>SKCR01024002.1:0-389193 GCA_019454045.1 Zanthoxylum bungeanum | reverse complement strand
CATTCAAAGTTTTTTTGTCTTTTTAATGGCTGAGAAGAACATAAAACTTTTGTCTGTCGACTTGGAGATGAATCTGTTCAACGCGGCGATTCTCCCTGCTAGTCGCATGACTTCCTTTGGGCAGGTTGGAGAAGAATTTCACAAGTATGGATTTGATTTGATCTGGATTTGCCTCAATCCCTCGTTGTGTAACAACATATCCCAAGAATTCCCAGAAGCTACTCCAAACGCACATTTTGTTGGATTCAATTTCATCCCATACCTATTCATCACCTTGAATGCTTCTTCCAGGTGTTGCAGATGTTGATCAGATTTTGATGATTTCACCAACATGTCGTCTACATACACCTCCATTGTTTTTCCAATCTGTTGTGAGAACATTTTATTGACCATTCTCTGATATGTAGCACCTGCATTTTTGAGACCAAAGGGCATTACCATTTTGTAACAGAATATGCCCCTATTGGTCATGAAAGCTGTTTTCTCTTGGTCGCTTGGATGCATAAGGATTTGATTGTACCCAGAATATGCATCCATAAAACTTAGCAATTCGTGTCCAGCTGTAGCATCAACCATTTGATCAATATGAGGCAATGGGAATGAATCTTTTGGGCATGCTTTGTTCAAATCTGTGAAGTCGATACAAACTCTCCATTTTCCATTCTTCTTTCGTACCACCACCACATTGGCTAACCAGGCTGTGAATTGAACTTCTTTAATGGCACCATTTTGTAACAATTTTTGGATTTCTTCATCAATGATCTGATTTCTCTCTGGGGCAAACTTCCTTCTTTTCTGTCTGATTGGAGGGTAGTCTGGATCCACATGGAGTTGATGAGTAATCAAGCTGGGTCAATCCCAGTCATGTCTTCATGCGACCAAGCGAACTGGTCATGTCGTTTTCGCAAAAATTCACTTAAGTCTGCCCGTAGTCTGGGATCTAGATTTGCTCCAACTTTGAGTTTTATGGTCTGCATATTTGTCATGGATTTGAACCTCATCCAATTCTTCAATATTTGGAAGTGTGGGCTCCTGCGAATGAGGTTCGTTCTGTAATTGCTATGCTGAATGGACCTTTGCCTTCATTGTTGTTTGG
Source organism: Zanthoxylum bungeanum (assembly GCA_019454045.1). Lineage (NCBI taxonomy): Eukaryota > Viridiplantae > Streptophyta > Magnoliopsida > Sapindales > Rutaceae > Zanthoxylum > Zanthoxylum bungeanum. The sequence goes on along the minus strand of SKCR01024002.1, from coordinate 388,097 downwards.
TAGCATCCTCTGGAAGCAACTCTATCTCCCCTTATCTCTTGAATCCCCCACTTTGTAGGAAACTTTAGAGTTTGATGATAGGTGGACGATACTGCCCTCATTTCATGAATCCATGGCCTCCCAATAATTAGATTGTAGGCTGAAGGACAATCTAGGACTAGGAAGGTTGTCATTTTGTTGATTCCCCCTGCGTAGACTGGAAGGCTTATTTCTCCCAAAGTAAATTTTTGTTCACACCACTGAATCCAATCAACACAGTCGTCTTTTTGTTAATTTTCTCTAATTCAGCTCCCATGTCTGCCAAGGCTGTTGTAAAGATGATGTTGGCTGAGGATCCTGTATCTACCAGAACTCGTTTGATCATGAAATTTGCCACATGTAGAGAGATTACTAAGGCGTCATGATGAGGGTTCATGCTACCAGAGTTGATGTCGTCTGGAAACTCCATTATTAAGTTTGTAAACATTTTTTCTAAAGACGTCGTGGAATGTTGAAGGCTTGACACAATCGCTCTGGAATGTCGTTTGGCTGCTGAATATGATACTCCACTAATCTCTGATCCTCCTGAAATGAAATTCACGGTGTTATCAATTGGTGGAGGTTGAATTGGTGCTTCCCCATGTCCATCCTTCTCGTTCCTCTGAGCTAAAGTAGCTTGCCCCTTCTCCGTAAGTAGATCCCTTAAAAACCCTTTGTTCAACAACTCAAGTACTTCCAACCTCAATGCTACACATTCAGCTGTTGTATGACCGTAGTCTCGATGGAACTCACACCATTTGTTTTGTCCTTATTTTTGAAACTTTCTCTGTTGCGTGGTGGCCACTTTACTTCATTTCCCATCTTTTTAAGTACCAAGACTAACTCTCCCGGAGAATATAGAAAAATTGTAGTCTGGGAGTCTGGGTTTTTCCATCGGAATTGTTTCTCGAGCTCTATATGATGGAGGTCTTTGATCAAAACCTTTTTGGTGGGGCTGATGTTCTCTCCTTGGGTGGTTCCATTTCTCCGAATGACGCTTAGGCATCACATTTGTAAATTCTTTATGTCGTTTGGTAGAATGGGCTGTTCTTTCGTTTTGCATGTTGGAGGAAATGTCTTTTCTTTTATTCCTTTTATCTTCTTCCCACCTGATATTTCAACTGTGCTCGAGCCATAACCTGGTCCATCGTGTAGCACCGAAACTTGGTCAGCTTTTTGTAGAGTCCACTTTCACAAAGTAACCCGTTCCTGAAAGCCTCCACAGCTGTTGGTTGATGAAGGTCTGGGATTGTTATTCTTTCTTTGTTGAATCGAGCAACATAGCTTCGCAATGATTCTCCCCTCCGTTGTAGGATGGCACTAAGATCATCAGTAGTTTTTTCAAGTTTGCAAGAGCTGGCGAAATGTTCAACAAATTTGTCTGCTAATTGTTGATAAGATTTGATGGATCTGTATGGTAGGTTGATGAACCATATAAGAGCTGGACCACCCAAAGTTTCTCCAAATCCTCTGCACATTCCATCCAGCTTCCCATTGATGAGAAGCTAAGCCTGTTGACATCATTTTGTATTTATAATGAATGACATGGTCGTCTGGGTCAGTAGATCCATCGTATAACTTCATGTCTGGTGGGCTGAACTTCCGTGGTAGCTCAACAGATGTTATCGTCTCAATGAAAGGGGTATCTGAAATGGTTCCAGCTCTACTCTTCTTCATTGGGAGTTTCACCCCCTGGTAGACTGGACATAATAGCTTCTTTAAATTCTTTCATTTCCTTTCTCATTGTGACGACAATTTGCTGGGCTTGGTTGACTGGTGAACTTGGTAAGTTCCTCTGGTTCTCACCATTTGATGGAACGTCGTCTGTTGTTTCGTCAAATGCTCCTTGAAGGTTAGCTGGAGTGATCCGGTTGTTGTGTTGTTCTGATGTATTGTGAAGCTGTGTGGGTGATGAAAGTAGTTCCAATTGTTTTGGAGGTTTATGTTGGAACTACGAAAGGTAAAATTCTCTTCTTCCAAAGCTTTCAATCTGCCTTGTAGTATGGCCAATTGTGATGCCACTGGATCAGGTGTTTGTTCATTGCTTGAAGTCATGATTGACTAAGCAGTGAGTGTTTGTAGGGTGGAAAGCCTTTGTCTGCAAATTATTGCTAGGGCCCCACGGTGGGCGCCAAATTGTGGACTCCGGAATTCGCCAAGGGTCCCCAATCAGAATTTGTAAGTTGGGCACTAGCAATCCTGCAAAAAAAACAAAGTAGAGTGGACGAGAGTAGGCTACCACCGGTGTGGTGGATACCGGGTACACTCCGACGCCCAAGTCAGTGGCAGGAAATAAGTTTGTAAAATGGGAAAGCAAGGTTGAATATTACCTCTACTTCCTTTGTTTGGCCGTGAGAGCCGTGTAATATATGAGAGGATTAAGGATTGAGAGCATGAAGTATTAGGGTGAGAGAAATGAGACTTGAATGCTTTCTTCCTGTATTCTTTTCATATTTATAGATAAAACATGATCTGAGGTTTGGTGTATTTGGTAATGGTTTTGGAGTAAGTGAGGAATAGTGCTAGAGTTAGGTTAAGTGGAGTGGTGGGGATTAGTGCTAGAGTTAGTTTAAGTGGAGTGGTGGGGATTAGTGCTAGAGTTAGGTAAGTGGTCATGCTTTATGATTTTAATTGTAATCAAATACATAATTCTTTGGGCTTTGGTTTCGGGCCTAACATGCTGATGGGCTTAAGGTGAAAGACATTTTTACCCTTAGACCAAATTTGGCTCTTACAGAGACATGGGTGATTAGCTCGCTCTTTTCACTGTCGCGTGATATTCATGCATATGGGATGATTTGTCACCAAGCGCGGTGAAGGTTGTATCATATGAGCTCTTAGTGTCTTCATTTTCTTTGGATGAATTCTTGGTGGCTTCAAGCTTGGTGGTAGTCTGCTTCATGTGATGTACCTTGGATTGTCCAACCACAGTGGACAGGCTTGCTCGTTGCCAAATAATGCAGAATATGGCTTGTGTCCTTTGTTCTTTAGCCGCATGATCCACAATCATCTCTAGTGTAACTCTGCTAACATGATCCGGTAGGTAGTTTCGTCAAAAATCCCTATTCATTGGCCTTCGATGGATTGGCGAATCTCTCTCCTTTAGGTATTGGTAAAGTTGAAAAAGAAGATTGATTTGTAGTTTATAACAGCAAGAATAGCCCTAGCCTCAACTGTGTACTGCATATGGTTTGAGAGGAATAGATGGGTGTTCGACAGAAGCTCAGCTAGTCTGGGGAATCGGTAGAATGATGATCCCGGTGACTCGACTGAACGGTGATCTTGGTCAAGATGAAAGGATTTTCCTTCTTTAGTGTCAAAACAAACTCTTGTAGTTGCAAACCTCAAAGCTAGCTGGCAATTTCCATCCTTCAGTCGACAAATTGGATCTGGAAACGATTCATCAGATGACTTTGGGCCATATGTGGCTACGCGCCCATATGACTCGATTTCACTGTCAAAGCAAATGATAGTGTAGCAGGAATGCTCAGGGACCATAGAACTTGCAAATTCAAAATCGAAAAGTAGGCTCAACAGAACAAAGATGTGAAGAATTTCATCCTTCCAACTTTTGTTCTCAGTCATTTGGGGTGAGTGAAGGAAATGATGGTATAGATCGTAATATCTGCTTCCGTCCACTTTGACGACTAGAGGATGAGCCCAAGATGGTGTGAGGGGGAGAGACCCTTTTACTGTTTGGAGAAGAAGTCTTAATGCCACTGCTGGGAGTGCAATTGTCCCTTAGGATCTCGGGCATTTCGTCATCTGGAGTAGTTTGGAGAGGCTTCTCAAACTTAGGTTGAGATTTGAGAATATTTGGTTTTCCGTAATTGTGACTAGTGAAGAAACCAGAGGATCCAATAGAAAGTAAAGATCGTGGTGGTTTGCATTTCGATGAAAACGGCAACTGGGCCAATGGCCTGGAAAGCCGTAACGGCCTGATGGGAAGAGCAGATCCTGGATTATGCTCTTCTTTATTCAATAAATCAGTTTTCTGCAAATTTTTGTCCACCCCATTTTTTCCACACTTCTCTGTTTCTTCTTCTTCTTCTGGTTCGACATATGTTTCCATTAACGCAGACCCATCCTTTCTACCAAATGTGTTCTTTCTACCAAACTGTAGACGATGATGACACGCGAATCCCCATAGTTGAAAATATGGTGGTTGGTGATGACACTGCTGAAGGGAAATTAATACGGTTGTGCAGGATTTTAGGGGCTAGTGAACTCAATTTCCTAGATCCACATCAGAAGGGAGATACATACATGTCGACTGGAGAGATGTATGTTGGCTGGGGTATGCTCATTTCTAGAGGCATGTACGGGCTACGTGGCTGGCCTATCTTCAGCATGCCTATGGTGTTTGGCGAGTGGGCCATTCATTTCTTGTATTATGCTTGTCGATTCACATGTGCCTTTCATGTCTTATAAATGAGACAATAATCTTTCAATGCAGTCTGGAGATGATGGTAGTTCTTTCGTGTCGTATGGTGGAGTTGACCATCCACCCATGTCATATGAGAAGTAACAATCCCTCCGAACAATATGGGGTAAATGACATTCTTCCAACATCTGTGGAATACGATGATCCTCTGTAGTTCGGAGTTGTTGATAATCATTCATATTGTCTGCGGCGAATATGACAATCTTCATATGTAGTGAGAGGTAGATGACGGTCCCTCTATGTAGTCTGGAAGAGAATCATTTCTACATCGACAGGAAGAGATAACAACCTTCATATGTACTTAAGAATTGAAAAGAATCCATCCACGTCGTTTGGAGAAGATGACAGTTCTTCCATGAAGTCTGAAGTTGATGGCAACCACTCCACGGTAAGGGTCGTAGATGGAAATATTTTTGCTTGCTATGAATCACTAGGGCCCCACGGTGGGCGCCAAATTGTAGACGCTGGTTTTCGCCCGAGGTCCACAATTGAGATTTCGTAAAAGTGGGCACTGGCGATCCTGCAAAACAAAGATGTAGAGTGAGCGGGAGTACTGCCCACTGGTGTGGTGGGTGCCGGGGGCACTCCGACGCTCAAGTCAGTGAAGGAACTGAGGAAGTAGTAGGAGGAAGGTCAAAGTAAGATACTACATTGAGCTTCGTATGATGCCGTGAGGGCGATAGATGGGAGGAGCTGAGAGCTATGGAGAGAGTAATATTAGGCTAGGAGTATTAGAGCTAGAAGTTGAATGTTGGTCTGATCCCAGTTCCCCTTTCTTCTTCTGGACCCTCTTCTCTTATATACACGCCTTTGTGTGCATTTACTGCTCTTTGATTGCTTGTCCGTTGGGCATCGATAACGGTTGACTTCATGAGGGAGTTTTATTGCGTTTGCCCGTTGTAGGCTGGCAACTGTTGAGTTTATGAATGTGTTTATGAACTTAGGCGTTATGTGGGCCGGCCTCTTGATGGTCCTTCGGTTACTGGTGTTGGTGCTCATCGGGCATGGGCCGACATTATGTCTTTGGGGTTTGATTAGGAGGCTTCAGTGGTGCATTCAGTAGTGGTCCTGAAGCAAATTGTCGAAATTACCCTTGGACCAAATTTGGCCCGTACATTAGTTAATTATTGGGACAAAATAATATTTAATATATTGAGCATTAATTTAGTGAGCTAATACCATATTTAGTTAAGTCTTAATTTAGATTAAATAAGAAACCTTATTTAGTTAAGTTTCCTAGTTTAATTTGAGAAAATGTCTTAAATAAATCAAATCTGATTTGGAGAGATCTTAATTTAACCTTATTGTATTGGAATACAAACAAGACAATCCCAATTCTATAAGCCGAAATTTGGTGCGCTCTCTCTCTCTTTGATTGTTCCAAATTATTCTAAGATTAATTTAAGGAAAATTATTTCTTTTGATCTCTAATCTACGACTTCAACATTTAAGAAAGAAAAATATTTTATTTGTTCTCAAAATGGGAGCAATATGTTTGTAGAAGAGTTATAGTGTGTCAAATAGAGGTACAACGATTGGTGCACTACTATTATGGAAAATTCAAGAAAGGAAGTTCAAGAAAGGCTCAATGAAAATACAATTGCAATCAAATATGATTTCTTTATTGTTGATTTTATTTTTATTGATAGAAAAATTTTTACAGCATGTATGTTTAGATTAATTTGGATTAATTTAACAGCGTAGTTTGTTTACATAAATAGCGATATAACCACGATCTTTGAAATGATCTTGAAAGGGAATTTTAAATTTCAGTCATATGAATATTTCCGCACTAACCCCAAAATCTTACAATAAGTACAAAACACAAATATTGGCGATGCATATTGTTGACGGCTGGTTTTCGTCTCAGGGGCAATATAGGAAAGAATATTGCTCCTGGGACTTCCACCTTCCTTCAGCAGTGAATTTGTTTGATTATGGGGGGAACCAAAGGCAAACTTGGCGAAGGATGGACATGCACATGGTTTAACACAGACAATTAACGTGGTTCGGCGGATGTGATTCAGCCTACGTCCACTGGCACAAAACAGGCAGTGTTTTATTAGCGAAACGAGTGCTCGGCCAACCAAAATGTGGTCGGTCCGTGACACACCGAGCAGCTTATACATGTTTGTATAAGGGGTTTTCTCCCTCCTTTCTCTCTTTTTCTCATTTTTGAATGGAAAAAACCTCGCCCTATGTCCCTCCTACTTCTTCCTTATTTTATACTAGGTAAAGTCGGTCACTATTATCCATTTCTTGTTGACACTTTCCACGTGAACCTGATGCATTAAATGAACTCTTCTCCCAAGATCTGTTTTTACTGAGAGCAGTCTGACCGTCTGACATTTCATCACTTCTTTTTGACTTTCATTACTGCCAGCGTGCTCTTATCACTAATGACAGTCTGACAAGCCTCTTCGGGTGTTGACACGTGCTTTGGGGAGTCATGATATTCGATCTTCTGTATCCTTCTATCGGTGGAGAGGTGGTCGGCCAATTTGCCTTCTAAATATGCTGATCGGTCTTCGAACCCGTCTTTGACCATACCGAGCCGAGCAGGCCAACTGTCTGTGGTTAGCATAGGAGATCCATACTCTCATTGATGTGTATCTATATCTATAATCCCGTACTGAGACTCCTACCGACCCGAGGACACTTATATAAACAAATTTCCACTCTTGCCCTTTTTGTCTTTTTATATGCTTTTTTTTTTTTGAAAAGATGTCTTTTTATATGCTTTTTTTCCCACCAACACATATATTTAATGAAGGCAGAAGATGCATTTTTAGGATTTAAACGTATCGGTAACACAATCGCCACCGGAATCCAAGAGCAAATGTCATTGATCATGTTAGTAGACGTAGCTACTAGTCCAATATCAGTATTGAGGAGATTGTGTTCTTCAAGAATCTGAGTAGAAGCAGGAAAGCCTTTGACGGTGAGCATTAGGACCCAGAGCAAGCATCCACTGGAAATTGGAATCAGCAGGGAGTATCAACCGGCTGGCTGCGAGGAAAAACAAGCCAGCTCCTACAACCACTGAATCGAAACTCTAGTAGCTGCTATCTATACAGGAAATAATTTGGAGAAGTATGCCTCTATATAAAATGGATATTTCACGTTGTTAATTAATTTCTGATGAATAGCAAACGGAATTTTAATTTACAAGAATGATATTCACAACCATAAACTCCTTGTACATAGAATTACTATAAGGAAATAAGTAGTGATATATACCGACTTTTGATTTGGCTTGTTCGGACATAAATTTCTGAAATACAATTTTTCCTGAGGAATTTCTATTATTGCATAATCCATGCATTGGAGTTAGCAATTTTTCCTGATGATGCGACCGGAATGAAAGGGGATGAAAAAGAGGACCAGAGCTCTGTTAAGAGGGATACTTGTCCGAAAATTTTCCTTTACAGTGTCGTTTTGTTTGTTTGATTTTGATTTTGATTTTGACAAGCTGGTACCAGAACAAGAAGAAATAACGGTTCCAAGTTATTTGTAAGATTATAGTAGACAGACCACAGCGAGAAGTCAGCAGTGCTTTGATTCCAACTTTGTAGCTGCTTTTAGCTCTGAAAATGGATTCACTCATGAACACAAACTGGAATAATAATCAAATTAGCTGTCAAATCTGCATCCAGAATTACGTAAATGCAATTGCCCAGCCGTAATTTACACGAACGGTACACAGGAGCAAACTGAATACAGAAGCAATTCGACAGTGATCCCATATACTAAAATAATACAACAAGTAGTGCCTGTTCGTTCTATTCCTAATGAAACAAAGTATGAATACAATAAGTCAATAACCACCCTAATCATACTCAGAGCCCTCTTCATCGTCTTCGGCTTCACCACTTTCCTGAAATAATTATGTATTTATTGAAGAAAATCAGCTTAGCATATTGCAGCCGGGGCACAATGAGCAAAAAGATGAAACTAAGTTTTAAATTTTAACAATGTAAAAAAGAATGCAAAGCATGCACCTTTCTTTTGATATAGTCAGCCATGGCTCTTTCAAATTCTGCTCGTTTCTCGGTGGCTATATCATAATATTTAACTTTTTCCTACAGGCAGAAAACATAGATTAAAAGTTAGTTCTTACATATATTTACGTCCATCCTTTCAATCATGGAAACACATTGAAGGCAACATCATTGTATGTAACTTTGTACTCTGCAATAGTGAATGTTTCAATGAAATATACGAATTAACTTAAGATTGACAGGCAAGTTTCCGCAGTCAAGATTACTGGCACATGCATAATCTCAAAATATAAATCCAATGAAATGTTGGAAAGCAATTGGAATATCCATGTACACAGGAAAATGCCCAGACAATTTACAATTGGCAATACAAACAAGGCACAGACCTCATACGTCATTGTTTTCCACTTCTCTCCACATGCCTTGCCAATCTGAAACAAAATTACAAAATAATCCGTTAATAACAGAGACAGAGAGAGAGAGAGTTGCAAGCTATAACAATTAATCTAGTACATAGTACATACAGCACGCATTGACTTCACATCTGGATTCTGCTCTTGGAATTCCTTACGAAAATCCTCCCTTGAAAAATAGAGTAGAATTCAGTAAATGACTGAATCTCGATAAAATCTACAGTTTTGCATTTAAAAAATAAGTTCTCCTAAGCCTTGCAGATATTATGCTTCCAGGGTCGGTTTGGTATTGGGGTGCTATGAACTTCACATCTTCATCCAAAAATGGTGAAGTAGGTAAAATGACTTTTAAACAATAACTTCGACCAAAAATGGTAAAGGTATTACATTTTTCATTAAAAACCGTGGACTGAAAATCATTTCAGCTTCCAAGCTACAAATACCTTAGAGCAATAGCTTTTAAGTTAAACTTCTCAACGGCAAATACCAAATGAGCCCTAACGGAGCAATTTTAAGAGCAACAAGAGTATTGAGTGTGAAGCCCGACACTCATCTCCAAAATTTTTGATACTAAAACAACTGAGGAGCTAACTTGTTAGGCCCTAAATATTGCAGATGAAGATGTGAAGTTCATATTATAGATAGATGCATACAACTTAACAAATGAATACTCCAACTCGGCGACAACAAACTAATCACAAATTACTCAATACAATATCAAAACAAATGATTAGCGAATAAACTAAAAGAGTATTAAGAGCACATACAAGAAAAAGAAGAAAGCGGTGGGGGGTTTCTTGGGCATCTTAGAATCAAGCTTCTCATGCTTCTTCTTCTTCTGCTTCGTTGTCACTTTCTTTGCTGAATTGAGTTTCCCCTCTTTCTCACTAGCAACTACACTCTGCCGTATCGGCCTCTTTCTCAACACCATTTTCCTAACACAATTTCAAAGTGCCACCCAATTTTGTAACCAATAAAATCTTACAGGGGAAATTTCATTTTACTAAAGTCAGAACCACGAAACCCTTATCCTATAACTATGTCTAATAACCCAAAAAATATATATATATAGAAATAGAAATATATCTGAAATTTGTATGCTTATTATATATATAATATAGAATAAGATTAGAGAAGAGTACATATTGGAAGCCGAAGAAGACTGCGATTCCTTTGACTCTTTTGCTGCTTTCTTCGCCATTTCTTCACTATCACTTTCTCTTCAGACGGAAGCTCTGAGCTGTGTCGGCTCTCGACTCTGTGAGGAAACTTGTAAAATGCGGCGGATAGAGGAGAAATTTGTAGTGGAAAACGCGACACTTATTTTGAACGGAAATGACCTAAAATGAAGGTCATATTATAAAAGTAGCCCACTTATCATTTTCCTTATCTTTTTAATAGCAAAAATCAGGTGTGTGAAAACGAATCAATCAATCGAATTTGTGTCGAATGTAAAACGAATTGAATCAAAATATATCGAATTTGAATTCAATGCATTTCTTAAAATGAATCATAATATTATGATTCAAATTCAATTCGTTTAATAAATGAATATTTATATTTGATTCGTTTAAACAAAATTAAAAGAACTGAATCAAATTTTGTATTCCTTTAAATTTGTTTAGATTCATTTAAACATAATTGCATGAATCGAATCCTCGATTCATTTAAATTAGGTTAAGATGCTTTATATAGATATTTTTGAGAATTTATTTTACAAGTAGTTAATTATTAAAAATAACATTCTTGATTAACATTTTTATTCTAAAATATTAAAGGTAAATTTATAATATAATTAAATGAATATTAAACAAATTTGATTTGTATTCGATTCATTTATAATTTATTTAATAAATGAATAAACAAATTAGTGAGCTCAAATCCGGATTCGATTCGTTTATTAAACGAATCAAATCCAATTGTCTCATTTATTAAACAAATCAATTTTTTCAAATCTATATTTGCTTTAAAGCGACTCCAATTGACCAAATAAATAAATTCTTACTCAAATTTCCACCACTAGCAAAAGTTATGGGTGACAAAACGAATCAAACTTTTGCTGAATACTAAATGAATCGAATCAGAATATGTCAAATTCGAATTCGATTTGTTTATAAAATAAATCATAATAGTATGATTCAGATTCGGTTCGTTTAATAAATAAATATTCGTATTTGATTCGTTTAAATAAAATTGAATTAATTGATTCGAATTTTATATTTGTTTAAATTCATATAGATTCGTTTAAACATAATTAAATGAATCACATAAAATCCTCGATTCGTTTAAAATATATTAAAGATTCATTTAATAAATGAATTCTAAGTGAATGAATAAACTGGTGAGCTCAAATTCGTATTTGATTCATTTATTAAATGAATCAAATTTTCCAAATCATATTCGCTTTAAAACGAATCGAATCTAACGAATAAATAAATCTTGACCCAAATAACTAGCCCTAGCAAAAATTGGCATTTCCGACAAAAAAAAAAAAAATAAAATTGCTCTATCAAGAAATAACTGATTAGTAATAACAACGGTTGGATATGATACATGATGTCAATATTCGTAATCGACCCATTTAATTAATGGGCATAAATACTTTACTCGTACCCTGATCGTAACATATCAGATCAGATGGGCTTCCGTACAAGTTCTTTAATTTACACGAAAAAATTACCTTTATTTAAATAAAAAATCATATTATTCAATAAATAAATATGAAAAATTATTTATTTATCCGTCACTGACAATTGCGTAAGTGATATTTTTGTTCATCTCTTGCATTGATATACAAGTGTGCAAAAAAAACGACGGCATGGCAGTGGACACTGAACAGGCTTGGTAATAAAAGTTCGTGCCTGGCTGGTACTTGATTGTAAATATCTAAAATGCCCACTTAACAAAAGTAGGACCTCAATCTTTGTAATTTCTGTGGTTCTTGTTTAAACAATAATGATACACGTATAAAAAATTGTAAAAATGTTTACACAAAAATATTAAAAACCAAAAACTAACTCGAGAAAAAAAATTCATTAAAAGACAAAAATTAATTTTATCTCTAGTGATTTTTTTTGGGGTAAGTTTTTGTAGATTTATTTGTTTAAAACTTTAAATATAATTCCCGAATAGAAATAGTCAAATCGAGTCGATAATTGATATGTATATCTTTAAGCATAGTGGTCCATATTCAATATCCATAGTTTTTTCTTGTTGCAAGTCTTGGAAATCATCTATCTAATTCTAATGAACAACGTTGCATTAACACCAATGCTGTCCGATGATGACATATGTGTTTCTTTTCACAAGAACCTCATTGTTTGTAACCACTATATTTCTAGAATAAAAATGAATCGTGATTTAAGTCATTACTTACAATTTAATCTACATATAAAAATGATAATGTCTCCGAGAGACATGATTCGATGGTGTAAAATTTAGGATCCGATCCTCGGGTATAGAACTTAGGATATGATCTTCAGGTTCTGAGTTGAATCCAGGGAGTACGTTTTTTATAATAGTGTAGAATATTCGGGAGTTTCACCTGATGTGCTTAAGCCCGAAAGAGATGTGTTAATGGTGAATTCATGATCCGAGAATAGTATAAGTATGAAGAAGGGTATATAAGAGATTTCCACTTCCTGAATGAGGGGCCCAGGCCCAAGAGGCATAGGCATCCGGACCGTCAGAAAGACCATAGTTAGTTTGCACTTGATGTCCGACCTGATGACGAAAGATGTTTAGGGAAGATGAGGGGAGTGAATGTCTTAGAACCGACCCGATCTGGTGGGACAGGTCGAACATTTCGGTTTGCAGTCGACCATCTCAACTTGCTGGCCCGATGAGATAGGTCGGGGTGATGGCTGAATATTCAAGTCCGGACGACGTAAGCCCTAAACAGAAGTTTGGATTCCCTAAACATTGATGGTAATAGAAATAGGCTAGCGGCTAATGGGACAGAGCATCAAGTTTATTGACTGACACACGCTATCGCCTGGGAGTGGTTAGAATACAGGCTGACATGTGGCGTGACATGTAGTAGTTACCAAAAGTGGCATGGTTTGATGAGATTTAAGTGACTTGAAATAGTTGTGTCAGGTGGCAGGTCGTAGCTGTGTCAGGCGGTCGAGCTATAATCCGTAGGGTGATTGAGGAAGAGAGCCTAGGTAATAACGACTTGGTAACGTGGGGACATCACAGAGTTAGTGTAACATTATTTTTTGCCCTAATATATAAAGAGATTGATAGTTCATCGTAAATGGTTGAGTGATTTTATTCACAAACACTTGTAACTTGTAATAGAGAAAAAGGAATCTCGAGCAAGAGAAACAAAAGAGGTCGGTCAGACCCGAGTCAGTAAAAAAAACTTTATTTTCACTTGTATCTGTGGACGTAGGCTGGATCTATTCCGCCGAACCACGTTAAATCATTTGTTCATATGTGTGTATTCCATCATTTGCCAAGTTTGCATTTGGTTCATAACAAACCAAACAAATTCACAATTAAAAGAGATTTATTTGATGAATGATTTTTCTTAATTATCTCTGGAATGAAAAACAACCGTCAATAAAATGGTTTGACGACGAAATTTTCAACGATAAAAAAAATAATAAAAAGGATAATGATAATGAAGTCTATGAGCTAATCACGTGGCCTATATATACTAATACCACAGTCCACAAGAACTCAGCATTTTTACTCAAAACCCCCAGCGCCAGCAGCAGCTTATTAGCGCATTCCTCGCCCACCGTGGCCTCAGTTAATTCCTCACCCATAAGTTACTGACGGGACTCTCCAATCTCCATTGTTTTCATCGCTCGCCTAATTAATCTTTATATTCAATTCATCGTTCACTCAAGACATAAACTCAAAACACAAAAAACATGCAATCTCTGCAATTCTCATCTCTCCACGCAACTCCACTAAACCCACTTCGCAACAAATCCAACTTAAATTTCCCCCACAATGTAAGACCCAACACAAAGAGAGTGTCATTCATCACCGCCTCTTCCGCCAAAGCCGCTCCCAAGCGCGAGAAGGACCCCAAGAAGCGCGTGGTCATCACGGGAATGGGTTTGGTCTCCGTGTTTGGCAATGATGTTGATGCTTACTATAACAAGTTATTGGATGGTGAAAGTGGGATCACTATGATTGATCGCTTCGATGCCAGTAAGTTCCCGACCCGGTTCGGTGGTCAGATCCGGGGATTTAAGTCCGAGGGTTATATTGATGGGAAGAATGATCGTAGGCTCGATGATTGTTTGAGGTATTGCATTGTTGCTGGCAAGAAAGCTCTCGAAGATGCGGATCTTGGTGGGGATAATTTAAAGAAGGTCAGTTAAACGACTTCGTTCTAATTATTTTGTTAAGTGGTTTTAATTTGGTGTTTTTTTTTTTTTTTGATTTGTTGGTTTAGCTTGTATACTTATTAATTTTAAATTTAATTTAGTATTGTGTGTGAATGAATGTGGTTGATTTGGTTCTTTTTTTTGTGGCATATTTGATGGAATAATGATTTTACATTTTGGATTTGAATTATATAGATCTAAGGCTATGTTTGGCATTGAGGTGGTGAGGGTTTTAATCCATGGTTGCCGCCGTGGATTGGAATCACCAGCTCTCAAGTTACCTAAGAAATATTCATTTGCTGGATTCGTGCGAAAGTAATTTATGCATGTCTAAATTCTTTTGATGTCTTTTTTCTTATGATTTAATCTAACTAATTAATCACCATACACATACTCAACTTGAGTTGAATGAGCAGTAGTCGTTTGTCAAATTAGGAAATCCAGTACCATTATAAATGACCATATTGAAACTCACTGCAATCTGGCGTGACTTCCCAGAAATTGAGGATCTTGAGATCTCCCCGTTGAGTTATGCTTGAAACATTTTAGTTTCCTTTTTTTCTGCCCTAGAGTAAATTTTACCAGCATTTTATGTTCATTGCAGATCGATAAGGAACGAGCTGGGGTTCTTGTGGGAACAGGAATGGGTGGTCTTACAGTATTTTCTGATGGAGTCCAGGCTCTAATAGAGAAAGGTCATAGGAAAATAACTCCATTCTTCATTCCGTATGCAATAACAAACATGGGGTCTGCTTTGCTTGCCATTGACGTTGGCTTCATGGGTCCAAATTATTCAATTTCAACTGCTTGTGCTACCTCCAATTATTGCTTTTATGCTGCTGCCCAGCACATCCGTCGAGGTGAGGCGGATTTGATGCTTGCTGGTGGAACTGAAGCAGCGCTTATTCCTATTGGATTGGGGGGTTTTGTTGCATGCAGGGCACTGTCTCAGAGAAATGATGAACCACAAACTGCCTCAAGGCCTTGGGACAAAGGTAGGGATGGCTTTGTCATGGGTGAAGGTGCTGGAGTATTGGTAAGCTTGCATTTGTTGGAACGCTCAGGGTAGAACATATACATATTTCTTGTACTTCTGATTAGAGTTTCTGGGGTAATTACATTTTTGTGTTCTTGGAGCAGAAGCTTTTTGTGAGTTTTAATATTTTTTTGACAGGTGATGGAGAGCTTGGAACATGCAATGAAACGGGGTGCACCAATCATAGCAGAGTACTTAGGAGGTGCTGTTAACTGTGATGCTCATCATATGACTGACCCAAGAGCTGATGGACTTGGAGTGTCTTCATGCATTGAGAGCAGCCTTGAAGATGCTGGTGTGTCACCTGAGGAGGTAAACCCGTGTTCTTTCTGTAAACCAGTCTTACTGCATTGTGTTCTCTGCCATAATTTAGTCTTAGTGTATGTCAGGATAAGTTGCATTTGAGTCTAATTATTTGCTTTGGACTTGAATTGACTGATTATGCATTCAGGCCAAATTCAAACAATGATGATTAGGCAGAAGCAAACTCGATTAGAATTGTTAAGAATTTTGTAAGCACGTGTTAGTTTGAGAAACCAAAGTAGTTTTGGTCCATATATTGACCATAAGAGACATTGCAGTTGAATTGTTTTGCGCTTTGGCTTGCTTAATAACACTGATCTTTGTTAATGAACAAATGATTACTTTTTGTATTAAATTGTGTTAATCATTTCTGCCATAAAGCAGCAAATTGAACCACTCATTTTCAGGTCAACTACATAAATGCTCATGCAACTTCCACTTTAGCTGGTGACCTGGCTGAGATAAATGCTATTAAAAAGGTGTTCAAGAACACCTCAGGGATCAAAATCAATGCCACCAAGGTATTCACTCTCTTTAGGATTTGAGCTAGCTGTGGAGTTTACGATACTCTTGCCATTTGCTTGCTCCTATTTCATTTAACTTGTTTTCATTATATTTCAGTCTATGATAGGGCACTGCCTTGGTGCAGCTGGGGGTTTGGAAGCAATTGCCAGTATCAAGGCCATAACCACAGGATGGCTGCATCCTAGCATTAATCAATTTGTAAGTTTTGCTTTTTAATTTGAACACTTTTTTCCCCTCGTGGCAATTCATATTATTTTGCTTTATCCAATGCAAATAGCAGAAATTTCTATTTTCAGTAAATTTCGAAATTATATTTCAAACATCAGGTCATTTTTAGATCTAAAACATTTTTCTCCCTTCAAATAACGTTTTCTTTTTCTTCCATGAATGTAGAACCCAGAGCCTTCAGTTGAGTTTGACACTGTCGCCAACAAAAAGCAGCAACATGAAGTGAATGTTGGTAAGTTGCTAAAATATTTTAATCCAATGTCACTCATTTTCAGTTTCTTTCTGGCTGGAATTCACAATTACTCACTGAACTATATCTATATATCAGCCATCTCAAATTCATTTGGATTCGGTGGGCACAACTCCGTCGTGGCATTTTCCGCATTCAAACCCTAAACCATTCAGCCTGTTTATTTAAGGGAGATAAAGTCTAGAAGATCTGGCCATGGAGCACTTCATCCTGTCTGTTACTTGCTGCATATTTTATATCTAGTCATTTGTAACTGTTATGTAATAATTGAGAGTCGAATTTTTGTTCGGGATAATGAGCCACTCTCAACCATTGGGTTGATGGGTCTAGCTTAGGGGTGACGAATTGAATTTGTATCGAATCCTAAATGAATCGAATCAAAATGTGATGGATTCGTATTCGATTAGTTTATTAAACAAATCCTAATATTATGATTCGCTTAGTCATAATATTATTCAATAACACAAACTATTATAATTTATTTATATTAATTATTAAATATATACATATGAAATACGTAATTAATATATTTACTAAAAATAACTCGCTAAATATTGATAATATTATTTTTTCAATGATAATTAGTTATAATTTCTCGAATTTTAATTGAAAAATAACAATAACTAATAGAAGAAAATAATAAAATGAATAAACGAATTAATGTGTTTAAATTCTTATTCGATTCGTTTAATAAACGAATTGAATCAACATATTTATTAAACGAATCCATTTTTTCAATTCTGTATTCGTTTTAAAGTGAATCGAATCGAATGAATAAATGAATTTTAACCCAAATTACCGTACCTAATGAAGGCGTGAAATTTTGTCTGGTTTTAGTTATGCTATTGATAGATGAATGTGCCACAAGGCTTTTCATTAACATCACCTTTGTGGCTTTGTTCTTCGTTGTTGCCTTGGTTATGCATGATTTTTAAGTCTTATAAAGCTGGTTTTATTCATGACTCAAATCAATTTCTGAACTTGCCCTTTTACCATTTGTTGGAATCTCACCTATAGGATAATAAAAGTATTTTTTTTGGGTTCTAATTTACCAAAAAAAGAAGTTAGATCTTAATGATGTCCTTAATGGGTGTGACTTGATGGTAATGTGCTTAGAATTTGGTTGTTAGGTCGTGGGTTCGAATCCAAGTGTTACATTTCTCGTAAGAGCCTAGGGCAGTCAGAGATTTTATCTGTTCTGCTTAAGCTCAGGTCGGGTGATTTAGTGGCGAAATTTCTAATATTTTTAAAAAAAAATCTTAATGCACATTTGTGAATGGTAGTAAAATAGATTTTCAAGTCTAAAAAATTTCAAAACATAAAAATTCCTTAAAAAAAAGGTGCAACTTAAATTCAAAACATATATTTAAAATCCAATATCTATAGCTTGAAAACGGATAATTTCAAATGAGATAGTTCTGACCCATATTAAATGGAAAAAAACCCGCGAAAGCCCACCTAGAATTGGGCTCATTACGGTGATTGGTCCAACAATTTTCCCGCCAAAATAGGGAAGCGTTCATCTCGCGTTCCCGCCAAAACCACAACCGAAGCTGAAATGACAAAATACTCACTGACCCCCTCGCCGCCATTATCTCACTACTCTAATATTTTCTCTTACTCTCCGCCCCAGTACCGGAGTCGGAACTAGAACGGCCAGTTAAAAACATGGATATCAGTCAACAAGAATTTCAAGAACGCAAGCGAGAGTTCTATGATTTCTTAGAACTTAGTGTATTTTTCATCTCTTTTACCCATTTCTGTTTTATTTTTTGTTAATTATTTGTATATTTTTACATTTAATGAAGTAAATGCTGTTTTTTTGCCGATGATTAGATATACCAAGATGAGATCAAGGCCATGATCAATCACAAACGCCGCCGCCTCATCGTCAACATCTCCGATCTCTACACTTTCCGTGAAGACTTGCCTCCCAGGTTTGTAAGACGAGAACCATTTTTTTTTTCTTTAAAAAAAAAATCTTAATTGGTATCAATTTGATGTAATATTTGGGTTGGGTTTTGTGGTAAGTTGTCGATTTGTTTGTTTGTTTGTTTTTTTATCATCTTTATGTGGTTTTGATCGCCTGATTTTGCTGAATTTAGGCTTCTCAAGAATCCGGTTGAGTACTTGCAACCAATCTGTGATGCGGCGACAGACTGGGCACGCAATATTGACTCTAAGTATTTGAAGGAAGAAGAACAAGTTCTTGTGGGATTTGAAGGTCCTTTTGTTTCTCGTTGTGTTACTCCAAGAGATCTTCTTTCGCAATTCATTGGCTCTATGGTCTGCGTCGAGGGCATTGTCACTAAATGTACGCTTTTGTCTTTCACCTCTGTTAGATTAGTAGTTTCTAATAATCTGCAATTGATTTCAGCAATTTTTATAGTTATTGATTGTACATGGTCATATTGGCTAATGATATTGGACTTATTGAGAGAGATGCTTCGTAGTTTTGATATTGATATATGTAGATCTAATCTAAGAGTCATCTCATTTCTTAGGTTCTCTTGTAAGGCCAAAAGTTGTTAAAAGTGTTCACTACTGTCCTACAACTGGGGGCTTCACTACTCGTGAATACCGAGATATTACATCAAATACTGGTGTGCCCACTGGCTCTGTGTATCCCACAAGGGTAATCTCTGGTCTTCAGCTTTCATATTAATGCTTTTATTATTTAGAAGGTTCTCTCTCATGGAGAATACCATTTCAGGATGAACATGGAAACTTATTGGTGACTGAGTATGGTTTGTGCAAGTACAAAGATCATCAAACCTTATCAATGCAAGAAGTGCCTGAAAATTCTGCTCCAGGTCAGCTTCCACGAACAGTTGATGTCATAGTTGAGGATGACCTGGTTGATTCATGCAAACCTGGAGATCGGGTGGCTATTGTAGGTACATACAAAGCTCTTCCTGGGAAAAGCAAGGGCAGTGTGAATGGAGTATTTAGGTATTTCCAGTCGTGTGCCATTGACATTTCTTTTCTTTTATATAGCAAAATGTAATCTGGCTTCTGAACTTGACATTTTTTTTCCCAATTTAGGACTGTTCTGATTGCTAACAATGTTTCTCTGCTCAACAAAGAAGCAAATGCGCCTATCTACACTCCTGAAGACTTAAAAAACATAAAAAAAATTGCTGAGAGAGATGATACATTTGACCTGCTTGGTAATTCACTTGCACCATCTATATACGGGCATTCATGGATAAAGAAAGCTGTGATTCTATTGATGCTTGGTGGAGTGGAAAAAAATTTAAAGAATGGCACTCACTTGCGAGGGTGAGTTACACTTCAGTCCTTTTATGTCAGAGTAGGTTTTTGATAGATATCATAACAAGCAATTCCATTGTTCTGACCAAAAGCATTTAACTACACGAACCAAACCCTCTTTATTATAATTTTTGCTTTTATTCGGGGTTACAAATTAATGCTTTTCATATGTTATGTCTTGTTTCTTTTAGGGACATTAACATGATGATGGTTGGTGATCCTTCTGTTGCAAAGTCTCAACTTCTGAGAGCAATAATCAATATTGCTCCCTTGGCCATATCAACCACTGGTCGTGGTTCTTCTGGTGTTGGTTTGACAGCTGCTGTGACTTCCGATCAAGAAACAGGTAAAGGACCTCAATGGCCTCTAGCAGTTTAGTTTTACATTTTACCCTTTTACTTTCTGTCCATTCCACCCCTTCCCTATCATACAACAAAGAATTTGAATCTCCCTCCTAAGTTGGTTGGAAGGATGGATCCCTAAGTCATGCTCTATTACAAGAAGAGATCTAATATTCTAATGATTGGACAATTTTTTTTTTTTTTTTAGCTTCAAAGGTAATTTAATCTAAAATAGATATACTTATGACCAGGGGAAAGAAGACTAGAAGCTGGTGCCATGGTTCTTGCTGATAGAGGTGTTGTCTGCATTGATGAGTTCGACAAGATGAATGACCTAGATCGTGTTGCTATACACGAAGTCATGGAGCAGCAGACCGTGACCATTGCCAAAGCTGGTATTCATGCATCTCTGAATGCACGATGCAGTGTCGTGGCTGCTGCTAATCCCATCTATGGAACTGTAAGTGGTAATTTGTAGCTAGTGAAGTTAAATGTGATAGTCATAGCAACTATGTTTCTCCTTTTTATTAATGCTTCATTTGTTTGACTTGATTTTATGCTAATGTTGGTGGCATATACAGTATGATCGTTCATTGACCCCGACAAAGAATATTGGACTTCCAGACTCCTTGCTTTCTCGTTTTGATTTACTGTTTATTGTATTGGATCAAATGGATCCTGATATTGACCGTCACATCTCGGATCATGTCTTGCGTATGCACCGTTATCGATCGGTAGTGGATGGAGGTAGCTCATGAGTTTTCTTGTATTTAAAAGACTTGTGGACTCTATACCATGTTTAAAGTGTTAGCTAATGTAACTTAATAATGCAGGAGAGGCAGGCCTAGATGGGAGTTCAAGATATGGAAGAGAAGACGAAGTTGATACTGACTCATCTGTCTTTGTCAAGTATAATCGAATGCTGCATGGGAAAAAAACACAAAGGGGTCAGAAGCGTGATACTCTCACCATCAATTTTCTTAAGAAGTATATTCATTATGCAAAGCATAGGATTCAGCCTGATCTAACTGACGAGGTTGTGATTCTTTATGTACTCATTTGCTCTTGCTTTTGTTGATCTACTTGTTTTATCGTGTCTTCTAAATTTCCTGTCTGCTGCATCCTTTTCAATTTAACATAACCTGTATTCTTTTTTCTTTGGGCTTTCATAGAACCTGTTTCTGAAATAAAAATAGTGTAATCTACTGTTTGAGCTCATTCTCACTATTTTTATTCACAGGCATCTGAACAAATTGCAACAGCATATGCAGAACTCAGAAATAGCAGTTCAAATGCAAAGGTCAATATTTATTATTAGCTACAACTTATCTTTGACATTATCCCTACAGTGATAATTTTCTTAATCATCTGCTGCATTACTTGGTATTTCTAGACTGGAGGAACGCTTCCTATTACAGCCAGAACATTAGAAACCATAATACGTCTCTCAACTGCTCATGCCAAAATGAAATTGAGCAGGAAGGTACACAATTGTTTCATGTTTTAATATGCTTTTTCCAGTAATCTGATGAATGATTGTATTACGGAATGTGTATTCATTGTTATCTTATGGTATGCAGAAATTGATTTCATTTTTTTAACTGGGGCAGAGGGGAGGATTTCATGCTAATAGAGTTTGTTATGCCAGTTTTCCATGCAAAATAGTGTTTGATAAACATATCTTGGCAGGTTTCAAAGTCTGATGTTGAAGCTGCTCTAAAAGTTCTAAATTTTGCAATATATCACAAAGAATTGACTGAGATGGATGAGCGTGAACAAGAAAGGCAGAGAGAACAAGAGAGAAATCCAAGAGCTGAGCGCGCTGAAAGAAATGATAGAGCAGACCACGGCACTGACAATAATGAACGGTGAGCATGACACGCCATTTTTCTTGTGGACAGTATCATATACACCACTGAAGAATAAATAATCTTCATTTTTGTGTTGAAATGCACTAATTTTGAAAGTCGTCACTTACTCTAGGGTCTGGTATTGGATGAGCTAAAATAAAAGCAAACAATTGAAATTTTCCCCACTCTTTCTTTCTTTCTGGGCATAGCATTCATTGAGTTACTCAATAAGCAACAACGGAAACTATATTGCTGTGGGAGTAGATGAAGTAAGAAGTAAATCTGATAATGTTTGTCATAATTTGACTTGGTTTTCATTCTTGTTTTAGTAGTGATGTCATGGATGTAGATGAACCTCCAGCAGCTGAATCGGGTGTGAATGTCTCTTCTCAAAGGTCTGTGTGGTAGCAGGCACTTGCTTTATCCTATTTTAAGTTTACCCCATTTTTATGAATTTGTTTTGCAGTTATCTCCCATAGATCTGTAACTTTTTCTTTTGTTGGCTCACAGAATGGAAGCATTTAATGCAATATTCGGTCAACATATGAGGGCAAATCGCTTGGATTTGATAACCATTACAGAGCTAGATGAAATTGTCAACACTGGAACAGATGCCAATTACTCAAGAGCAGAGATAACATTCCTGTTGGAGGTGAAATTGATCTTTAATTCAATTCATAAGAATGATGGCAGTAAAACAATTTTGATATTTTCAGTGAACATGAGCCATTTTCTATTCCATAAAGTACTGTGACTAGTTTGCTTTTGAATCCCGACAAGCCTACTTAATAGTAAGTTCTTTGTAATTCTTCAGAAACTGCAAGATGAGAACAGGGTGATGATAGCTGATGGAATGGTACATATGATATCATGAGTGCTCACCGGTGATGGTAAAATATATAAGGTTAGTTGCCTTAAATTATGAAATTTGATGGATCTGGTTTGTGTTCCACTCAGTTTTTAACAAAAAATTATTGCATTTTTTGATTGGGAATTTGCCAGCACAGCACATTATTGGAGGCAATATATGGCCTGAAAGTTAACAAACCTGAGGAAACTGAAAGCTGGAATAGGGAACTGCTCTGAATTGAAGTGGCAGATCTTCGATAACCAGAAGAGAAACAACGCATATCTAATTTACTTTTAGTATCTTGTATTGGAACTCCTTGTAACATCTGGTATATTTAGGTCACTTGTTCTTGTCATGGTCCCAGCTAGAGAGGTGATGACTTTAAAGGTCAGAAAGATTGATTATTAATCCATCCGTATCTGCATTTTTTTCAATTATATTTTTCATTTCTGTGTTAGGGAACATTCTAAAATGTGATTCTCTGCTGCTAGACAAATCTTGATTGCATTGTTAGTCCAGAATGTGCTTAAATTTCTTATGCATTTCTTGTTATGCAGCAAATTGGCAGTATTAATTAATTGTTGAAATGGATTACAAATGATTTGCGAATGTGAAAAGAGGAGAAAAATTATGTTCACTGTTAACGATTCTCCTTGTTTTAACAATGAATATTTTGCTTGTTTTTATTTTTCTAGAACATAACAACGTGGCAAAGCCATGGGTTTGTAAATTGAGAAGAAGCAAAAACAAACTTAACAGTCAATCGAGTTTGAGTATTTTATGGTCTGAAAAATTCATGAATTTAATGGAAGAATCATGTTATTTATGTAATAGTTTAATAATATTTTTCTTATTAATGTATTAAAAACTATTATAAGTATAATTGAATTAACATCTTCTATTTCCGTTTAAGCCCGAGAGTGATTTGCCGGCAAAATTCTCAACGTTTCGAAAAAAATTCTTCTATTTATTTGTTAGTATACAATATCGTCTATATTTTTGTTACACCAAAAAATTACTAATTCAATCAACCTCAAAACTATTTTTTTTTTCCTAGTTAGTAAATTTCTTGTTCTTGATGTGCTGCACAATTCGATCATTAGAAAGAAAGTTTAGGACAACACAGTTTTTTCCTTAATTGGGTGCCCAAAAAACACAAGCCTCTTCCCAACTGAGACTGACAACAATACTTCTGACTTGCTATAAGAAATGATTCAATCAGTTTGTTCTCCATTGGAGTTATAAATAACAATTTTTTTTATATCAAGTATTACAGGTTAGATTATTAAAATGATTCAATCAGTAAACTTTGTTGCAGCGGATTCATATTTATCAGTTCAGTTTTAGTCAAGACAATGGAGCTGCAATAGGGCAGATACTTAATCCAGCTTACATTTTTTCTAAGTGTGTTTTGGCCTCACCTTAATAGCAAAGCTTCAGGCTGAGCAGTATATCAGGAAATCTGGTGGATTCAGAAGTGAACTACAACTGGAAATGTTGTCATGGAGCCAGAGGTTAGGGCATTCATTTAAGAACTTTCAGCTTTTACATTTCTTTTTTTATGCTTGCCTTGTTATGAACGTACCATTTCCAGAGATCAGGTTGCAGAAGTAGCTGTTGAGGCACTACTCATCCCAAATCATCTTACCGATTCGCGGAAATCAATTCTCGAGCTGAAGCTCCTAAGCGTTTATGTGAGGATCTTTTTGGTTCCATATAGCAAGTAGCAACAATGACTTCATATTCAGAATAAATGTGAACAGGCTAGTGATTTTTGTATTTTTATTTTTATTTTTAGTGTGTATGTTGGTATCATACAAAATAACATTTCAGGCCTCTTCTTTTGAATGCAGAATGTTCTGTTAAAGGGTTTCTTACCAGTTATTTATTTGCTAGTTCAGAGTTCTGAATCAGTGAAATAGATGATTTTGCAGAGCCATGGAAAATAATAAAGAAGCAATAATCTCTTATTGGAAACAAAAGATATAACAGGATAATTTAATAACTCTGGATGAAATATTAATCAATGAGCTTCACATTCTGTAAAATAGAAGTCACATAAATGAAACACAACGGATAGGCAGTGAAGGAGCTAAACGCATAAACATTCATCTGGTAACCAAAAACAGAAATTTAGATGAACCAAGCCAGAAGAGAAGCCATTGCCGCGACAAGCAAACCAGGAACACCCAGAGTAGCTCCAGTGCTTTCCATTGGTGCTGGTGCAATTCCTCCCAAATCATCAGCCGCTTTGGTGGCCCCGAAAGTAACAAAAGCTAAAAGAACCATAATGTAGATGGTGAAAGCCATGCTCATTTTGCAACCCTCCATTTTCTCACAAAACTACTTGATTAGTTAAGAACAAGTTTGAACCTGAAACTGAGTGATCACTTAGGGAGAGTTGCAGAAGTGGTTTTGTTTAGGCTCTGCGAGTAAATCGGAAACTGCATATGGGTTTTATAGGAATGTTTTAGAATATAATTAAGAATCTTCCAACTATATTATGTTGGTTTAACCACAAACAAAATGATTTGAAGGTGCACTGTCAGTAATAATTTTTCATTTCTCACTCAACTAAACTCTGAACCAGCCTGGATTAAACTGTTTTATGGCACCTAACCATTTTGCAATAATGAAAATGGCCTAAAATAAAATTATTTCCAGCTTCCAGCAATGTTTTGGATACTTTTAGTGAGGATTTAGCTTGTAGCATGTGATGTTGTAACATTATGTAACAAGTTTTGTTTGAATATGTTTAATCTTATCTGGAAACTTTGCTGTCTATTATATTTGATAATTTAGAGAAATGTGTCGATTAATCGTAATTAATTAATTGAAAGCTTGCTTTTTCGGCAATGGGAACCATGTTAGAATATCACTTGGCTGATTTTTTTTTAAAATCAAATCTGACATGTGGTCAGTGCCTCAGTGGTGGAAAAATATTGCATACATTTGCAAAAAGGTCAAAAAAAAAAAAATCCCGGATTAGGATTTCGTATTGTTTGATATAAGATTCAAGATAATTTTTTTCCCGATTAAAAATTATGTATCCCAATTTTGTATTTAAAAAATTCTGAATCTCGATCGGGATTTAAATTCCGAACCATTCAGAATGATTTCAAAAACCAATACGAAATTCATGAGTCTTTAATCCCGAATCCATAATCAAGACGAAATCGAAATTGACAAATCCCCGTCATCCCAACCATCCCTATTCATCATTATAAATTTATAATATATGATACATGCAGCCATCTATACTTGAGATAACTTGGCCATCGCTGGTCTGAGTTGAGTTGGGAACTGGCCATCGTTTGGTCTGAGTTGGGTTGGCATTTCCAACTCTTTACTTGATTCTAAAGAAACACCACCTTAGCCTTGCTGCTGGATGTTTGCTTCTTACTAGGAAAATTTTTTTCCATTTAAAAAAAATAAATAAATAAATTGCTCTGCTGCTAAAATGGCTTTTAACTAGAATATTAATTTGGCAGTGACCAATTAAAAACATTTCTGGTTCATAAAATCAGCCAGAAACATTAATAAGATGTGCAAACTTGTTCCTTCCATCATCTATTTCATTTTAAAATGACTAGCTATACATGATTAAAAAGTTTCAAGAACACAAAGTAAAGAAAGTCAATGCTAACTTTGAAAAAATATTTTCATCAGTTTCAAGTCATGTATGTTCCGTATTCGATGTTACCTTTTGTTTTTCCAACAATTTGCGAAGATAGGCTTGTCTTAGTTTCTCACGGCGAGCTTCTGCTTGCCCTTGCCTGCGTAATTTTAGCTCAGATGCCTTTTCTCTTGCTAGGTTCACTTCTTCATGAACTTCCCTGAAATGAAGTTAAAACCAATGATCATGTTATGGATCTGTGGAATAAAATACAGAGTGCACTATGTAATACCTGCAAGCAGACTACAGAAATATAATAAGATACGCAAAAAAAATGAAGAACCAAATTTTTTGCGAGAAAGCTGTTAAATTAAAATTTGCTGTTCTACACTACAATTGCAAACAATTATTCATCTTTCAGTGCATGACTTTATATGTTATTATAATGTTTGTTTGTCTTGAAGTGCTAACGTGGATAGAAATCATAAAAGGATACCTATATTTACTGAGCTTAATGAAACAATGATTCCGAATAGAGCATAATGACATGATCAAATAATCCATGTAGCCAATCACCTAGTGGGAAAGACATTTGTTTGGTTTGGTCTTGGAGTGTTAGTAAAGTATACCACCATCTGAAGAAAATACAAAAGTGACATCCTCTTTCTGAAATACTCTCTGGTTCTCTCAGTTTATCATTACCCTAATTTTCCTACCTTCCATTTTTTTCCAGTTTTCCAATCACAAATTCTTACTTGATAAGGAATATCTCCTCCATTCCTTCTATTATTACCTACTAACAAAATGACATCCCTCCAGCTTCTCAAGTATGGCTATATTCTCGTCACTGCCTCTAGTTCATTCATTTTTTTTTCCTTCCACAATGCATCTCCTACATGAACCAAAGAATATCTTCTTGTTTCTTTCATTGACAGCATATCTAGTACCTTTATCAATTAAACATTTCGCCAGTAGCCCAATCTACTATTCTTTCTTATTTAAAAAGATATATTAATACATAATTCATGTTGAACCTGCAACTTATACACCATTAAAATTCTGAATCAAAACTAGCATGACATGTTCATTTCATAATTTGAAAACTCCATCTGAAGCACCTCCTCGTGACCGACAGAGTGTCAAGGATGTAGCCTCAGGCCGAGTTTTCAATAGGCCCGCCTCAAAATCCTGAGACGGCCCTCCTCAGGACGCCTCGAATCAAGACGGCCTGAAGCAGTTTGAGGTGGACGCCTCGACTCGAAAGCTCTAAAGTTAATATTTAAGAAATAAAATAAAAAAAAATACATAAGGGAACTGAAAGTCGGGACAAAGAGTCCCGACTTAAGCTTATTTATAAACTAAAAAACTACATAAAATAAAATTTTCAATTTTGAAATCCTATCCAGCAGTATTGTCAACCGCGTTGATAGGATAGCATGACCCTGATACTTCATCGAAAATTATTATCTTTAAAAATCATCAATATTTAATATTATATTTATTTATTAGGAAAATTAATTATTAACCTTAAAAATAATCAACATTGACTATTATATTTATTTATTAGTTATAATTTGTTATTAATAAATTTATTTATAATAGAAATTATATATTTTTTGAGGACAACACTTCATACTCACATTTCATGCTATTACACACAAATGATAGCCTATTTAGAGATACGCAGTCAATTTATTTCATGAACCTATTTTGTTATGTTTTATTTTGTTTAGTGTTGGTGGATGCTTTTATAAATTAGTTGATATGGATTTATTGTGGACGATTTATTTTGATGCTTTTAGTCTTTTTTCGTGTTCGGATTAAAGTTGTCGCCTCGAGACTGCCCGCCTCATCTCACACGGGGGACCGCCTCGCACTACATACGGAATTTTCGAACCTTGGTTTATTTAACCTTTCATTATATACCAACCTCAAATACCATAAATTAACTGAAAGCATTAAACTTTACCTCACAAAGCGCTTGTGTTCACTATTGTCCATTGTTACAGATGTTCGCCCAGGTGCAACAAATTTCATGTTAAATAGCATAGAACCATCCTCCTCGTGCTCATTATTGTCCGGTGGTGCAGCAGAAAAAACATCAGAGCCTTGTGGCTGCTGCAACTCCTGCTCTGTACCCTTACGGAAAAAATCAACACAATACTTCTCCTTGTCTTCCTCATCCGATAGCTCTCCCCTCGCCAGTCTCTCATATAACTCAGCCTTCTTCTCCAATGCGGCATAGCTGGCTGATCCATCATTAACTGCTTTCAACTCAAGTTTGTCTCTAGATGTACATACACAAGCAAACATGAACATGATTAAGCTTAATATAGATATGCAGCATGTATTCCAACCAATCATTGTCTTGACATAAATTCTAAACATTCTCATCAATCAAAGTTCTGACAATATGATTTAGTTACGGTTGATGGTGGGTAAACATTAGCTGCCAAGTAAAACTAGGCATTTACCGAGCACTTTAGTTTATATCCTTCCAAAATTAAGCTTAAGGACGACATAACTGAAATTGAAGTCGGATTATCTATCTAGTTAGAGATTATATGAACATAATCATTAAGCCCTTTCTGAAATTTATCATTACCAAAAGCACTACACCACCACTGAAAATTGAAAAAAAAAAACTAATTTTTCAGCGCTCAAATAAGGAAATTATTTTTTCAAAAAAAAAATAAAAAATTAGGGTTCTAACTTCTTATTTTAATTTTAATTCTCATTTATATTAGTCCTAAATAATAAAATCTTGAAGGAAAAAAAAAAGGGAGTTACTTGTGAGAGCGAGCGTCGACGCCGGAGTTTTTGAGGGAGAAGGAATCGCGCGAGGCGATCTTCTTCTTGGCGCGGTGGAACTCAACATCAGGGCCGTTCAATTCCTTGGATTTTTTAGATTCTTCCTGAGACTGGTAAAGCTGAGCCTTGAGTTCTAAGATGGAAGAGGGACCCACTCCGTCGATCGACCGCTGCTTTTTCGGCATTATTGATGATTCCGTCAGCCATCCCAGTGATTCCACCACCACTCTCTTCTTCCTCTCCTGCTGTTCCTCATCCATTTTGGCTCTTGTTTTTTTATTTGATTTTTTGCCTTCTTTGGTTCTGAACTGAGATTTGAGGATCGAGGATTGATGACAGCTGCTGCCTGATTCTCGTTTCTGGTTAATTTCTCTGCCGCCCTCTCTAAACGACCTGTCGTTTGATTTGGCCGAATTAAATTAAAGGCCTTCGTTTTGCAATATCTGCCATTTTGCCACGGTGGATTCTTTAACATCCAATTACACACAACTTAAGGAATTGTTAAACAAATTACAAATTGTGGTCTGCTTGTGATTTTACCAAACAATAATTGCTGGGGGTATTTTTTTAATGACATTTTAATGAAATTTCTACGCAGTTATAAAGTCTAGCTTCTCTCCAAAATACAGTAATATATAATTATTGGAAACAGAAATATCACTAAAAAATATCTCCAGTTGAGTTGCGTGGACGTAGGCAAATTCTTCAAGTGCTTACAATCGAATCGAGGTAGCAAAAAATTCGATTTTAAACATTTCCAACTAGTATCGTATGGACTCAATCACTCAACTTTGTGATACTCAAAAATCGGTCCATCACAGTTGGTTTTTCAGTTTCTTTTGGCTAAAATACTAAAAAAAAACCCAAAAAAACAAATACAAAAATGATTTTTTTGTTTTTATTATTGTTGATGGTGTTTTCAAGCACTACAGTATTTAAGACAGCACGACAAGGACAAAAGGGTAAATTCTTTCCCTGGTGGACATCATGAAGAAGGCCGACCACATCATGAAAAGGCCGACCTCATTATGAAGAGACCGACCACTTTGGTTCAATTGACCGAGCATTTTAGAGGTCGGCAAGGACATTCTCAGCATAAAAGGATCGCCATGGCCGACCTCATACATACCAACCAGATAAGCAAGGCGTGTTCAGGAAGGAAGAGCACCCTATTCTTCGGATAATGAAACAAAATTATCCTACTATCACGGGAAAATTGATGAAATCAGTATCTTGATAGGACAAAAGGAGTAAAGGTAGTTTGAAATGAGGAAACCTTGTAAGAAAAGGAGGTTGACTCAACTAGGAAACCTTGTAGGAGAAGGAGTCTAAATTCTGTTATTATAAATAGGAGGGTAGAGTGAGTGTAGAAGGACAAGTTGAAGGCATCTGAAAATCATCACAAGAGTGAAAGATTAGAGTCATAAAAGTTCCAATTTGTAAGAGCCAAGGAGAGGCCTGAGAGGTGTATTTGAGTAATAAAAAGTATCGCCCTGTTCTTGTCCGTGGACGTAGGTCGGATCCCAAAATCCACCGAACCACGTTAAATCACCTTGTCTGATTGGCGTATTTTCTTGTTTTCCGCTAAGTTTGCTTTTGGTTCCCTATAACCAAACAAATTCACAGTTGAAGGAGGATTCCCTCGGAGGTGATATTCCTATATTACCCTGAGACCAAAATCCACCGTCAACAATTATTATTAACAAAAAGTATTTGAGTGTAGGGGTGGCCGGCGGTTCAGTTCGGTTCCGAACCAAAACCGAACTGAACGGTTCCGGTTCCACTTTGTGTGGAACCGGAACCGAACCAATTAATTCCGATTCGGTTCCGGTTCCACACTAAATGTGGAACCGGAACCGGAACCGAACCGTTCGGTTCCGGTTCCGGTTCCATTCGATTTTTTTTTAAAATAAAAAATTGAGATTAATAAAATAAAATAATTTAAAATTATGAATTTGAATTTATATAATGAACTTACATTACATAATTACATTAAATTACAAACAAAATTATTATCATTTTTCATTTTTATTAAAAATTAAATTAAAAAACGATTTGGAACCCTAGGGTTGGAATCGG
This sequence comes from Zanthoxylum bungeanum, assembly GCA_019454045.1. Lineage (NCBI taxonomy): Eukaryota > Viridiplantae > Streptophyta > Magnoliopsida > Sapindales > Rutaceae > Zanthoxylum > Zanthoxylum bungeanum. The sequence continues at coordinate 356,711 of SKCR01024002.1, read as the reverse complement.
AACCGTTCGGTTCCAACCGGTTCGGTTCCGGTTCCAAACCGTAACCTTCGCCGGGTCTACTTGAGTGAAAAATTACTTGGATCCTCAATAAACTTAATTTGAGAGCTTTTGATTTGCACATTAATAATGAATGAATAGGATGAATAAGTAATGACAATATATGATCTTAATTTAGTCATATCTTGAACACCATGGCTATCACCATGTTGGTAAATGCACTGAGCCATTCTCGCCAGGTTCATTGCAATTCTAATAAAAATGTTGGACAAAATTGAGGGTTCATCTTCATCCATGTTACAGTAATTAAATCTCTTATGTGTTCGTGAGCATCTTTCTGAGAAACTCCAGTTTGTTGACATCCTTCTACAATGTCCATATTGAGGCTCAAATATCAATCCCAATGTCCAGAAGAAATTCTCCATTAACCTGTACCTTGCAAAATGTTATATAAGGCTTTATCATGGGTTTGTTTATTACGTATCTCTAGTGTCTGGCCATTTTCTGTTCAGTTTTAGCTTTAGAATCATATGATTTTTTAATTTTTTTTTTGGTGAAATAAATTTGTTTCAACCCGACCTCAAAGATACACCGAACCGAACCGCTTATTTTTTTTGGAAATTCCGCCGTTAAGTTACCCGACTCGAACTTAAGCGTACCAGACTCAAGATATGCAGCTTCATAGAGAGTCAAAATTCATTTGCAATGGCCTCTGTCACCGAGACATGGCTTAAAGTGCCCCTTCCCATCCATGAAATAAGAAAGAGTTTCTACAACATTTGCACACATTTGAATCATGCACAAATCCAATACACGCCCATTTAGAACAAAATTAAAATTAAAATTAAATTATTCTAATAAAAAATGAAGGTAATTTATACCCTAAGGTACTTCATAACACATTTGTCCCGGCCCGACTTCGCTCCAAAATTCAATGTGGGAGGTCTCTTGCATAATATAAAACTCCAACCTGCTGGTATATCATAACAAATTTGATCGCGATTTTACTACCACATATAAACGCACATATTGCTCAAGTAATATAGTGGCTAAAAGTCGGATATCGTACCCACATGAACTTATTATTTTTCCTATTAATAAAGAACAAATAAACAACTTTTGGGAAAACCTTATATGATAAAAGAACCTGGAGCTGTAACTTCACCTAAGCACGCAAACAATGGGTCATGCACTTTTCGTTCAATTGGGTTATTGTTATAAATTATTAACCTAAAACGCTAAATTATCTACAGGTCTTTTTCGATGGTCAAATAGAAATATTTCAATTAAGTCACTTAATTATATGTGTATGTTAACTAACTTAAACTAAATCCATTAAGATCAAATTATAATATTGGCTACGCATGCCCTATAGTTAAATGTCTATCATGTAATGAAATCTATTCACATAATTATATCATGCGCTATTACTCCCACGGCTAACTCAAATTTCTTTTGTCTAGTTCCTAAGGATTTACCACGACTATTCTATTGCTGACCAGACAATAAAACCTGCATTCAATCACAGTGAATAATAAATAATTCAATAACAATCCCAATAGAACAAAAAGATGCAAATTAGTATAATATTGTGTTTAAGATCCATTACAACCCTAGATAAATTATTTAGCTACTCATAATATTCAATAAACACAAGCAAATCATTAATACAAAGCAAGAACACATTGATAAAACCTGATAAAAAGTTTCGAAGACGACAGTATGTGCTGAATAACAAGAATACAACATACAAAGTAACAACTCCTGAAAAACAACATCAATGACGCTTCTTCCCTGTCGCTGCTTCCCAAGCCAGTAAAACGTGATTCACAATTTCCGCCACCCCAAGCCCATGCTTGATCTGCATGTGTAGAAATCACATAAATAATTAGCAAGGGAATTTTGATGTTTAGATCACATAATCTTCTAAGCATCCGTCCTTATTTCAGATCAAGAAAAGGAACGGTTCAAGAAATGTTCATCTGATAAAAGATGAGGTTACTTAGGAGAACAGCATACTTGATATGATCAGATGGGGTGGGGGCTTTTCAGGCAATTTGTTATAGGTCTCTGTTCTTGGAAAAATTTTATTACCTCTTGTAAAACACTCAAATAATCATTTGGGGTTAACTCTTTTCTTTATAACGGTGCATAATTTGTTTGCACATACAATCATATACAACATGAAAGACGAGAGGGGGCACAGTTCACTATTTGTCTAAAAGAGACTTTACTAGAGCACATAATGAGTAATGCTTAATGTGCAAATGCTACCAATGACCCAACCGAACCAACCTGAGCGAAGACAAAAGGCCCTCCGTCACGCATCCGGAGTGCATCACGCTCCATTACAGCCAAGTCAGCTCCTACTGCCGGAGCAAGGTCAGTTTTGTTTATCACCTACAATGAGATGTAACAACTCATTCTCATTTTTACAAACTACGGATGACATAGCAGCAACAGAAACAGCCATTGATTATGAAACTTCATACCAGAAGATCAGCTTGGGTGATGCCTGGGCCACCTTTCCGAGGAATTTTATCACCAGCAGAAACATCTATTATATAAATGATATAGTCCGCAAGTTCCCGGCTGAAGTTGGCAGCTAAATTATCTGCACATATAATATTTCCAATAAATCTTTCTCAAATTTGTTAGCAGTTGAGATTACATTCTTATAACACACTTAACTAACAACTTTAGAGTAAACAATTGTTATATCATGAATATCACAAAAAAAAAAAAAAAAAAAAATCTCATTTATTTTTCAAGTTCCGAAATTGACCCGAGTGACAAACCCTGTTTCTTCTTACTTTACAAATTTATTACAATCATGAACTCTGTGCTTCCCTTGGAATTTTGCATTTGAATAGTGTGCCTAAATTTTGGATAACCAGAGACTTTCCAATACTTTCCATCATCTTTACTCATTATCATCATTTCAAGAGCAAACTAGTAATTTTATCAGTATATTTCTGATACAAGCACGACCATCAATCAGTAAATCAAGATAAGCCAAATCCAACAATCAGCATGTATCAGTACAATTTAAAATTTAGCCGGATGACTCCAGGAGAAAATGCAGTGAGGAAATGTATTCACAACAAAATTACCTCCCCCAGATTCACAAAGAAGTATGTCTGCTTTGAACAAGTTAGATAGTTCCTCAAGAGGGCCAAGATTGATGCTGATGTCTTCACGAATTGCAGCATGCGGACAGCCTCCAGTTTCCACTGCACGTATTCTTTCCTCAGGCAGAGCACCGTTCCTCATCAGGAACTCACCATCCTCTTTTGTGAATATATCATTTGTGACCTGAAGTAAACTAATGCATGCTTCTTAATCTATCATTGAACTTCTATAGCCATTGGAACAATAAAAAGAACAAGAGAATATTATCAGACAATATTGCTAAACCATTTTCAGTAAATTCTTGGGGGATTGTAGCTGCTCTCAAAAAACAATTGTTTAGAATGTGCAAAGAAATTTCAAATTGAGTTACCGAGCGAGCAGTGAACTAAACCAGTTCATCTGCCACTCGAGTTAATAAAGAAGCTAATCACGCATGGTTTAAGGGTTGGTCCAAAAGGACATGGATTCTTTAGCAGATCAGAACAAAGAATCTACACTTACAATATGTGCCCAGACACTCGTAATTAAAATGAATCTCAAAGAAATAACTGTAGAGGATACTTACAGCTGCAAGACTGTACTTGTCACGCAGGAATTTACACAAAGCCAGCATTAAAGCTGTCTTCCTGCAAGGAATGAAACAACAATGCCCATATATTTATTTTTCTAGCAACAAGAATCACAAACTCGCAATAAAGGGAGCTGGACAATATCGAATTTTTTTATAATTTTTTTTTCATATGTAATATAGATAGAAAACCCGAAAAATACATATCCTTTGTTAATAGAATATGCCTCAAATTCTTTATTCAGGGCTAATAGATCAGAAACATAAATCAATTTATCAAAATGTTCATAGAAACTAACAACAATGACAATAACCCAGATGATATTATTATTTAGAGAGTAAATGAAACCATTTCCTAGTGAAAGTTTCAATTTTTTGGAGAAAAAATTTGAAATTGAAAGAGAAGAGAAAATACCCGGTACCAACAGGGCCACCAATACCAACAGTAAAAGCTCTCTCATTGAAATTTCTGCTGAGAAGAGGAGGAGCTCTTCTGCTAAAGTAGCCAGGAGAGTAAATGGGTTCGTGCGAGTGTGGTGCCAGTCCATCATGGCTATGATACACCCTCCCCTCTGGGCCTATCCATGATGTTGTTGTCGAATCACTATGATTTTTGCTGTTAATTGAAACTATTAGTAATATTTTCAGCGTAGAGAAGATACAAAATGAGAAAAGGAAAATTAAATTTGAGATGGATTACTCATGGGTATGATCATGGTCATGATCATGATCATGGTGGTGGTGGTGGTGGCCGTCGTCATGAGTGTGATGATCAAGCGAAGCCATTGACCTTGAAGCTTGCAGTTGATTTACTACGAGAGTGTGAGAGCGGCAGATTGTTTTATCAATAATTATCACCACCCATGTTGATGATGAACAGTGAGTTACTAAAATACCCTTGATCAAATATTGTGGTACAAAACAAAAAACATTGATTTATATAGTATTATAAATTATGCGGCTTCATATATATAGTATTATAAATTATGCGGCTTCATATATATATATATATATATATATATATATATATATATATATATATATTATATATATATACTCATACTAGATATCCACGGTGCCTACGGCATGATATTACAAAATTTATCGCATGATCTATCATTGTCATTTTCATGGAGATTTTATAATAGAATGATTTTATTTTTTGATTTGTTTAGTTATCTACAATTATCATTTGTAGAGATTATATAATTAAAAGATTTTATTCATTGATTTATTTAGTAACCTATAATTGTCAAAAATATTTTACAATGAAATGATTACGTATCATAATCATTTATTATATTCTCTTTCACCCACTAAATAACACACACTATTGTTAATGTGTTTTATAATAAAAATATTTATAAGTTAGTCATATATGTGAGTAAATATCATTCCGTCAATCTTAATTTGTTGACTAACTCTAACAAAAATAGCTGACGTGACTTAATGAAACCAAAATTCTGACGGGACTTAATGAGAGCAAAATCTTATACTTCTTTAATGAGTAAGTATCAGGCTTTTATACCCGAGTCCTAACATTTTTTTTTTTTGAAAAGGAAAGTATATACTTTCATAGAAAATCAACTGTTTAACAATAGTTGGATGTCTGTGGGATAATCTCTCACCCAGACTACAGTATCAGAAAAATTAACAACAGCTTTTGCTAAAGAGTGAGTTATAGTATTGCCTTCTCTACGAATATGAGACACGACCACATTTTGATAGTTCCTCATAAACTCCAAAATTTCTTGAATTGTCAATGCTATCTCCAGAAGACTATCATATTTCCTCAACACTAAATTAGTCACCCGCAGTAAGTCCGTCTCCACCAATAGCAGAAAAGCTCCGTTCACAGCATTTTGCAAACCCTTGAAAGAAGTATATAAAAGCTCCGCTTACCCGAGTCCTAACATTAGTCCTATAAATTATACTGTTTTTATAATTCAACCATTGAAAGAAGTATAGAATTTGATCTCATTAAACTAAGTCGTTGATGATAATTACTTGCTCATAAAAGTAAATGTTGAAATTCGTCACAAATTCGTTCGTCACACAAATCAATCGGTAATCAAGAACGTAAGATTTTTACCGTGGTTCGCCGGAAAATTCCCGACTACATCCACGTTGAACTCCAGAACAAGGAGCTCGCTGCACTAATCACTTTCAATATTACTCAAGAATCTTGAATCCGTTTACAAACAATAATTTCCCCAAATCACTCAATAAACCCTAATCTCTAAAAGTGTCAATCTCTCAAATTCCCAATTGAATATTACACTAACTTGGACTATGAACAAGGCTTAACACTTAGCCAAATAATAAGAGAATAATGAAAAACTTAACTAATTGTCAACCTAATCACCATTTATATATGATGAGCAAATTGATGTAATTGGGACAACGGCAAGGATTGCGCCACATGTCCCTTATCCAACGGATGGATAAAGGCTTCACAATATTACAATCTCCACCTTGAAGCCAAACAACATTCATCACTCCCAACTATATACAAGGACACATTAAGGCCAAGATAGCACAGCAAACTCACCTACTTCCATCATTGTTCATGTCGGCTGCAAGGTCAGCCAACCCCCACATGCAACAGCTTCATGTAGTGGGAGAGTTTGGTTGCAGTCACAATTTTTATCCCCATGTCAGATGGGTTATCTTCAGTTGGAACCTTCTTAATCTCAATTTTATCACTTGAGATAATTTCCCGCACAAAATGATACTTCACATCCACATGCTTGGTTCTCTCATGATGTACTGGATTCTTGCTCAGATGTATTGCACTCTGACTGTCATAATACACAACTGTCTTACCCAGCAGCTGTTGTATTCCGGTTAAGATACTCTGAAGCCAAATTGCTTCCTTGAACACATCAGTTATGGCTATATACTCTACTTCGGTAGTTGAGAGTGTAACCAACGGTTGCAGGCTTGACTTCCAGCTGATGCAATTTCCACCAAGTGTGAAATAGTAAGCTGTAGTTGACTTTCTCGAGTCTTTGTCACCTGCAAAATCAGAATCAACATACCCTACCAAGTCTAAAGCGTTAGATTTGTTAAAACATAAGTCATAATCAACAGTAGTATTTAAGTATCTTAACAACCATTACAAAGCAATCCAGTGTGCTCCACCTGGATTAGACATAAACCTACTCAATAAAGATACAGCGTATGACAAGTCAGGTCTAGTTCTAATCATGGCATACATCACAGAACCTATAGCATTTGCATAAGGTACATTCTCCATTTTAATCATCTCAGACCTATTAGCAGGACTTTGTGATTTAGACAAAATAAAATGACTTGCAAGAGGCTGACTGACAGGTTTACAGCCACTTACCCCAAATCTAGATGCTACCTTTTGCAAATATGTGGACTGATGTATTTTAATGCAATTTTTAATTCTATCTCTATCAATGGTCATACTTAGGATTCTCTTTGCACTACCTAGGTCTTTCATGGCCGCTTCCCATTCAAGTTTATGGGTAGACTTTAATGCCTCTCCTAAGCTAGCAGGCTCAGTTCCATTAATTTCATGACTTGATATTAATGCACAGAAATACAAATCATTAGTTGAGTAATCATACCTGGTAGGAGGCCTTACTTGCCTCATACTTCTGTCTCTTGTTAGCTTGTAGTTGGCCAATGTGTCTTGTGGTGTTTCATCATGCTGCTCAGTTTGATCCAATTGATCTACTGTGTCCTCTTCACTTTGTTCTTGTATATCTGCTACTTCATTTCTGTTTTCCTCTGGGTTATTTCTCATAGACTGGGTGTCCTCAGATGTCTTTGTGCCTGACATGTCTCCAACTTGATCAGTGGTCCTTGATGTCTCTGGCTCCACCTGCAACTGAGCTCCACCTGCAAGATCAAAATCTGCTAGATCCTTTTCTAAGGCACCTGCATTCTTGTTAGTAGATTTACATGGAAAACAATGTTCATTGAATATAACATCCCGACTAACTATGATTTTGACTCCAGGTGACTCCCTTTCCCATAACCTATACCCTTTTGTCCCTTTTTGATATCCTAAGAAAACACACTTGATTGACCTCGGTTCAAGTTTACCTATGGACTAGTGAGCATAAGCTTCACAGCCAAACACTCTAAGGTGGGCAAGCTTCAGAGCCCTACCAGACCAGATTTCCTCAGGTGTCTTAAACTGAACGGAACTATTTGGGCTCAGGTTAACTAAATGAGTAGCAGTATTGAGGACCTCACCCTAAAAGGCCTCGGAAGTTCGGAATAAAATAAAAGACATCTGATCTTTTCTAATAGGGTTCTATTCATTCTTTCCGCAACTCCATTCTGTTGAGGGGTGTGTCTCACAGTCATATGTCTCAGGATACCCTCACTAGTACAGTATTGATCAAACTCAGTATTACAAAATTCTAAGCCATTATCAGTTCTTAAGACTTTCACTTTGTTACTAGTTTGATTTTCTACTAACACTTTCCATTCTTTAAATTTAGTCAAAGTTTCATCCTTTGATTTTAGTAAGAATGTACATACCTTCCTACTGTAGTCATCAACAATAGAGAGAAAGTATTTCTTACCCTCATGTGTCTGGACCTTTGCTGGTCCCCATAGATCACAATGTAGATACTCCAGACTCGCTTTTGACAAGTGAATTCCAGTTGGGAAACTCTATTTGTGCTGTTTGCCCAACACACAGATCTCACAAAACTCTAGTGGCTTCAACTGGTCCTTTCCAAATTGTCCATGCTTGCTGAGTATCTGCATGTCTTTCTGGCCTATATGGCCAAGTCTCAAGTGCCAAATATTAGTCATATCAACATTAGAAGTTAGAGCATAAATGGGTTTTTCCGAGAATACATGTTGGCCATTTAGAACATACAATCTGTTTCTTTTTATACCAGTTAGGATTAGTTTCTTACCCTTAGATATGTGCATGTTCCCTTGGTGAGCTTTGTATGTGAAACCTGATTCATCTAGTGTTTCTAGTGATATCATGTTTCGTTTCAAGTCAGGTACATATCTAACGTCAGTAAGTATCCTAACTTTACCATCATGAAGTTTAAGTGTTATGTCCTCAACTCCATGTATCCTACAAGTATTGTCATTACCCATATACACAGTGCCTTGGTCAGAATTTCTAAAGTTGACAAACCAGTCCCTATACAGACTCATGTGAAAGGAACACCCGGAGTCCAGAATCCATTCTCTACTAATGTGATCACTAGACACAGTCAATGCATTAGATAGGCACATCGACCCCTTTTCGGCAGCCACAGTAGCGCTGCCTTCATTTTTCTGTTCCCTAATGAACTTATAACAATTCCTTTTAAGGTGTCCCATCTTCCTACAATGATATCACTTCTTCCCATTGTCCTTATTCTTATCATGTTTATTCTTTTTCTTCCCTTTAGGTTCTTGGTTATTAGTCTGAAGATTATTCGGACCATTATATTTCCTTTCATTTTTTCCTTTCACGAATAAGTTCGCTCCAGTTATAAGTTCTAGCTTTCTAGCCCTTATACCAGATATCACCAAGTCTAGCCTATGTACAACTCATGTGTAATGTAGAGAGTTCTTAACGACACTATATTCTTCAGGCAGTGCATTTAATAGAATCATAGTTTCGCTAGAGTCTCCTAGGGCTTGGTCAGTTCCTTTAAGGATTTGAGTCATTTTCGTGAATTCATCCAAATTATCATCTATAGACTTATTTGTGTCCATCTTGTAATTAAACAAATTTCCTTTTAAGAACACTAAATTTGAAGCAGAAACAACAGAATAAAGAGATTCGAGTTTACCCCAGAGTTGAAAGGCCGTGTCCATTCCATCAACATTTCTGATGACTGAGTCTCCCAAGTGGAGGAAGATCAAGTTGTAGGCCTCTTCCAGGATTTCGTCTTTCGTGTTCTTTTCCATCTTTGGTCATTTTTCTGGATCGGGTTCCAACGCCAAAGCCACCTTGTGGTGAGAGAGCAATACTCTCATTTTCTTCTTCCAAGTGGTGAAATCTCATTTTCCGTCAAATATTCCAATGTCGAGTCTCATAGTTGACATTTTTTTTTTCAAGTTATCACCAACAGCAATTCTGCAATTACTATCGACAATTACTCACCCAATCTTGCCCTAACACAGTCGGCAATTCACACTCAATCTGCCCAAACACAGTCGACAATTGAGTGCCTTCCTGATTACTCACCCAAACAAGACAGAATCATAATCACCCAACAAGACAGCAAGTTCAACACACACAGGCCACAATTTCTCAGATTTCAACCCCAAAAACGAATGCACCAGAGAAACACACACCCTGATTCTACTGCAAAACTCTCACAGTATACCTCAAACCAATTAATAAAAAAAAACAGAGGCAGTTCTCGGCAATGAACTGTTCGGCTCTTTCTTGGCCGTACAGAATCTGTGCGTGTCTTGTTTGGTCACGGAGCCTCTGGTCGACAACTCCAAGGGATGACTTGATAGTAATCTTGATCGGCGATGGCTTTGATCTTGATTTCTTATCTTTGTGTTTCTTGCTTTCTGATTATGTTCTTGGCTGTGGTCTTGGATCTTGCTTACGTCTTTCGGTTTGGCTCACAAAGAAACTTTGATCGGCTGTTCTGGATCTTGTTCGGGTTGTTGCTTTGATTGTTTTTTCGAGTCTTGAATCGGCAGCATGTGTTCTTCAATTCGAAATTTTTGTTGCCCTGCCGTCGTTTTTGCCGTGACTTCAATTGACAGATTTTAGGGTTATGCTTTTTACCGAATGGAGGACTGAGACCTCAGCTTTTTTTATCTTCGTCGATGGCTCTGTGTTCTTCAAGATTGACGATTTTAGGGTTTCTTCTTCACCGAATGAAGAAGAACTCATGTCTTGGGCTTTAATCTTCAGTTAACAAAAAAAATGTTCATTCGGCCCACTGGATCCTTATACAAAAAAAAAGCTCTGATACCACTGTTGAATTTCGTCACAAATGCGTTCGTCACACAAATCAATCGGCAATCAAGAACGCAAGATTTTTACCGTGGTTCGCCGGAAAATTCCCGACTACATCCACGTTGAACTCCGGAACAAGGAGCTCGCTGCACTAATCACTTTCAAGATTACTCAAGAATCTTGAATCCGTTTACAAACAATAATTTCTCCAAATCACTCAATAAATCCTAATCTCTAAAAGTGTCAATCTCTCAAATTCCCAATTGAAGATTACACTAACTTGGACTAGGAACAAGGCTTAACACTAAGCCAAATAATATGAGAAAATATGAGTAAAACAATTAATGAAAAACTTAACTAATTCTCAACCTAAGCACCCTTTATATATGATGAGCAAATTGATGTAATTGGGACAACGGCAAGGATTGCGCCACATGTCCCTTATCCAACGGATGGATAAATGCTTCACAATTTTACAGTAAATAATAAATAATTTTTTTATAAAGTATAAAAACTAATAATAAAAGAGTCATTATCCCAAACAAATATTGCCACAAAGGCCGTTTTTCCCCTTTTTAATGTATAATTTATGCAAAATCGTCAACAGTGTTGCAACAATTAATTCGCATATGTGGTCACGAGATTCACCTTTGTTACAAACATTAAATTTTAGATAACCTACTTGAAAAATCAAAATTATAATAGCATCCGACATCAAATTAATGGTAACCAAATTATAAAATTTTGAAATCCCCAAATATCAGGTTCGCTAGGTCTAGTAACTTGATAATACTAAAAGAAAAACAGGTATCCAATGACCAAAAACAATTGACATAAATAAAGGTTACTGCCAAAAATATCCTTAGAAAATAGATCCACCCTCTTGAAGACTCAATTATCAAATGATAGATTGTTACATAAACAAGTTGGGCCTTGATGCCTTGTAAGTGGTCCTCAGCTTCCTGCTTGGTGGTCTGACCTTCCTGAACACCAAGGGGAACTTGATTTTTGAATTGTGGAACTGCTTGGTGCTCTCTCTCTTGCATAGCTTGGCGGGGATGGTAGCAGTCTTGATAATTTGAATGCAAGGAAACCTGACCCTGTGGCGAGAAGCCATCTCAGTGTACATCTGTTCCACAGCCCCGTTCAGAGTCGTATCACGGTACTCCTTGTACATGTTGTGATAACCAGTTCGGCTCTGATAACGCAACCAAATACCATAGTTCTTGATCTTGGTTGGGTTCTTCTCAAAAATCTGCAAGAGATTACAATTATATGTTAGTAAGCCCTGATATATGTGCATTTGCATATTCCTAGATCCTTGTACAAACCCAAAACCGTGAACTAATCAAGCCCATAACAATTGAGAAAGACGTGATATTTTACACTCCCAAACAACTATAGTATAAGAACCAAGTAAAATTGCAGTCTTATCTTATCAAAGTTAAACTAACGTAGTTAAATCTCAACAATATGTCTGACAATTGCTCCCCAAAAAAAAGGATGAAATCCTATAATTGCACACAAATAGAACTACAATCAAATTGAAACAAATGATCCAATCAAAACATCTATTAACTGTGAAAGTCATTCATAAAGCATAACTACATATTTAATAAACAAGTCACTAAATCAGGGAGTGAATATATATTAGCAATCAGATAAGCATCTAAAATATTTATCAAATAAATGATCGCAGAAAACTCAGTTCAGTTGTAAGATTTAGATGATCAGATGATATGTCATTTTCTAACTAGATTAAATATCAGGTAACCACTACTCAAGATAAAAAATCAAAGTAATTTGGCAACCATACTTCTTTTAACATAGAATTTACAGAATTGTTTACGCCACAGGAAAACCAATGTACTTATCTAAAAGCAAAAGGTACGGGATAGATTATTCGCAACAGCAACATACAAACCAAATCAAACTGCTAACGCACAACAACCATTGTCATTCACAAGCAACAAGAGACTTCCTAATCAAAAACCTACAAACAAGCCACAGAGCACCATATGAAATAAGTTAAAATAAGAAGTATACCTCGTTTATAGCAAGCATCTGACCATTGCTCTTCTTAACCTTCTTCAGCTTCCTAAGAAAATACCTGATCAAAATCAAACAACATTAGATACCCACAAATATTACCAGCCAAACAAATCTCAATTCAATCGTTCAATACAGAACACTGAACCAAAGACCATGAAAGAAATCACTCACCAAAACTTGGACTTGGCGCGAACCTCGTTCGTGGCCCACAACTTCATCCTGTAAATCTTCGGATGCTCATCGTTTACAGTTGGGAGAGCTCTCCCAACAACCTGATACTGGTGAAACTGCACAACAATCCAAACGAATACCCATCAACAAAAAAACTCAAATCCCCAACCCCACATTTGACTCCTAAAAAACCAAAATACAGAAATAATAAAATTAACAAATAGCTATAGTTTATATACAAAATGAAAACTTCACCTAAAATCTCAAACCTCTAATTTCCTATCAGGATGATTAAAGAGCTAAATTTAATATTAGCATAACATCAAAATTAACAAATTAGAAACAGCTTTAAGAATCTAAGTAGTAAAAGATAAATATAATTATAAGTTATTAGTGGATCTAGGAAGCCAGAGGAGTAAACGTACCTTGAAAGTGACCATTTTCGAGGAAAGATATACGATCTGCGCAGCCCAAGTACCTCTCTCTCACTTGCCCTGTCGTAGAAGAAGATAAAATTAGGGTTTTCTTTTATAGTGAGGAAAACCCTAAATGAATAATTTGTTAAAGTGACGCCGTTTGGGCCTGCTTGAAATATACACGTGGCGGAAGGAAAATATTTGGGAAAAAAGACTGCGGGGTTAAAATTTATTTGAATTAAAATCTTTTTTTTTTATAAAAAATCAATTTATGTAATATTCTAATAAAAATTTATTCCATTGATCAAAATTATATGTAGAATAAATATATGGATTAAGATTTGAATAATTTGTGACATTTTGAAAAGTTTCGATTTTTAAATTTTATGTAACTGTTTTTGTGTGAAAAGATTTAGGACTAAACTCAATCAATATCAAAATTATAATAGTTTTCTATTTCATATAGGGTGAAATAAAAAGCAAAAGTCAATTGAACATTTTTTTGTAAAATAAAATTGATTGAAAATTGTTCAGAACATGTATATAAAATTAAAAGAGAAATTTACGATTTTTTTTCATTCTCGAACTCCGACTCTAATCTTAATAAGGAGGGTCTCCAAACTTCCGTCTCCCATATAATAACATTAATTATGTGGGGAACGAACATTAAGGGCAAAACATGGAAATTTTTTTACATCGATAAAAATATAAACACATGAAGAATTTAAATAAGTCGAAAATGTGTGTTTTTGGATTGATTATCAAACCTGTGACGTGACCCATAAAATGAATCGGGTTAAACCGAAAATTAATGTATATTTTTTTTAACTCGGACGAATCCGATGGGGTAATACACAATTGCCAATAGCCAAGCAATACCATTATGTGGTTACCAGAAACCTAAAGAGCATATGGGCTGGGCTTTTATGGCATGTCAAGAGTTCAGTGGACTTATACTATATAGCCCCACCAGTATAACTCAGAATACCCCTACTCAGGGCTTTTCGATTAGTATTTTTGCAATATATATATGTGTGAAAAAAGATATTTTCAAATTCCTTTTATTCTGTATTTTGAATTTAAATATGTGTCTGGTATTATGTTTTGTATTTTATATTTTAAAAATATGAAAATAGTAATATATGTTCGGTAGACATAATCGAGAATGATAAAAATAATGAGGATGTGGTCGGTAATATATACATGTAATTCATACTTATAGTTAATAAATTAATATAATGAAAAATATTACAAGATTGACAAATCTACTTAATTAAAAATATTTCAGTTAAATACAATAATTTCTATATATTAATATTAAATAAAAAGTCTTACAATATCATTTTTATTACATTATAATTAACATGAATATTACAACATGTATCTCAATATATATAGTTGCAATTATATCTCTTGCATGTTGTAGGAAATTCTTCAATATATTTCATTAAGGGTAATTCTGTCATTTGGTTGGATTGGGTGCTTGTGAGGGGTACAACCCTTTGGAGGGTTGCACCTCATCCCAAAGGGTGCCCTATTGGCACCCTTCCATGCCTTATATAAGAAGGCTTTATATCCAAAACAAAGAGAAAAGAAAAGATATCCGAATTATTGGAAGAGACATTTTGTTTTCTTTGTTTTAGAGAGAGTTTCACCACATTTCCTAGTTCGAATACTTGTCAAAGAGTGCTCTTTGGACAAGAAGGAACCAAGTTATCCTGGGAGGACATTGGCCAATTGCGAATCCGTATAGCACATGTGACGGGGCCAATAAGTTCTTAAGGACAGAGATATCTCGACTTGGATTGAATCTATAAACTTGATTTCAAGGTTTTGTTTTAAAGGTTTTTCTGTTTTTAGGGTTTCTTGCATCTAGATCTACTTTTGTTATTTGATCTGTTTGTTTGCATGTTTATATTACTGTTTAATGACACCAATTTTCCAACAATCTTAAGAACTTATTGCTCTAGTGTTATTAGATAGTAATTCGCATATTAGGGTTTGTTTATTTTCTGTAAAATACGAACTGTGCATGAAAAACCGTAGGGCGTTCGAACGCCCGACGAACGCAAATGTAAAAATTTGAATTTTCATAAGAACGTTCGAACGCGTCTTCAAACGCAACTCGAACGCAAGCCTTTTTCCTTATAACGTTCGAACGCGTTCTCGAACGCTACACGAACGTGAACTCTCTGGAATCATTCCGTTCGAACGCGTTTTCGAACGCTACACGAACGTGAACTCTCTGGAATCATTTCGTTCGCACGCGTTATCAAACGCTACATGAACGTGAACTCTCTGGAAACACATCGTTCGAACGCGTTATCAAACGCAACACGAACGCACACACACTGGACAGTATCGTTCGAACGTAGATACGAACGTGACACTAACGAAATCGTCCTGCAAGTATTATTAACTGCAAACTTAAATTAATATTAACTTTTCAAATCATATACTGTAACACATTATTCTTGGTAGTATAGATTAAAGTTATTATTAAGTTGTTCAATTATCACAAGCATACACATAGTGATAAAGTTGAAATTAATTGTGTGTTGCATAATTGGTTGAGTGTGGACGCTGGATTTCGCCCGAGGTCCACAATCGAGAATTTGTAGTTGGGGGCGCTAGCGATCCTGCAAAACAAAGGTAGAGTGAGCGGGAGTAGACTACCCACCGGTGTGGTGGGTGCCGGGGGCACTCCGACGCTCAAGTCAGTGATGAAGACGAGCTGTAAATAATGGAAGAGCGAGGCTTGACGTACCTTGAATTCTGTTGACTACCGTGAGGGCAGTGGGTCGAAGGTTCTGAGAGCTCTGGAGAGAATATGACTAAGCTGAGAGTTGTTAGAAGTTGAATATGATCGAGCTATCGATTGTCCGGCTATCGATTGTCCAGCCTCCTTCTCGTAGACTTTCTTCTCTTATATACACACTCTCGGGAAACGTGTGTATTTATTACCTTTAATTACTCGTTCGTTGGATGTTGGAAACTGTCGAGTTATGTGAGATATTTATGAGTCTGGACGTTTCTTGATTTGGTATCTATTGCGTCCGTTGGCCCTCTTGATGACAATGAGCTTGGGCCCGTGAGGCTTCTTGGTCTGATATTGGTCGGTCTCGAGGTAAAATGTCAATTTTACCCTTGGGCCCAAATTTGGCCCGTACAGTTTGTCCCCTACTCTCTAAGTCAAGTAGTCCTTGACTTGGAGAGTACTTGACGCGTGTGTCGCTTGAGGCCATAGTATGTAGGTGTACTCGAGCGTTGATGCTGCCAACGAATATCAAGTTATGAGCTTTACTCTTCAAGAGCCATTGGGGAAGTACCCAATCGATTGAACCAGATGAAGGTCAGGATATAAGTCGTACGACATGTGTATTCCATGTCTACAACTTGACTCGATATGAGTCCGTGGGGGATGTCCCCGGTCGACTGAACCAGATGAGGGTTCATGAGTTATTTCATTCGATAAGTCTATGAACTGAATGAAGTCCATGTCTTCATTTGACTCGACAAGAGTCATCTGGGAATGTCCCCGGTCTACTGAACCATATGAGGTTCAGGATATAAGTCATACGACATGTGTATGTCTACAACTTGACTCTACATGAGTCCATGGGGGATGTCCCCGGTCGATTGAACCGGATGAGGTTCAGGGTGTAAGTCATACGACATGTGTATGTCTACAACTTGACTCTACATGAGTCCATGGGGGATGTCCCCGGTCGACTAAACCAGATGAGGGTTCATGAGTTATTTCATTCGATAAGTCTATGAACTGAAGGAAGTCCATGTCTTCATTTGACTCGACAAGAGTCATCTGGGAATGTCCCCGGTCTACTGAACCAGATGAGGTTCAGGATATAAGTCATACGACATGTGTATGTCTACAACTTGACTCTACATGAGTCCATGGGGGATGTCCCCGGTCGACTGAACCATATGAGGGTTCAGAAGTTTATTTGACTCGACACGAGTCCATGTGGGATGTCCCCGGTCGACTAAACCAGATGAGGTTCAGGGTGTAAGTCATACGACATGTGTATGTCTACAACTTGACTCTACATGAGTCCATGGGGGATGTCCCCGGTCGACTAAACCAGATGAGGTTCAGGATATAAGTCATACGACATGTGTATGTCTACAACTTGACTCTATATGAGTCCGTGGGGGATGTCCCCGGTCGACTGAACCATATGAGGGTTCAGGAGTTTATTTGACTTGACATGAGTCCGTGGGGGATGTCCCCGGTCGACTGAACCATATGAGGGTTCAGGAGTTTATTTGACTCGACATGAGTCTGTGGGGGATGTCCCCGGTCGACTGAACCATATGAGGGTTCAGAAGTTTATTTGACTCGACATGAGTCCGTGGGGGATGTCCCAGGTCGACTGAACCAGATGAAGGTCAGGATAATCCCCATACTACGGGTCGAAGAACCATGAGAGTCTTCAATGTCTTTTGGACCAAATGAAGGTCTATGAAAGTCTTCACTCTACAGACCTGACGAAGGTCCAAGACTTTTCCTTATCATACTACTAAACCTGATGAAGGTCATCACACATTCTATTGATGAGGGTCCATGTGACTACTGTCGTGTGGACCTGTCGAATGGACTTGATAAAAGTCCAAGAAAGTTATTATTTCTCACCCTACTAGACCTGAAGAAGGTCAATGAGGGTTCTCATTCCTCATTCTACAAGACCTGACAAAGGTCTATGAGGGTATAATTCCTCATACTACAGGACTTGTAGTCTGAGACCATGTCGTCTGAAGACCATGAGTCTACGGTCGAATGAACCTGATGAAGGTCCATGAGGGTTCTCATTCCTCATTCTACAGGACCTGACAAAGGTCTATGAGGGTATAATTCCTCATACTACAGGACTTGTAGTCTGAGCCCATGTCGTCTGAAGACCATGAGTCTACTGTCGAATGAACCTGATGAAGGTCCATGAGGGTTCTTATTCTCATTCTACAGGACCTGACAAAGGTTTATGAGGATATAATTCCTCATACTACAAGACTTGTAGTCTGAGACCATGTCGTCTGAAGACCATGAGACTACGGTCGAATGAACCTGATGAAGGTTCATGAGGGTTCTCATTCCTCATTCTACAAGACCTGACAAAGCCATTGGGGGTCTTCATTCCTCATTCTACAATCCTCATTCTACAGACCTGATAAAGGTTAGTGAGGGTTTTCATTCCTCATTCTACAAGACCATATATGCAGTGTCGAATGAGATCTTTAACGAGTGCCAAGCTTCACATGGTAGTGTCGACTGAGATTCTTAACAAGTGCCAATCTTCACATGTGTAGTGTCGAATGAGATCCTTAACAAGTGCTAAGCTTCATACGTGTAGTGTCGAATGAGACATCTTCCTCATGCTGAGTCTCCATACATGTAGTGTCGAGTGGGATATCATTGCCAAGTCTGGTAATGTCGACTGGGATATTATCACCCCAATTCCTAATACATGTAGTGTCGAGTGGGATATCCTAATACCGATTCTCCATACATGTAGTGTCGAGTGGGATACTCAACAAGTGTCAAGTCACATATTATATTGTCGACTGAGACACCAATAACACTTACCAAGCTATATGTTGTAATGTCGACTGGGACAGCCATAACAAGTCCCAAACTATAAATGTAATGTCAACTATAAAAAGTGCAAGCCGTACCTGGTAATGTCGACTGGGATATTATCACCCCATACATGTAGTGTCGAGTGGGGTAGCATCCTCATGATGTGTATCCGTGTAATGTTGATTGGAACCTTAGGCAACTCAGCCTACTTATTTATCATGTCGTATGAAACTTCAGCCAAAAACTGATCTTTCCTTCATGTCGTGTCGACTGGAACCTTAGTCCCTAACTAAGACATGTTCCTTGTCGTGTCGAGTGGTGTTTCAGCCCCTAGCTAGGAGTTCTTCATTGTCGTGTGGAGTGGAACTTCAGCTTCCAGCCAAGACTTCTTCCTTGTCGTGTCGAGTGGACTCTCTATCAGATATTAAGCCTTCTTCCATCTGGTAATGTCGACTGGGATGTCCATGCCAAGTCTTCATTTGTGTATTGTCGTATGGGATATCATCACTCCAATTCCTAATACATGTAGTGTCGAGTGGGAGTTTTATGAAGGATAATTTTTTTTTAAAGTAACCAATGAATACTTATTTGGGTAGCTATGATGTCCCCAAGGCGACAATGGGTGGCCATCTAGCCCCATTTTTTATAGACTAATTACATCAAGTATCACTTTATTGAAGTACATTGCTAGCACATCAGTTGTAGGGTCGCTTGGGCGGATTTGAGGTTCTCTCATTGTGATGGCTGGTGGAATTCTCTCTTTTCTTGTTTCTCTTATCCTCCTCCCATTTAATCTCAAATTGTGCCTGGGCCATGGCATGATCCATAGTGTAGCATCGAAATTTAGTGAGCTTTTTGTAGAGTCCAATTTCTGAAAGTAATCCATTTCTGAATGCTTCCACTGCAGTAGGCTGATAGAGATCTGGGATTGTTATCCTCTCTCTATTGAAGCGAGCCACGTAGCTTCGCAAGGACTCCCCTCTCTGTTGTTGGATTGCATTAAGGTCATTGGTGGTCTTTTCAAGCTTGCAAGAACTTGCAAAATGCTCCACAAATTTATTAGCTAGTTCCTGATATGACCCAATAGTCCTGAAAGGTAGATTGAGGAACCAATTGAGGGCTGGGCCTGCCAATGTTTCTCCGAATCCTCTACACATTCCAGCTTCCCATTGATGAGGAGCCAGATCAGTCGACATCATCTTGTATTTGTAATGGATCATATGATCATTCGGGTCTGTGGATCCGTCATACAGCTTCATATCTGGAGAACTGAACTTCCTTGGTAGTTCAGTTGAAGTGATGGTGTCCAAAAATGGGGTATCTGAGATCGTGCCGGTTCAGCTTCTTCTCACTGGTAGTCTGACACCAGGTAGGCTAGAGAGAATTGCATCTTTGAACTCCTGCATTTCCTTGCGCATAGTGGAGGTAACTTGCCGTGCTTGGTCGATTGAGGAGACATGTTGACTTTTTTCTTGATTTGGTGGATGGTTGTCTGATGGCGGATTGTCACTTGTCACATTGTTGAATGCCCCCAAGAGATTGGTGGGGATTGTGGAATTGCGGGAAGGTCTGTAGTATCAGGTTGTCGGGAGGTTGAAGAGATTTGCTCCAGTTGCTTCTGGAGGGTTATATTGGAGATTCGCATGGCTGAATTTTCCTCCTCTAAGACTCGTAATCGTTCTTGTAGAGTGGCCAATTGAGAGGCCATAGGGTCAAATGTCTGATCGCTGCTATAAGCCATGTATAGCTGTGTTGAAGAGATCATAGACTGAGAGATCTTCGTCTGCTATGGATCGCTAAGTCCCCACAGACGGCGCCAAACTGTGGACGCTGGATTTCGCCCGAGGTCCACAATCGAGAATTTGTAGTTGGGGGCGCTAGCGATCCTGCAAAACAAAGGTTAGAGTGAGCGGGAGTAGACTACCCACCGGTGTGGTGGGTGCCGGGGGCACTCCGACGCTCAAGTCAGTGATGAAGACGAGCTGTAAATAATGGAAGAGCGAGGCTTGACGTACCTTGAATTCTGTTGACTACCGTGAGGGCAGTGGGTCGGAGGTTCTGAGAGCTCTGGAGAGAATATGACTAAGCTGAGAGTTGTTAGAAGTTGAATATGATCGAGTTATCGATTGTCCGGCTATC
This sequence comes from Zanthoxylum bungeanum, assembly GCA_019454045.1. Taxonomy (NCBI): domain Eukaryota; kingdom Viridiplantae; phylum Streptophyta; class Magnoliopsida; order Sapindales; family Rutaceae; genus Zanthoxylum; species Zanthoxylum bungeanum. The sequence goes on along the minus strand of SKCR01024002.1, from coordinate 335,718 downwards.
GATTGTCCAGCCTCCTTCTCGTAGACTTTCTTCTCTTATATACACACTCTCGGAAAACGTGTGTATTTATTACCTTTAATTACTCGTTCGTTGGATGTTGGAAACTGTCGAGTTATGTGAGATTTATGAGTCTGGACGTTTCTTGATTTGGTATCTATTGCGTCTGTTGGCCCTCTTGATGACAATGAGCTTGGGCCCGTGAGGCTTCTTGGTCTGATATTGGTCGGTCTCGAGGTAAAATGTCAATTTTACCCTTGGGCCCAAATTTGGCCCGTACATTGAGAATTTAAAGTGTAATTTTACACAAGTAATTCCATCCAATCTTGATTGACATATATATATCTACATTTATCGTATATCACTTTGAACAATGTCATTCGTTGATCGTTGTGCAATTTGTCTTTCGTAGACTAATTGACCCTGTTGATTTTCCAGTTACATATGGCTAGCGGAAATATCACGGTACCGGTCTCTCACGGAGAAAAACCGGAGAAATTTGGTGGGGCAAATTTCAAACAATGGCAGAGCAAAATGCTGTTCTACCTGACAACTCTCCAGTTGGCTAAATTCCTCAAAGATCCTCCGGGTCCTGTGGAGGGTGAATCTGAATTGGCCAAGGAAGAGCGAGAACAGACTTGGATGTCTGGAGACTTCTTATGCAAGAACTACCTTTTGGGTGGTCTTGACAATACCATGTACAATGTGTACCAAGGCATGACTTCTGCGAAGGTTCTCTGGGAACTCTCTCGAGAAGAAGTACAAAACCGAAGATGCCGGACAAAAGAAATTTGTCGTGGGTAGTTCCTGGACTACAAGATGGTAGATTCAAGGACGGTGATGTCTCAGTGGGTGAACTGCAATTGATCATTCATGAAATACTGGATGAGGGAATGAAACTCTGTGAGATGTTTCAAGTTGCCGCCATAATGAAAAGTTGCCTCCATCATGGAAGGACTTCAGGAGCTATCTGAAACACAAAAAGAAGCAGATGAGCCTTGAAGACCTCAGTGTTCGATTGAGAATCGAGGAGGACAACAGGATGTCCGAGAAGGCCAGCTACAAGACTCTGGAGTCTAAGGCCAACATCATTGAAGGTGTAAAGGGTTGCAAAAAGAGAAAGAACAGTGGAGCTGACTCTGGGAACGAGAAGTTCAAGGGAAAATGCTACAACTGTGGAAAGAGCGGTCATATGTCAAAGGACTGCAGGAACAAGAAGTTTCAGGACAAGGGCAAGAAAAAGAAAAATGAGGCCCATGTCACTGAAGGTGAGCAGCTGACTGATGATATCTCAGAGATGGAACTATCAGCAGTGTAACCGAAGCCAACATAGTTGGGAATCCAAGAGAATGGTGGGTAGACACTGGGGCTACTCGTCACATCTGTGCAGACAGTAAAATGTTTTCCATGTACCAGAAGGTCGATGGAGGTGATCATCTGACAATGGGAAACTCGTCTACCTCTCAGGTAGTTGGACAAGGCACAGTGGTTCTGAAGATGACATCCGGAAAGGAGCTAACATTGAAGAATGTACTGCACGTTCCAGATATTCGGAAGAACTTGGTCTCGGGCTCTCTTCTCAGTAAGGCTGGTTTTAAGCTTGTATTTGTTTCTGACAAGTTTGTATTGACTAAGAATGATATGTATGTAGGAAAATGATACCTAAATGAGGGCCTTTTTAAGCTAAATGTAATGACTGTTAATCGTGCTATTAATAAAGCTAGTTCGTCTGCTTATATTATTGTGTCACAAAATGTATGGCATGGGAGGTTAGGACATGTTAATTATGATATCATGCGTAAATTATTAACATGGACCTTATACCTAAATTTGCAATTGATAGCCAACATAAGTGTGAAGCATGTGTTGAAGCAAAAATGCATAGAACATCATTTCATTCTATAGAACGTAGTTCTGAACCGCTAGAACTTGTACATACCGATGTATGTGACATGAATATTGTGCAAACAAGAGGCGGTAAAAAGTACTTTGTCACTTTTATCGATGACAACACAAGATTCTGTTATGTGTACTTGCTGAGAAGCAAAGCTGAAGCAATTGAGAGCTTCGTACACTATAAGAACGAAGTTGAAAACCAACTTGGCAAGAAAATCAAAAGAATCATGAGTGATAGAGGTGGTGAATACGTTTCACCATTCGATGAATATTGTTCTGTGCACGGAATTATTCACGAATCCACTGCTCCCTATTCTCCTCAACAGAACAGAATTGCGGAGCGCAAAAACCGAACGTTGAAGGAAATGATGAATGCCATGTTGACAAGTTCGGGTCTACCCCAGAACTTGTGGGGGGAAGCCTTGCTTTCCGCGAACTACGTTCTGAACAAGCTTCCTCACAGAAGACTTGACAAGACACCATATGAATTGTGGAAAGGTTTCGTACCTTCCTACAAATACCTCAAAGTGTGGGGGTGTCTTGCCAAAGTAATGGTTCCTAGACCTAATAAGGTTAGATTAGGACCCAAAACGGTTGACTGTGTATTCATTGGATATGCTCACAACAGTAGTGCGTATCGATTCTTTGTACACAAGTCGGAGATTCCTGACATCAATCAAAATATGATAATTGAGTCAAGGAATGCGATATTTTTTGAAGAGATATTTCCTTGTAAGGAAAGACAAATAACTTGGTCTCTCAAAAGAACAGTTGATACTGTCAAGGACAGTGATCAAGTTGACCAAGAATCAGATCAACATGTAAATGCTGAGACAATCGAGCCTAGACGTAGCAAAAGAGCTAGAACGTCTAAGTCGTTTGGTCCCGATTTTCTAACATACTTGTTAGAAAATGAGCCTCAAAGTTATAAAGAAGCTGTGACTTCTCCATAGGCACCTATTTGGAAAGAGGCTATTAATAGTGAGATTGATTCAATCTTACAGAACCATACTTGGGAGTTGGTTGATCTTCCGCCAAGTTGTAAGCCGCTGGGCTACAAATGGATATTCAAAAGGAAGATGAAAACGGATGGATCAATAGATAAGTATAAGACAAGACTTGTCATAAAAGGTTATAGACAAAAGGAATGCCTTGATTACTTTGACACCTATTCCCCGGTGACTCGCATCACATCGATAAGAATGCTTATAGCCATAGCAGCTATATTTGGTCTTGAAATACATCAAATGGATGTAAATACGGCATTCTTGAATGGTGAATTGGATGAAGAGATTTACATGGAACAACCAGAAGGGTTTAGTGTTCCTGGACAAAAACAGAAGGTGTGCAAACTTGTAAAATCCTTGTACGGATTAAAACAAGCACCGAAACAATGGCATGAGAAATTTGACAAAGAAATGTTGTCAAATGGGTTTAAAACCAATGAGTGTGATAAGTGTGTGTACACCAAATCAACTCAAAAAGGATATGTCATTGTGTGTCTCTATGTAGACGATATGCTGATAATTGGTAGTAATCATGAAATGATTAGTTTACCAAAAACGTGTTATCCAGCAGATTTGATATGAAAGATATGGGGATAGCTGATGTGATCCTATGAATAAAGATTTCTAGGACATCAGACGGATATATATTATCACAGACTATTATATTGAGAAGATACTCGATAAATATATCTAAGGGGATCTAAACGTGGCTAGAACCTCTGTAGACCTAACTCTTCATTTATCAAAGAATACTGGTTCAAGCATATCGCAACTAGAGTATTCGAGAATCATCGGAAGTCTGATGTATCTCACGAATTGCACACGACCTGATATCGCTCAAGCTGTGAATCGGCTTAGCAGATATACGAGTAATCTAGGACACAACCACTGGAAAGCCATAGTAAGAGTTTTGAGGTATCTGAGAGAAACTTCAAAATATGGGCTACATTACGATAGATATCCTACTGTACTAGAGGGTTACATCGATGCTAACTGGATATCTGATACGGTGGATTCCAAATCCACGAGTGGATTTATTTTCATACTTGGTAGTGTAGCCGTGTCATGGAAATCATCGAGGCAAACATGTATTGCCCGGTCTACTATGGAATCATAATTCATAGCGTTAGACAAAACTGCGGAAGAAGTAGAATGGCTTAGAAACTTCCTGGAGGATATTCCTAGTTGGCCCAAACCGGTGCCAGCGATAAACATACATTGTGACAGCTAATCGGCTATTGGGAGAGCCCAAAATACAATGTATAATGGTAAGTCTCGACACATACGTCGGAGACATAATACCATACGTCAACTGCTCTCAAGTGGCATAATAACGATCGATTATGTCAGGTCGAAGCAAAAACCTAGCGGATCCACTAACTAAAGGTTTATCTCGAGAGCAAGTTGAGAAGTCATCGAGGGGAATGGGCTTGAAGCCTATAATCTAAGAATTGTCACTGTGGAAACCCAACCTAGTTGACTGGAGATCCCAAGATCTAGGTTCAAAAGGGACACAGAAACTTTGTGCAATTCAAAACAAGCACTGAAGAGTTTCGTACTCTTTCCCATTCCGATAATGACGCTGAGTGTTGTCTGTCATTGGTTAGGATAAGCTAAGGATTTTAATGATCACTATATTATGAGATGAGTCCTAATGGGGGTAAAGACATATTACCTCTTCATAGTAGATCACCAATTTCAAGTAAGAAGTGAGGCCGCTTCCATGGGAACCTTTAAAGGCGGGTTACCCTAAAGTGCTTGATGAATCCAGGACCGTTGTTCAGGGCCAAAATGAACACAACCGTAGAACGGGAAAATGGTCGAATTAAAGCTGTGTGTTGGCAATTGTCTTGGTTTACACCAACGGCAGAACAGTTCAAGACTATGGGTCACTGGTTTGCCAAGTAAATCTGATTGTCACTCACTAGGAAAGGTTCAAGGCGAAAGCTACCTATTTCGATGCAGCTTTAGTTCATGATAACTCTCTCAAGTGTCTCCATGAATATTTGAAGAATTGTGGGGGATTGTAGGAAATTCTTCAATATATTTTATTAAAGGTAATTCTGTCATTTGGTTGGATTGGGTGCTTGTGAGGGGTACAACCATTTGAAGGGTTGCACCACATCCCAAAGGGTGCCCTATTGGCACCCTTCCATGCCTTATATAAGAAGGCTTTATATCCAAAACAAAGAGAGAAGAAAATATATCCGAATTATTGGAAGAGACATTTTGTTTTCTTTGTTTTAGAGAGAGTTTCACCACATTTCCTAGTTCGAATACTTGTCAAAGAGTGCTCTTTGGACAAGAAGGAACTAAGTTATACTGGGAGGACATTGGCCAATTGCGAATCCGTATAGCACCTGTGACGGGGCCAATAAGTTCTTAAGGACAGAGATATCTCGACTTGGATTGAATCTATAAACTTGATTTCAAGGTTTTGTTTTAAAGGTTTTTCTGTTTTTAGGGTTTCTTGCATCTAGATCTACTTTTGTTATTTGATCTGTTTGTTTGCATGTTTATATTACTGTTTAATGACACCAATTTTCCAACACATGTGATAATCATTTCGTGCAACACTTGATGGAAACACATGCTTCAATATCAATTCACTCACACAATCTTTAAATCATGAGGAAAATAATTAAAAAGTAAAAAAGAATAATAATATATATGTAATAAAATTTTGGTTATCTGTAAAGGAGATAAGAGAAGTGTTAGATGAATTCTTTTTCGTTTTTAGTATTTTGGGATTTGTTTTTTTGGATATCATTTAAATTATAAAAACAAAAATGGAAATAGGAGTTGTAAAATAATACCGAACATGGCCTAATAGTCTATGGAGGGAGAAATTTGGCTTGAAAAGAGAACGTGATTGCTTACCACTTTCGTTTCATCATCTCTTGAATTTTCTTTTATTACCTCCTGATTTGTTTCTTATAAAAATTTTAATTTTTAAGTATATAATATAATATAATATAATATTTATATTTGTTGTTTTTTTATCATTTATCGGAAAGAGTCTGATAAAATTTAAGATCATGTTTACAATATATTTTTTTTTAAAATCGTTGGAAACTCCACCGTCAAACCACTCATTTCGAGTTTAAGGGGAACATGTAAAATTTCTGGCTGTTCCACTCACATGCTCTTATAAGAAACACACTAACTGGATTCGAACTCAAGACCTCAAGGTGAGATCATGAGCCATATACCACCAAGTCAAGCCTGTTGGGGATATCATGTTTACAATACATTCCAACCAATCTCGTGCTTGAAACCGAACATGAAATTGACAGATTCAATATATGTAAAATTAATTATTATTTTACATAAGAATTCAACAATCATGTACAATAAATTGACTATCAACTAACTATCGATTTTCTTTTTCAGCAATTTCGATCGAATTTTAAAGGAGCCTCTTTTCATTCATCTTTTTCTTCCGTGTCAAACGTTCTTCCTTGGACTGTCAACAGTTATAATTAATTAAATCATAGATTTAATTTGTTCACCCCAATATAGAATGTTGACTATTAAATAGATAAATAAATAAATAAGTCCACTGTCTATACTATAAACCCGAACAAATTAAAATTAAATGTGAAAACATACAAGGATGAGAATCTGTGAGTGTCTAGTTTTGACTTTAAATGTGTGATAAAATTTGGCACAATGATCTATATTCTTCATAATTCGGTCATTAATCTACAATCAAGAGGTGGATGTAGCATTTCAATTTTATGGGAGCTAAATTATAACTTAAAATAAGTAGGGGTGGGCATCGGATCGGATCGGATCGAATCGGATCGGATCCGATTATCAAATCCAATCGAATTGAGCTGGTTCGGTTCGACGGATTTCGGATCGGACCGGATTTTATCCGATCCGCTTGATTTTTTTTATTTAATATGCAAAAAGACATCGTTACAAATTAAATAAATAAAATTCGAATTATTTCGGATCGGATTTTATCCGATCCGATCCGCTCGATTTTTTTGACTCAAAACCAGATTATGTGTACCGAATTCGGATCGGATCGGACCAATCCGATCCGAAATAATTCGAATCGGATCGAACCAATCCGATCCGATTCGAATTCGGATCGAGTTCTATAAGAGGATCCGGTCCGAGAGAATCAAACATCTCACAGCATTTCGGATCGGATCGGATTCGATCCGATCCGATCCAAATCAGATAATGCCCAGGGCTAAAAATAATTGTATAAGAGCAACAAAATAAAAGAAATATATATATAACAGATGGTTAGGATTAAGAGAGATAATGTATCCAAAAGCTATCTTTATGTGGCTTAATTGGCGGCTCAGATCATTTCATTATAATCCAATGGTTGATAAAGAATCATTTCATTATGAAATCTTTATAAAAATGGAAAATGAAAACTACATAATAAATTGAAGAATAAAATCATTTATTAATGGATAATGAAAATTACCAAATAAATTAAAGAATAAAATCATTTCATTATAAACAAATTAAATAACATAATCTCAATTTCTCTGTAAATTTTGAAATACCGTGCCGTAGGCACCGGCAAATACTAGTATATATATATATATATATATATATAATTCATGATATAATTATACCTTATTAAAGAAAAAATAATATATTTAGTAAATATTTATATGGGTCATCATGATACTATTTTATCTCAAGGGAGCTCCGCCTCTGCATACACTTATCCATACGTACTTATAGTTATATTGTCATTAAAGTGAAATCAATTTTAAAAAATAAAAATAAACTAATAAGGTGGCAATAAACAAGAGTGGCAATGGCTGAGTCGGGCTTGGGCTTTGTTAAGCCCAACAATAAAATTTGAAGTTCGGATAGGGGAAAGACCGGCCCGAGCATAAATCGGATTGGGTCGGATTTTATCCGGTCCGATTTTTCATAAAAAAAAATATATAATTTATTATATATATAACATATTTTTTTAAGTTCGGGCCGGGTTGGGCCCGAGCTTATTATGCTAAGCCCGACCCTCATATTCCAGGACCCGGTCCTGGAGGACATGACTGGGCCGAGAAGGACCAGATTGAGCCCGAGCTTTTTTGCCATGATTAGCAATAACTAAGAATATTTTGGACAATTATTGCAATTTGCATATCTTCAAGGGAGATGATTTGATGGTGTAGAATTCAAGATTTGACTTATAGATTTTAGATTTAAATTTAAGGAGTTCGTTTCTTATAAAAACCTGAAATATATAAGATTTTACTTATTTCGTTTAAATTCGAATCGAATAATGTAACCGACGGATTGGCTGTATGTTAGTCTTTGCCCTTCATTAATATGCAGTGAAAACTAGATCCAAATCTTGAAGCCAATGACCAAAAACGGGAGTTTTAATTGGTCCTCAAAATTATTGGGACTGTAAGAGCAAGATCATAGCTGTATCCAATAATATCTCTTTTTACTTTTTAAATTTGCGAATTGAATATCCCAGACGACAAAAATAAATGCCTAGTTATTTAAATATTCGATGCCAATTAAGTTGCATTATTTTTGATGAAATGTCATACTTTCATTGTACTTTGCGCGACACGTGAATAACTTTTTAACTTTAATGCTTTTAGTTACGTGGCAGGCATGCATTGCTTGCATGAAACTTGTAGGATAAATTATTTTCAAAAATATTATACATATTTAAATTTTTACTTACAATTTTTACCATTTTTATATTGCGGAATCCATCGAATTTCAAAAATTTACTGATCTCAAATTTGACTGTCTAATGTAAAAACTAATCTACGTGTGCGGGACTGTGACGAAATATTATAATATTATATCGGGTAAATATGAAATTTGTTAGTTGTTAAGGAACCTAGGACATCATCTATCTCCACATTAGTATGATATTGTCCACTTTGGGCCTAAGCCCTCATGGATTTGCTATTGGGTTATACCCAAAAGGCCTCATACCAATGAAGATACATGTCAATCCTTATATACACATGATCTTCCCCATATCTAACCAATGTGGGACTTTGAGAATTTGTTTGCAAACCCAACAATCCTCCCCTCGAACAAAGGACCACAAAGGACAACTGAGTCTCCCCTCAAACGATCATTCATCCGTCCACTCCATGAAGACCAGAGCACACCGCCTGTCTAACCGAGCACTCACGGATCACGATCGGGGCTCACCACCTTTGTTCGGTATTCCGAGGATTCATCCACATGGCTAACTCCGGGGCATGGCTCTGATACCACTTGTAAGGAACCTAGGACACCACTTATCTCCACATTGGTATGATATTGTCCACTTTGGGCCTAAGCCCTCATGAATTTGCTCTTGGGTTATACCCAAAAGGCCTCATTCCAATGAAGATACATGTCCATCCTTATATACCCATGATCTTCTCCATATCTAACCAATTTGGGACTTTGAGAATTATAAGTTTATGAATTTCCTCTATTAACAAATCGATTTTGAAAAATGAATTATATGTATGAGTTTGTAACAGTCAGGTTGAGTTGGCATGCCGATAAAAATACACAACTATTTCTAATCTTCTGGATAGATAATCGAAGCCAATTTTATGTTCATATTGGCTATTACATTTCTGACCATCTCAGTTAAAATCTCTAATTATTTGCCAATTTTTGACCAACAAATTCGTGGCATTATTCATAATTTTCAGCTCCAGTAATCAAAAATTGAATGCTTCTAGACGTCATACATTCTCATTTCTCAATATGTTTCTAGAATTTAACTATTAATCGTTTAAAACTGTCTTTTGTAAACGAGTAAGGTGGAAATGTCTTTAATGGGTGTGACTTGCTATTATAGGGTTTATCAAATCACGAGTTTGAATCCAGATAGTGTGTTTATTATAATAGTTTGAGACAACCAGATATTTTACATGCTTAACTTTAACTCGAAATGAGTAGTTTGACAGTGAGATTTCAAACGATTTCAAAATATATATATATACTAGTTTTTGCCCGTGCCTACGGCACGGTGTTACAGTATTTGGCCCGTGCCTACGGCACGATGTTACAGTATTTGCTCGTGCCTACGACACGGTGTTACAGTATTTGCCCGTGCCTACGGCACGATGTTACAAAATTAAATGATTTTATTTTTTAATTAAATGATTTTATTTTAACTTTCTATTTTTTTAATTTGAAAATTTGAAAATTTTTGACCATTTTCATCAATCAATTCACTATATTTCCTCCAATTACCAATGAAATGATATGGGCCGTCAATTAAGCCACATAAAGAGAGCCGTTTGATACACTCTATTTCCTCGAACACCATTCTCCTTTATTATATATATATATATATATGGTGGAAATATTTAATTAAAAAATGTGCAATTTAATATGAGGTCGAGATATAACAAATAAAACTTGACTTTCACAACACATTACAAGATTTTATGATAAGTCGGAGAAATGCAACAATCTTAAATATTTTTGTTTTAATACATCATGTGGGATCCACATTCAACATCAATTGTAAACGTTGCCTCAGAGATTTTTCGAGCTATTCGTTTAGGATTACGATAGTTATTTAAATTTTGATTTTCATAAGATCATATATTATTTTGAAATTATCAAAATTTCACTTGAAGGCGAAAGATCGAAAGCATCAACTTTTAATCATCAATTTTTGATTTATGTTGTAAAAGTGTATAATATTTTTCACAAAGTTTTAAAAAGGTACATCAATTATACTAAAAAACTTGCAAATTTTTTTATTAATTTTCCACCTTAAAAATATGGAAAATAGTATACTTTAAAACTTTGGAGATGAAAAATTGATAATTTAAAAATGTTGTGATTTTTTTTAAACTTTTAACTAATTTTGTGTGGAAATTGGAAAATTTTCCTATATTATAATAATTGTAAATAATAACAATATAGTTTTTTTACCAATAAAAATAATTAAGATTAATATTAACATATGTGAAGTGGTTGTTATTTATGTGATTATATAACATAATATAGGTGTCAAGAAGGTAAGGGAGTGAAAGAGTTATATCTTCAAGAACATTTAGCGGTGGGAGATATGGGTCCAAAATATTGGAGTGCATGCTATCAATTGATTCCGATTATTTCGGGTGTTAATAAGTGAAAAATATTGCTAACTTTGAAAATGTGACATAAGGAGGTATTTGTAAAAGAACTACCAATTAAGTATTGATTAAAAATCTAAAGGTCTTTTTATTATTTCATTAATTCACTCTCTATAGTTGGTGAAAATGCATATAAATTAATGGAATTGGTGGTCATTGACATATTGGTGTCTATTTGACAAGTGACATATAGATTGATTGCATGTCAAGAAAAGTTGATTAGTGTTAAATTACATGTAAATTAGTTAGCTTAATGTGGTACATTTACATTAAGGATTCCAATTCCACTTAGTCTTTTCAGTCTATTAAGCCATCCTTCAATGAAATTTGAACCATAATGAGATGGTGTAGGCATCTTATTTCATGTGCGACACATGCTTGTGCAAAAGTTTGCATAATGTAGGTAGCGTAATTCCACTACTAAACGTTTTGGAGAATAATACTTTTAAAAAAGTGACATTTGGAGTCAATGATGATTACGATTAGACCCGGCCAAGGTTCCGGTTCCGAACCGGAACCGAACCGGTTGGAACCGGACGGTTCCGGTTCCGGAACCTAATCGGTTCGATTCCAACGGTTCCAACCGGAACCTAAAATTCAGGGTTTAGGGTTGGAACCAGTTTGAATTTATATAATAATAAAAAAAAATTTTAGATAAGAATTTTATTTGTAATTTAATGTAATTATATAATGTAAATGTATTATATAAATTCAAATTCATAATTTTAAATTATATTGATTTATAATCTCAATTTTTTATTTTCAATAAATAAAAAAAAAAACTGAATGGAACCGAACGGTTCGGTTCCAGTTCCAGTTTAGTGTGGAACCGGAACCGGAACCGGACGGTTCGGTTCCGATTCGGAACCGAGCCAAACCGCCGATCGGGTCTAATTACGATGACAATCCACACATACGGCTAGCTGAAATCTATAAAAATTTGATATCAAATACATTAAATAAACCATTTTTTTTATAAACATAATATCATATATTTTAAAAAACTTGTTTAAATCTTCTCAAAATTTAAGATAATGATGCACCTAAACCTACCAAAATTAAAAGACAATCTCACTAGCAAATTGTCTCTCTCAACCACGCAATTATATCTAATCAGATAATAAACCAAAAAAAAAACCCCATATAATCAAGGAATTAAAAACCATAATCACGACATCAATATGAAATGCAACCCCGTAAGCAAGCCACATAAAAAATTAAACTTATTATCCATTATCACAAGCAAAAGCAAGTAACCAACTCTTTGTAAGTAAAAAGTAGTCTTCATTAATCAGCTACATAGATACTCTTTGTACGTAAATTACAATAGCGTAAAATTTTCCCACAAGCAAATGTAAGTAATAATGTATTTTAATGGAAATCACTCAACTACCATACTCATACTCTTTGTACGCAAATTACAATATAATCTAATAACCAGTTAAATAATTTATACACTTTTTGTTATTAAGTATTAATTGCGGGGGTTTGCAAACCTAACCTGAAACGTAATGGTTGATTAGGAAATTCCTAACCCATTGGATTGGATTTGGTCAACTTGTGCGGGTTGAAAAATGTGAACTCGCAACGCTCATATATTCATTTTTTATATAATGTAAAATTTTAATTTTTTTTCTTTTTCCTATATATACGTGTTTATTTATTTTAAATGAGAATTATTGAATTTTAAAAAGATAAAATAAAATTTAACTTGCACTACCAATCCACAACCCGTTCCGTTTATGTAAACCGATTTATGCATATTAAATTGAAAAAATTCAAACCCACACCATTTGCGAGTTGAATTTCAACCCGACCCATGTATATCGCGAATAATTGGGGCCTATCTCCTACTATGATGAATAAAAAGTTTCGGACAACTATGTTGCTGTTGGCATGTTGCTATGTCTGCAACTATACGTCAGCATAGACCCGGCCGGACCGGAACCGGAACTGAACCGGTTAATTCCGGTTCGGTTCCGGTTCCACACTAAATGTGGAATCGCCATTCTCTCGGATAATATTTGCGAGTTGAATTTCAACCTGACCCATGTATATCGCGAATAATTGGGGCCTATCTCCTACTATGCCGAATAAAAAGTTTCGGACAACTATGTGTTGAAATTCAACTCGCAAATGGTGTGGGTCGTTGTATCTTTACAACAGAGAATCGCCACTCTCTCGGATAATAATTGTAAATTATATGTGTGATCAGTGCTTGAGACTGTGGTCGCAGCGGAAGAATCATGCACGATTCTTGGGTTAGCACGATTCATGACACTATCAACATCATACATTTGACTATATGGTAGACACTTTCCATACCCTAGGTCAAACGACCGGGATACAGTGAGACGAATGACCGTATCATATGTAAATCGCATACATAATGAGTATATATATATTTCCTTCTTATTTGGGGCATTGGCATGTTGCTAGATGTCAACCTTGGTCATTGAAATCGAACGACCATCTGATCGGAGGATAATTTATGTTCGATTAAATTATCACGATTCTTTTAACAGCATATATGATTGTTGTAGGAATTGTTCATAAATGGTTCAATGTGTTTAATTACTGAATAGATCATTTATGAGGTTCCATAGTGGCTTAGGGATTGGTGAATGACGATATGGGCACTTTGGGAATTGAAATAAATAAATAAATAAAACATGAATAGTAACGTGAATAATAACCTGAATAGTAATGTGAATAGTAATTTTTTTTTATTTGTTATTTTTTTGAATTCCAATTCGGCCCAAACTCTTATTAGGGTTTTATAATCTTATTAAACCACTAAATTAAGATCCAATGGCTAAGATTAAATTAGCATTTCCCACATCAGATTCTTAATTAATTTTAATGTCTTTAGAGCACCTATATAAACCCAATGAATTCTTTACAATTTTTTCCACCAAACCTTTCATACATTGGGTTTATATAAGTGAGCAACTCTAAAGTTTAAGAGTAAGCCATATATTTTGAGGATCCTTAAGTCTAATTGACTAGAGGAACCTCGAGTTAAAAGTTTTGAGGTATTTGCCTAGGCTAACACCAATGGCAAAATACCTGTGCACTGAAGGTGTAGTATTGCCGTTGAGTTTTGGCTTTGGTGTGTGCACCTTTGGAGGCCACACCCTTGGGTGGCTCTTTGGAACGTGGAAGAGCTTGCTGAGTTCGAGAAAAACTTATAGATTTTAGGAAGGACATTAGGAGTCTTCGATTCAAGTAAGTCTTTTTCTTTATTTATTTTAATTAAAGTTTTTATGATAGTTAGCATGTTTAGGTTTATGTTCTTTGCATGTTTTATGAGTTCTTATGCTTAGAATATATAGTAACATGCCTAGGCTTATAGAATAATCAAAACAAATGGGCCTTGGCCAAAGGGATAGCGGCATCATAATTTGATTTTTTCTTGATTTTTCGCTGCGCACTCGCGGCTGCTTCCCAACAATAGCACAGTGAAGGCCCACCGTCCTCCGTCGCATTTGCAGACTCGAGGTCTGCCTAGCATGTGAAAAACCTCATGGAGCTGGCCGCCCCATCGATCCGTAGCTTGATTCTTCGAGACGTTGGATTATAAGGTTCAAAATTATTATTTTGGGTAGCATGAGACAAGACGTTGTCTCAGGCCTTTATTTTTTTTCTTTAAGATCAATACAGGGTATGTGATACGTCACTCCTATCGTGTTCGGTTCTGGTTCCAGTTCCATTCGCTTTTTTTTTTTTTTTGCTTTATTGAAAATAATAATTCCATTTGATAACTTAAAATTAAACAAATCTAATGCACAATAGGAGAAATAATAATAATAATAATAATAATTAAATAGATTTTAACACAAACACACACAACGCACACACATTTATAATATAAATTTTTTGTAAAAAAATTAAAAGTACACAGATTAATTAAATAATTAACTCAAATTATAAAGATAGGAAAAACATTCACCGTTTCCTAGTACTTCAATAAGATCAATGGACATTTTTTTTTTTTTTGGAAAATGACTATTAAACCCCCAAAATTTAGAAAAAATACTTAAAATCTCTTAATATTTTAAAAAGTCAGACAATGCTTTATTTCTTAATAGATTTTATTTGTTTTAATGATTAAATGATTAATATAGTTGATTTACATAATAATAATAATATATGAGAATATATATATATATAGTTGGAACCCTAGGGTTCAAATCGGTTCTAGCGGTTTCAATCGGTTCGGTTCCGGTTCGGAGTCTACATCAACATACGTTTTCGACATTATCGCCACGTGGTGGGATAATATCTGAAAAATGAAAATAATTCTAAAACTATGTAGTTTTAGATGTTAAAAAAAATTTATAAAAAAAGTGATCGAAATTATATAATTTTAAATATTATTTTTCTCATCATTTATACGAATATCATTCCTAGCTCAAAACATAAAAAGGAAAATGTTTCTTGTACATAAAAGACCCAAACCAGAAATGCTGACAAAACGGCACCATGAGTGTGCCGTTTTCAACATTCACTTTAAAATAAAAATGGAAAATGCTTTCTCGTACATAAAGACCCAAGCCGAAATGCTAACAAAACGGCACCACCATGCATGTTTTCAGCATTCACTTTAAAATTAAAAATGATGTCGTTTTCACCACTGCAAAGTATCTCTTATTTGCTGAACACAACTCTCTCTTTCACTCTACAAGTGTACGAACTCTCTCTTTCACGATCTGAACTCTTTCTTTCAGATGATAAAAAATGGATTTATGGAATCTGCTAAGAAGATGTTTGTTGAAATGTCGCTAAAGGATTTGGTTTCTTGGAATATCATGGATTGAAGGTTTGAGATGTAAGGATTTGAGTCTATGATTTGTAATCTGATGCGTTTAAGTCTTATGTGTTTACGGATTTAATTTTTCTTTCTTTTTTAAATCAAAAAGAAAAAAAGAAAAAAGAAAAATGAGGAGTTGCCGTTTTGTCAGCATTTCTGATGGCGCTTATGTACTCACTGTAAAGACAATTACGCCTGGTACCCGGATAATGAATGATGTGGTATCACAAATCAATTAATATATGACACGTAATATTTAAAATTCATTTTTAGTTGTTTTTTAATATTTTAGCACGCGTGTTAATAATTGATTGGATTGTTACACGGATGATGTGGTACCTCCATTGTATTGTAGATTTTCTCCAAAGAGTGACATAACCCGCCAGAGTCGTAACAGCTGATTTTAGCGATATTTTAGAGATATTCATATTTTAAATAATTATATATTTTGAAGATATATTAGAATATATAATTATTTGAAGTATAAATATTATAAAAATTATTATAAAAAATAATAATCACAATTACGTAAAAAAATAAATAACAAAATGCAAGCCAATTTTCAATTCATCATTAATGTCCTTATACAATCAACTTTTTGCGGTCCATCAAATCTATGCACACCCACAGAGAATAAAAAATATAAATCAATAAAACAAAATAACACAGTATTTGACCAACCCAACCAACCTTGGAACCGCGCCAAATCACAAACGCCAGATATTACACCGACCAATCGAACCATAAGAATTCATCAAGGGTGTTTTCGTCATTTCAACGACAAATTTGGGTAACGTGAGCATCGCTTGGAGATGAAAACCTTGCATCCGTCCTTGGGAGTGATTGTCGGACTGTACATGATATCATCACAGCCGTCGGTTCTATCTCGCTTGAAATCAAGCAACGTGGCAAACATCGCAATGAAGAGCACCAAATGATTCAAAGCATACCTCTGGCCCACACACTGGTGGGCTCCAGCTCCAAAGACTAGAAAGTTCCTTTTATAAACTTGATCCTCCTGCCTCTCTTCACTAAATCGGTCAGGGTCGAACCGGTCCGGTTCATTGAATCCTTGGAAAGAAGATTCGTAAACCGAAGGAAAAACGATGGTACCTTTGGGAATCGTGTAAGATTCAGTCAACGGGAAGTCTTTCACTGCAATGTGGGGGACAAGTGTCGCCGGGGGACGGTACCTCAACACCTCACGCGCCACCGCCTGCGTGTATTTCATCTCCCTGATTTGATCAGCCGTTATCAATTTGTCAGACTCCGGTGACCAAATTTTCGAAACCTCATCACGAACTTTGCTTAGAACTTCAGGATGCGAGTCGAGAAGCGTCACAGACCACAAGAGTGACGAAGTCGACGCGTCTTGAGCTGCGAAGAGGAAGTCAAATAGGTGGCCGGCAATTTCATGGTCTTCGGAATGAAGCGGCGTGGCTTCACCGGCAGCTTTGACTTCGGCGACTTCCTTCGCATGTTCTTGCATCCAGAAATCAATCAAGCAGGAAGGTTCCTCTCCTTTAGCCATTCTATTTTTGCTGTCTCGCGTAGAAACAGTTAGCGTTTCGATCAAGCGTTCCACAGCTAACGTCGCGTTTCGAAACGCGAAGCCAGGAAGATCAACTGGAAGCTTCATTAAGCCGACGTTAAAAAGATTGTAATCGGACTTGAACTTCTCTCTGGCTTCTTGAGCTAAATAAGGCCCCACGATGACAGTCTGAGAAGTTTCAAGATTCATATCGCGAGCGAGAAGTCGGAGAGAAATCGGCGTTTGCGAGATACACATATTCTCCCATCTCTTCAAGTGTTTGAGGATTATAATCTGCTGTAGCGAGATGTAGGTAGAGAGAGCTTTGGGGGTAAAATTAGGAGCGATCCGACGGCGGAGATCTTTGTGATCCTGGCCGAACATGTAGATGAGATTATGTTCACCAAATAATTTCCTTCCAAAAGGATGGCCCACAAGCAAGAAAGCGTCGGGGCGAACGTTGGAGAAAATAAGATGAGAAAGCTCGGAGCTTCGTATAAAGAGAATGAATTTACCGATCACGTAATTGGCTGAAAAACCAACACGTGCGGAAAATGCTGCCTGGTTTTCCCAGAACGTGGTGGGATTACACACTAAAGAAATAGCGTTACCTAAAAAAGGAAACACAAAAACGGGACCAGGAAGGTGTCGTTTCTTGTTCCAGTAAGTGATCTGCTGAAGTAGAAACAGCAGAGCTATGAAAGAGATTAGGCATTGAATTGGAGTGACAGAAGCTAAGAGAGAGTATTCCATTTTTGTTAATGGTGAGCACTGAGCTGGAAATTGTAGGAGATTTATAAGGTGGGTGGCAACGGGGTGAATTGAGGGGGGGAAAAATAAAGGAGAGAGGGTTATATACGGCATCGTTTTGGTAAAACAAACGAATTTGTTGTTGTCTTTTATTTTGAATTGAATTTCTTTCTCGGCTTCTGGATAAAGTCTGAGAAATTGACCTTTTTTTTTTTTTTGATTCATGATTGTAAAAAGTAGATAGACGGGTCAAGTCATTATCCGGATTTTGACCTTTGAAAAAATATAATTAAAAAATATAAATAGAGAGAAAGACTATACAAATAAGACGGCGGTGGAAAGGGAAAAGTGGGGCTTAGATCGGCTGAGCTGACGTGGAATATTCAGCAAAAATATTTGTCAACAAAATAATATTAATGATAAAAGGATGGATTATATGAATTCTTTATATTTTTATAAAAAATCATTATTTCATCAAATTTCATAAAATCTTGATTTTTTTTTTATGGTTAATTTCTATATCAATTTAAGTATTATCCTTAATCGTTTGATATATAACAATAGACTTGGCCACGGTTTGGTTCGGTCGAACAGAACCGTTCGATTCTATGGTTCCAGGAAGCTAGAATCGTAACCAAACTTGTTCGAAAGCGGTTCGGTTATAGTTCCAGTTTTTAGTAACCGTAGAACCGAACATGAAAATTTGGTTCGGTTCCTTATTTTTTAGGGGGAAAAAATAAAAAATTTGGTTTGGTTACAGTCCTGAACTTTAAGGTTATGGTTCTAAATTATGTGGAACTGTAATCGAACCGTTCAGATTTTGATTCGATTTCGGTTTTGAACAGTTCCATCTGATTCAATTTCGATTCGATTTCAATTTTCGGGTCTAATAACAACATTATTTACTCTATTTCATAACAATTTTGTTACAAAACGTACGAAAATATTACTGTACCAGTTTATTTATTATAACTTGTTGATAACTATGTAGGTATGTCTGGTCAACGAGAAAAGTGAAAAAAGAAATTGCTTTTTTGTTCAGTTTAATTATAGTTCAAACAAAAGATTATTCAATTTTTTTTTTAAATACATTTGGTTAAAATTCCGTAAATTGAAAATAGCATTGCTGATATTTCATTTCTCTTTTGCTTTCTTGCATGTTTTATTTGATTTGATTTCTTGCCATGTTTGTTTATTTGTGATTTGTCCCATCCACAGGTCACTGTTGGGCCCTTTCCCTTGTCCACAATTATCATTTTAAATATGTTAATCAACATTGATTTCAGCATAATTTAAATTCATAGTATTTTTAATATTTCGTACCTAATGTTGATAATGGCGTCCCCGTTTTTAGTTTTTAAATTCCTTTATGTGACGCCATTTTATGTTCTGATTTTCTTTTTCACGTTTGTAATTTTTTTTATTTTATTTATAAATATCAGTAAGTAAATGCATCAGTGGTCCTAATCGTCATAAGCTTTTGAGTAAAAACAGCGTCATTGAACAAATTATTTAATGGATGCCGAACCCCGGATGATGCCAGTCGCTTAATTATCTGATTAAATAACATACATAATTGGGCGAGGTAAGTTTAGTGTAAATTGTTGTTATTTTGAGTTTTGACGCACAAAGAACCGAAAAAATCGAGATTTAATTATGGAGATTTTAGCCTTCCTTGAGTTGCATGAATTTGACATTTGGATCGCATCATTTTGCCAAACCATTACTTATAGGCTTAAACGGAACAATTAAAACTCTCAATTGTTCCAATTTCTTACAAAAAACGAATTCTCTGGATTCGAACTCAGGACCTAAAGATCGCCAAGTCATGTCCATTGAGGACGATCGCATCAATTTTTCAAACATTATTTACCTTAAAACAAAACAAACTGTTGTGATTTGATTCGATTTAGTTTGAGAGGGTTACTTATGGGTCGGGTCAACTCGCAAACAGTATAGATTGGAAAAAATTTAACCGATTCGCACAATCCGTGCAGATTACGAGTTGAGCAGGGGAGTTAGAATTTTAAAACAATTTACTAAAAAATTCACATTAAAAATAAATACACACAAAATATAAAATTCAATCACACAAAATATAAACATGTGTTTAGCTCTCTTACGTTGGACAATATATCATTGTGGATAGAGAATTATATAAGAGTTTAGGGTACATTTGCACCCTTCCTTTCTAAATGTCACTTACCCTACACATTAAAGTCCATCAGCCAGTAAAGCAATATCTATTTCCAGTGTTGACCCATCTCAAGCCTCGAGTCTCAAGCTCAACACTCTCGTAGACCTACCCCGAGGCTATAATGTGAACACATTCGATGTCAAAATATTAACATTGACTGACCACGTCCTTGTGTCCATCCGAAAGAAAATTAAAACAAAATAAGGAGAAAAAAACTGTACAACTAAGACGACCGGGAAGGGGAAAATCGACACAAATAGCTAATATATGCAATCAAAAACAGACACGAGTAAACATAATAATTCAAGTCATTGGCATTATATTTAATGCAAGACACCAGTCATCCCAATATGTTCTCAAGGATTGTTTTCAAATAAACCTTAGAATAAATCTTTCATCGAGAAAACTGTCCCATTGAAAATGCCAAAATAAAAAAAAAAGACACTCAGACAAACAACACAGCTTACAGCCTTCTTCCTCTTCTACCACCCTTTCTGCGAGTGCTATCAGTGGGAATTGGAGTCACATCCTCTGAAATATGTCATAAAAACCCAAAATTAACAAACTTTATGAATTTTAATGGAAAATTATGTACTAAGACTACCACTTTTAAGAGTAAAGCTGATTTAAAAAGCCATATTGTAGAAATGCAGTCATTGATTTGTAACTGAAAATTCACACTCATGAGCAGCTCACGCAATCACCATATTCGCAAAAGTAGACATGATACAAGCACGCAGCTCATTCACGAGCGAAAATATATAAAAAGATAATTATGGTAGTAAACAATCTGGGATATGAGACATCAGTGCAGAGAAAAAGCTTTACCTATGCGACCAATTTTCATCCCAGAACGAGCAAGGGCGCGAAGAGCAGACTGGGCACCTGGACCAGGTGTTTTGGTCTTGTTCCCACCAGTAGCACGAAGCTTAATATGAAGAGCAGCTATTCCAAGCTCCTGAATAAGATGAATAAAATTTCTTCATTTAGTTTGAAATAAAAAGATGATACAATGAATATCAAGTCAGACGGTGAACATAAAAATGACAGCAAGAAAACATGAAAAGGGATCGTACAATCAAGAAATGAAACGAAAGGAAAAAGCACAATTAAGAATAGGAGACTCGGAGATGAAAACCTTGCATCTAGTTGAAACATCTTGAGCTGCAAGCATGGCCGCATAAGGAGAGGACTCATCCCTGTCAGCTTTCACCTTCATACCACCTGTGCAAAAACAGAACATAATCTAATCAATATATGCAAAATGAGTAACAATAAGTTAACATCATAAGCAGGCTCATAATTATAAGCTCCAACATGGATCACAATGGCACAAATAGTAGAGCATCTAAGGCATATAGATGAGAAGTGGCTACCAAGAACAAGCAAACCAAAAGTTATGGGATTTCACATCATGCATATGTCTGAAATTCCCCTTGTGCGGACAAATAGAAATAGAAATAGAAATTATAAGATTGTCATGCAATTGCATTCACACATCCCATCCTATATGAGATAAAATAGATGGAACTTGGAAGGCATGCATTAGTAACCAGAACATGAAATGCACGTACACGTGATGCAAATAAAAACAGGATCAAGCGAAAATAACTTACCAGTGATACGGACAAGGGTTTCTCTGCCTGACAGATCAGTCACATGCTGCAGTTCAAACATTAGAATAAGAATCAAGAATAGAGATCAATAAAAACTCTTATTGCAAGTACGACAACATATTTTTCACACTTACGATGAAGGTATCGTTAAATGACGCAAAGATGTGAGCAACTCCAAAAACATACTCTCCATCTCTCACAGCAGGTCCTAGAGTCACATTCTCTTCCTTCGGCTCCCTATTCTTTCTTCTCGACTAAAGAGCAGAAACAATGTGAACATCAAACATGTTGAGGCCAACATTCACATTACACATAACCAGAAACAAATTTACCAGCTTCGAAATGCTAAAAATAGCATTCTTAGAAAGGCCATTTTTAAACGTTTCCCGATAAACACTTATAAAAACAAACGGATTGTTAATTAAAAATAAAATTAAATGCTTTTTTTTTTTTTTTTGCCAGCACTATCAAACAATCAAATCATGAATCCCCTACAAACGTAAATTTCAGAGTAACTACTAGTATTATACTAGGACACAGTTAGTGAAAATAAACTAAAATGCCATAAATCATACACCATAAAACGAACTAATATACAGATCAAGTGTAAACTGTGCGATTACAAACAGAGATCAAAGAAGCAAATAAATAAATGAAACAATTGGATTGAGAATCGACTTACCATAGCTGCGAAAAAATTAGATGAATTGAGAAGGCTAGGGTTTGTTCCCTAAAATGCAAGCTGAGACTCGTGGTGGCTACTAGAGTTTTTATATGACCATTAGGATTAGGGTTTCACTATTTAGTTTTGAATTTACATATTAGTCCCTTGCCTTTCTCTAATTTTTTTTTTTTTTTTTTTTCATTTTAGCCAAAATTGTGAGTTGTCAGATCAGCGTATTGTATCTCTTCGTCTCTAAAGGGTATGACTTGATAGTATAGAGTTCAGGATCTGCCCTTCAGGTCATGGATTAGAAATTCGAATCCCGAGTATGCGTTTTTTTGTAAGAATCTGAGACAGTTAGAGATTTGAGTCATTTGACAGCAATGTTTCCAACATTTCAAAAAAAAAAGTATCATATCTCTTCGATAAGTCCTGAATTTTTATTCATTTTCGTATTGTTTTCTGAAGGGAAAATGACTATGTTGTAGATTGTTCATTTTCATATTGTTTTCTGCTCCCAGGAGTAATCTAAGTATAAGTATAATTTATATAGGATGAAAAAACAAAAGCAACTATTGTTCATTAGGCCTTTTAGGCTCAAAAGCAATAATGCAATTACAGCAACCATCCAGTTAGGATCGTCTTTGTGTGCATGCTCTTGTTTTCTCTTTTCATATTTACAAAAGCAAATAGTCGAGAGATTTAACTGACAAATCTTTTGAATTAGTACGCGGGTGATTTGACCCAAAGAAATTAAATATAATGATCCTATGTTCCGTTAACATTGATAACCGTTTGATAGGTAGTATTGATTGAGAGTATAAAATAACTTATAAGTATATAAATTAGCTTATAAACTTATCGAACTCTATACTAAATGCTCACAAGCACCGGAGAGGCGGAGACTTGATCACGAGTAGAAAAAGAGGTACTTCAAAAAGACAAATACTATATTTATATTTCATGGTACTTTTTAGGGCCAGGAGAGGTACTTCAAAAAGACTTGATCCCGTCCCATTGTGAATCCTCAGGTTCCATCAGGCATTCTAGGGCCAGGAGATGGCCTCGACGGTTCAAGAGCCTGAGATAACATAGTGCCATGGCCTGCAGATGGAATATACTCACAAGAAAATTTTAATTTTAAGTTCTGGAGGAAAAAGAACCAATATCAAATCCAATGGTTAGTTTAAATACCCATGCCATTGGGGCCTCCACGGTGATATCTCTGTCTCCTTGATCGTCCTCGATTTCTACCTTTCTGCTCATTTTTCTCCTTGGATAAGTGCTCTCCCTCCTGGAAAGGATAAAGTAGCCACACATAAAAAAAGCTTCATCTGGTGCCTTATCCCTCTCATCTGATCATCGCTTAATCCTCTTGTCAAGAGAACATTCTATGTTAATCTAATGAATACATCTGATACAAGATGTGAACAAGTGAAATTATCTATCAATACTTGTAAAGAATACATGAAATTATAAAATTCTTTCAATCATGCTTCGATCTACAGCAATAATACAATCGTTGAAAAATTATATTAGCATATATGCCGATCAACAAAACAACAGAACATCATGTAAAAGAACTTACCTCTTCATCATCGGTAACAGATAAACTAAGATTAGCTCCTGCTATTAACCACAAGTACAAAAGGGAAAAAAAGTTTCAATTACCATTCGCTTAAGAAGCTTAACCCACAAGCCATTTCTCCAGTCCTGTTCATCATTCAAAGTAGCCACCTGATTTAATCATCAGGAAATCCAAGACCTTAAAATTAACATCATAAACAAAACTCAGTGAAATTGCGAACATTTACTCGATACTCACGGCTTTCTGAGCAGGCTCCACGGTCTCACATTCCACAAGCACATATAACTACAGGCGGAAAGCAGAAAATTACATAAACAGGATGAGCAGAATCAAGCTACCCCTGCCACACACTATCATTATCACTTATTTTATAAACAAAAGTTAACTGATAATTATAGCAAGCAAACTATTAATATCTGTCTTCTAATCCTTTTTAAGTGGTAAGATTCAGATCTAAGACCTCCATCATCCATTTCAATGGCTACACCTTACCACCATGCCAAAGGCACATGTGGGGCCTCTCCATAACTACAGTGATGACTCCAAATCCCAGTAAAACAAATGGCAGCCAGGAATAAATCATTTTCCAGTAAAGAAATGTAGCAAATCAATCATAATCAAGTAACATAAAACCTTCCACCTAAAAGTTAAAACATTGTCTATATCATTTCCATACCTTATTACTAATCAAGTACTCAGATTTTCTGACTTTCTTTGACTCTTCCACAGCATGTGGTTCACAGAAGCATATGTTTTTTATTCTGAAAATAAAAAACCGTACAATCAACATTATGTGCACAAAATAAATAATAATAATAATAATAATAATAATAATAAAAACTCACAGTAAAACTTTATAAAGAAAAAATTAATTAAAAAAATAAGTATGCATACTTTCCGGCTTCTGCAAATACTGTCCGCATGCTCTCCACCGAGTGATCATTTGGTAGATTTTCTATCAAAACAGTGAACCACTAGGGTCTACAAATTAGATGCTATAAATTTATTGAAATGACATATAAGAATGAAACAATCAAGTTCCTGCAGGCTGCAGTCATCACCTTAGGATCCCTGACTTCAGAGACGGAAGAGGATTAAGGCGTTTCAACTTCTTCCCATTTGAACACACAACCTGTAATTTTTTTAAAAAAAAAAAAAGGAAATTAGAAAGTATTTAAAGAACAAACAACCTTTTAAATCCTTGTTAATGGGACTCGTTGCTTTATTAAGAAGCTTAGGAATGAACATCACATAAGACATTGCATTTATCACTTTGTATGTAGATAACACCAACACCCTAGTCACTTTATTGCAAGAAAAGAAGCAGCTTACAAGCAAGGATGATTCCCTTCTTGTTTCACAATAAAAAATTTCAGTCTAGTTGATCAGTTTCTGAAGTCCTCAACAATAGATGTCAAAATGCAAGTGAAACAATCGCATCAACTGAGTTTAATAAAGTACTAAACAATAATAATATAAACAATCCAGGAGCAAGGTTAAAAGCACTGACTAAATAAGAATTCCTCGGATAGAGAAGGAATCAGACAGCGGTCAATTGCATAGTCATTCAGACTGACCCCCAAAAGCTCGGCACAGCGAAATGGCCGCACCAGGAAAACATCCAGGCTAGCCAATCTGTCGTAAGTACCTGCTTTACTTCATCATCTTCATCATCTCTATTCTAGAAAAACAAAAAACAAAAAAACAAAATCCCGGCTTTTATTTTGGACCGATCCATCCTTTTCCCCATGTTGAACCATTGTTGACTCGATATTTAGTTTGAAAATCAATAGTTTCTGAAGAATACAGCAGCAAGGACATCACTAGTTTCCTCTAAAAATGTACCAGGTACATGTGGTAATTTTCGTGACAGTAAGTTTAAAGCTTAACCATTTTATTAGTCAGCAAACCATAAACCCTAATTCCCCGCCCCACCCCCCAAAAAAGAAAAACCATACTCAAGCCACACAAAATATTGCGTTTAGATCATATATTTTACTTCTGTAAATATTTCCCTACATTAGAAACTGTTTACATATCATTTGAGAAGGAAGTGAAAATTGTCCACGGAACCCAGAAGTTCAAATTCAAAAGATATGCCTTTCGATTACATCTTATTTTATCTTAAAAACTATGTAGCACTACAAGGAAGTTCTCAAATTTAATAACTGAAAATAAAACTCTTAACACAAAGTATTTACCGAAACCTTCTTTATTCTTCCTAATCAAATTCATCATATACTTATCGGTTGGCAAATTTTGATCACTAAAATAATATTCCACCTGCAACACAATAAACAAACTTCAAGCTGCATAGAAGAATTCAAGTTAAAAACTCAAACAAGGCCACAGAAAAATAAATAAAGACATTTAAAAAAAAAAAGAGAGAAACGAAATTCAAACAAGAAATTAAAAAAACACGTCAGCATTTAATAAATAAAAGGGAGATTTATAAAATACCTGCTGAATGATTCTTTGTTTCAGATCCTCAGTGAGAACAGCTGCAGTGGACGACTGCTCGTCATCTGACGGTGGAGCTGGAACATCAGGGACGGCGTGCTCGGGTGATCCAACGGGAGAGAAATCTGGATCGTGCGGTGGAACGGTGGGGCCCAGTCAACGGCCGGGATGTCGGTGAGACACTCTAAGCCGTCCACTTTGGGGGAGAGGACGAACAAGACAAGTAACGTTGAAACGAAATGTTCTCTTAGTTTAAATCAAACCCCTCCCGCCCATTGTGCTTTCTTCTCCTGCTCCCTCTCCTCTCTCTTGTTTCTTCTAATTTTTTTTTTTTTTTATAGGACTCAAGGGTATCTTCGTCTTTTTCATATCTTAGTTTTCCTCCCATACGAAGACGTGGAAATGTGCAGGCCGTTGGATTTTCATCTAACAGTCCGTAGCAATTCAACAAAAAAATTGAATTTTTTTAATTCTCTAAAATCGTGATCCTTGAATCACGACCTAACGATCATGATTATATCACATGATACCGATGCGAAGATGTTCGGTCTCCATTAAAACGACGCAAATTAGGAAGTTTGAGATTTTGAAAGCTGAATGAACAATTTACTCGAAAATTTATAAAAAAAAAAAAAAAAAAAAAAAATTCCATTCATCATTCTTGAAAATCTGTTACTTTCATAAATTGAAATGGAATAATTAACCGAAAATTAATTTTTCATCTTTATCAACGAGTAAAAACTGGTTGCTTGTAATAAACGGAAGCATATGTAATCCATTTTATGATAAAAAAAAGTATGATTTATAAGCAAGATTCTAAGGAGCCAGGAATCAGACCAGGCATGGAATAAGATTTTGAAAATGAAAGAGGATCTTTATTGGAGAAAGAAAGATCGACCTTGCTTTACAATTCTTCTGAAGCAGACGTGTCTATGCACGAATATATATTTGTAGCAAATTGATAAGCTTAATTTATTTACAAGAAAGAGAAGTTTAAAGTGCAATAAGATGAAGTCAATATCATTTTTCATAGCAAAGCTCTGATACAACATAGAAATGGGATTTTGGTTTACTTGATTAATAATCTAAAACAAAACCAAAACAAGCAACCAAAAGCCAACCCCAAGACCTAACCCTAATCGCCCAAATACATATCTTCTGGAACCGGAAAACCATACCCTCACGTCATCCACAACCGGACCGCATAGTGAGCTCATGTCATCGGTTCTTGTATTGTAATACACGCTGTAGAATGCAATACGTGTTCTATCGGCCTTTGCGGTGAAATTCACATTAGCATCGTGGAAGGTCGAGTTAGCATCCTCTGTGTAATGTACTATTTGGGCTTGATCTCCAGCAAAGGCCATGACTGCAAGTGGTTTCTTGCATTTGTCCCCAGCATGGCCTAAAGAAAATGTCAAACTGTAGTCCTTGTTTGCTGTGGTTTCAACCATTTGAGAGATAATGCCTTCCTTTCCTGAGAGTAATTCAATGGCACGTTTGCCTTGTGGGACAGAGTAATGGTACGAGTCGATGTAACGGACAGCCCTGTTTGATTCAACAATCCAACCAGGCAATGAGGATGTTTCTTCATCTAGGTTGGTTGGAAGCAAGACTCCTAGCGAAACATTTCTGAACATCCATGGACCTTCTTCAAAATCGCCATTGAGTACAGCATTGTCTGCAAACAACATAGCAATGGGAATCAATAATCAATCCGTAAATCAGGAACAAGCAGAAGTCTTGTCTATCTTTCAAGATAATCCGAGCTATTCACTGTGTGAACCATCCCAAATCAGAATATGAAATCAACTGTTAATTTTGTCCAGGTAAACATAATTTAGCTGCTACTGATTCTAAGCTACAAGTGAAAATTTATAGCCAAGAGCAAAATCTTTCCCTTAAATTGTCTTTTCTCACAGAGCATATAATGATTACCATTACTTCTGCTCTAGGCAACTGTGGCTCATATGTCAACCATTTACATGATAAAAGTTCTTTATAATTAAAATGGCAAAGTTGGTACCATTACATACCAGTGACCCAATTGAGAAAATTGATTATCATTTTCTTCTTCTAAACACTTAGTGGGTCCTCTATTTGTGGGCTATTGCTCCTGATTCTCTCTTGATTCTTTTTCAAATTAATCATGCTTTGAATTCTATGGGTGTCCCAATTTTGACATATCGAAACTCCAAAAGAAATATTGGCCACCCTTGGGGCCCTGGCTTTGGATGCTGAAACCATACCTCCACTGGGACCCACAGACCCAAAAGAAAAAAAATCAAATAACAAAATTACCTTTGGGCTTATCAGGAGTGAAAAGCTTCTTGATTGCAATGTCATCAATGATCGGCCCACAAGTGGGGTCATCTTCCATACCTGGGTTCTTAAAAACAAGCTTCACAGTATCATCCTCCGCCTCAAAAGCCCATGCGTAAGGGTCCCACCCTTGCACGTTGTACAATGTCTGCAGGTCCACGGTCTGTGATGCAGGTGGCACGGACACGTTTAGTGACTCCAGCTGTGCGCACGTACGCGCAGCACTAAACGTAACGGAATACGTTGATCCCTTTTCGACTTTCACTTCCTGGCTGATTTCCGCATCGTTGCCTAATCTAACAGCGTGTGAACCCTGCGGCACGATGAGGATCATCCCCCCTTGCTTTTGCCCTGATGAGACCAGCTCCACAGTGCCGTTTAATTTCCAGCTTGGAATTTCTATGGGCCCATCTGCTATGGACTCACTTGGGTAGCCGTTTGATGGGGGTGTCTCAAAATCACCATTAGCCACTAAACCTGCATACAAGGAAAGAATGCATATTATAATTTCCAACACAAGTCCTTGTACAATGTACACTTGACTTGGTGAAAAAGTGCTTTACACAGTGACTTTTATTGACAAAAAAATGAGTTGAAAAACTGGAAATGGTGCATCAATTCCCAAAAATCGGTGAGAAAAAATCTGTAACCGGTGCCCTACAAGAACAGAAACCTTGTGGGCTCAGTGTTTTGGCGGGAATGTGTTTCGTTAAAGTCATTTACCCATTCCTTCGAATGAAGAGAAAGGAAAAGTGAATGGTCTATGTACCCCACTACACCTTCAATGCCTCATTCTCTTTTTCTCTTTATGTGCATTGCAAAATCCGTGATTCAAGTTAATGCTAGCGCTTTGGCATATTTTAAACATGAATCAAAGTTTGTGGCAACAATTTCAAAGGTAAAATCATAGATGTAACAAGCTTAATGCAAATCAATTGTTGGTTAAAATCCTGCAAACTTCTGTAAAACTAAATGACTTTTATCTAAGCCAACTTGAAAATCTTTCTGAAGAAATGGGCACAATATAGGCTAAACACGAAAGCAAAGAACCTTAAGTATAAGTAATTAAAAAAAATGGAAATCCAACAAGAGGGAAAAGTAAGCAAACATATAAAGAATTAGCAAACTTCAAACAGGAAGAGGAATAAAGGGCATGCTTTGCTAACTCAAAATGAAAAAAGATCTCCGAGAAACACTCGATGTTGGAGCAGATTAGTTTGTATACTCAAAGACCACAATATAATCACTATTAAAAATATTAAATCCCACAGTCACTCCAATATAGTGTGCTAAACTAATAACTAAAAAACATTAGTATCGTTTAGGGCCCTTTAAGACTTCTTAGCAAAATATGCACTTTCATCCAATAATTTGGCCATATATATATACTTCCATTGTCTGAAAAATAAAATAAAATAAAATCTGGGGTTACTAAATGGCAGTCAGTTCAAATTTCAAAGTCCTACATCAGTTCAAATTTCAAAGTCCTACATGGCTGCATTTGTTGATGTTTTTGAAGAACTGACAAGCAACTGGCTTTTGGCCAATGACGAATTCAACTTGTAAATACAAGTGATTTCTGTAACCTAAACGCAGCAATCTTTGGAGCATAGAACTTAAATGCAAGAAATTTAACTATAATATCACTTTGTTCACATTTTTTCAGTTTACTATACAATACGCTCTTGACCCACATTGAAAAACTAACCAAGAAGCGAAAGAGAAGCCACACTCCACAGTAATATCAGATCTCAGAAATATCCCAAAAAAAAAAAAAAAAAAAACCAGAAAGCATAAGTTAAAAACCAAAGCCTTATGAAAACTGCAACTCTCATCAAAGCTATAAATTAAAAAAAAAATGCCAAAATATAAGTAGAGAAGAAACAGTTAAAAGAGTAACAACATACCATCTTCAGCTAGGATTGAAGTAGCCAAATGAGTAAAAAGAAGCAGAAACAGAGAAACCCATCTGGTTATTGAAGAGCTTTTCACCATTTTCTCTGCAAAATTTCTCACTTCTATATCACTGTAAGTTGCTGCTGTCTGTGTACTCTGTTTTGAAACGCAGAGAAAAGATAGGCAGCAATGTCCTTTTATTCAAGATTCCAGTTCTATCATCCCCACTCTTAAAATTAACTAGCTGTTAACTTTATTTAATCATAATTTTACTTTTTCAATGATTTTATTTGACAAAAAAGGCCCCTTCAATCTTTCGGCTTCAAGAATAAATGAAAAAGAGCCTACCTAGTGTTTCCCACTCCGAGTCCCACCACCACCACCATTATATTTTATTTAATAAATGTAATTTTTTTTTCTGCTTTGCTTGCCTGTTTTGATAATTGTGTTGTCCCTCGGGCCCTGGTATAGCCTTAAGCAAATATTTGGGTGGTACCATACATTAATGATTCGAAAAATTAATATTACAGAATTGATATATGTACTCTATTTTCTACTTATTATTTTCCCGAACGATATTGCAATCTGTGTTTTGATTATTTTATTTGTCCAAGAATTGTTTTAAATCAATAGTCAAACAAAATAAATTTCATATCTCAAATCCTGATCATCATTCCACCGAACCAGACTCAATTCTTTCTCCAACTCCTTTCTCCGAAGCTTCTATCACAAATTCTCCAACTACCATAGCTACACCAACTTAAGGAAACCACATCGCAAGTTGAAACAACAATAAACCAGACAATAGGTAAGTAGAATTGATAATCGTCACTTGTACTATGAAAAAATTGATTGATTTGAGAGTGTATTTTTGGTGTTTTGTTTGATAATGATGTTGTGAGATTCTGTAGTTTCATTTTTTTTTTTTTTGGATGAGGAGAGTGTGGTTGATGGATTTGGATTTGGTTTTGATTTGAAGTTGTTGTATTTGATTGATAATGGAGTGGTGAGATTATGTAGATTAGTGTTTTAGTTCATGGTGGTCAAGAAAAAATTTGGCTAAATTTGATGTTGTGATGCATTAGTTCATGACTGATGCAGTGACTGATGGAATTGAATTTCCTGTTGTAAAGAGTGTGGTTGATGTTTTAGTTCATGGTCATTGTAGCTTATAGTTTTCAGGATGATACATAGTAATAGGGTTGCCATTTCTTCGAATATAGAGTTGAGGCTTGGGCAACCATACCAACAGAGTCAGTCTTTAGAATATTCAATTCCATCAGTCATTAGAGCAAAATTTTAGTTCGAAAAGGCTTAAATTTAGCCAAATTTTTTCATGTTGTAAAGAGTGTGGTTGATGTTTTAGTTCATGGTCATCTTGTATTGCATCTCCAGTTCCTTGATTTCATTAGATCATGAGTGACTTAATTTCATTTCTCATTTGCAAATGATAGATTTGGCTAAATTTGATGTTGTGATGTGTTTTGTAGTGATTCATTTTCTATCTTATTATTACCTAAAGTTTTATGTTATGATGCATTTTGCAGTAGATTTGTAATCATAATGTCATCTACCACAAGTGCAAATTCAGTGGACCGTCGACGTTGTCACAAATGCCCTAACGGTTACCAAAAGTAATGGACTTCTAGTACACCACGGAATCTAAATCGAAAGTTTTGGAAATGTAAGGATTGTCTGGCATTTGACTAGAATGACGATGATCAATGGGCGGAAGATCGAAAAGGCAACGAACTTAATAATGATATTTTACTATGTGAAATCCGGAAGTTGATTAGGGATGAACTTGGAAATCGAGAAATTAGTATCATTCAAAAATATGCAGCAGAAATAATTATTTTCCTATTATTATGTATCATCCTCAAAATATGTTATTTTATTTAAGCAGCTTTCTCGACAATGTATATTGCTTCAAGCAGCACAGGTCTTGAAAAGCCCATGTATAATATGTTATTTTATTAAAGCATATTTCTTGACAAAGCTAGTCATATTTTGCTTTCAAAATGGGATGCTAATTTCTTTGAGCATACTTTGAACCAAGTCACCTGTTATGGCATCAAAACTAACAATTGAATTAATAAACAAACATAACATATAAAGTTTGGTGAATTATATATCCATAGTTTTGTACTATCATAACATACAAAAGTGTTACCTTCATTATAACATATAAAGTCTATATCAAAACTCTAGTCATCTTGATATCTTCATGATATTGGAGCAATAATTGTTTAAATCCTCCAAATGAATCGGTATTTATATTGGAGTAATAATTGCTGAAATCCTCCAAATGAATCAAACATTGTAGAAGTGTAC
The DNA here is from genome assembly GCA_019454045.1 of Zanthoxylum bungeanum. NCBI lineage: Eukaryota > Viridiplantae > Streptophyta > Magnoliopsida > Sapindales > Rutaceae > Zanthoxylum > Zanthoxylum bungeanum. The sequence goes on along the minus strand of SKCR01024002.1, from coordinate 302,536 downwards.
TGTAATGTGGTGCATATTACAAATGAATCAGACAACCATTTCACAAATCTTTTAGAAATAACATTTGACTTAACAAACCTACATACATACCTTATTAACGTCTGGTGCAATGACAGAAACATATAGTGCAGTGGCAGGAACATGTTCAATCTGCATGCAAATTCAAATGAAAGGTAACTAAAGTCTATAATAAAGTAAAATATTATATATTTAAAAAAAAATAAACAAAACTAATTTACAGTTACCACGTTGCTATCTTGTGTTGGGTATTGTAAATAATGTAATTTATCGTGCACATGTACATCCTGTAAATCAATTTGAATGAATATAAGATGCCAGTTACATAATTAAACACAATTGACTTAACAAAATTACACCAACCTGCTCCGAAACTTGATGTTTCTTTTTCCTATGTTTCTTAAATTTTATGGATTATATCATGCGACTGCGAGGACGACCTTTAGCTCGAATAACTTCTGGATCACGAATGCTTTCAACTGTAGGTTCAGAACTCCCAACTGTATTACAATAACTTTTTTCAACACCAAAATTTTATTTTGGTAAATCTTTCCACAGATTATCAATCCAATCTAACACATAATTAGAAATTTCAATATCTCCTGCAACCATATATGCAACCTTAGCGAACTTAGCACATATTTGATCATATCTCACTTGTTCATCTGTAGAACTCCATATATCATAGATAATTTTCACCCTACTATGGCATCGCCGAATATCTTTTCGCCATCGTCGAAGGATATACTTTTCTGGAAGTACTTTTACGTCATTACGTATTGTTGTGATATTTTTATATCGTACCGCAAGTGTACGGTGTCAAGTTTTAGTATAAATCAGTGAAAGAGTGTCGAACTCACATGGATTGCGTTAACTCGCACTAAGTACTATAATTGATAATCCTAAATTTATTTAGACGATAATTAATAAAGATGTAATTAAATAAATAAAAAAATAATTAAAATAGGAGGAACTAATACGATAGAGATTCTAGATCCTGATTTCACCTAATTGTCGCCTATGTATTTGTTATGTCAATTAATCTTTGTTCAGTTATATTATTTATAAGTCAAGATTCCACAAATATCCACTCTCTCTCTCGAGCATCAGTGAAAATATCATCAACTACAGACTTCGATATCTCTATAAAAATCCAATAGTTAACAACTCATTACGCTTTGTGATTCTATATTAACGACTTCAAAGGACTACAGATTCTCTCGAACTCTATAAAATCCTAGGTTATATTCTCTAGATCTATTCAAAGTCCCATCTCTCGAGTGGTAGATTCTAAACATTCATCATCTTCAATTGTGGCCAACAATCAAGAAGCATTAAACTCAAAAGAATATAAATAAATCAATAAAACTTCATAACAAAATCGACAAACAATTACAAGGATCAAGCATATATTACATCATTCTCCAAAATTAAGGAGTTAATTCATGACAAAAGATAAATACAATGATAAACAAATCATGAATCTAATGGAAATCATTAGAGTTCTAATAAAGAAATAAGAAGATAAAACCCGAATTGAATCTCTTCCTCCTCGGATGTCACAGCTTTAATCTCATCTTATTGCTCTTCAATCATCCTCCTTAGATCTCTAAAAATATGTATTTCTGTGTTTTGTGCAGTGTATTAGCCTCCCCTTTTAATTCTGGACGAACTGTTATATTTATAGTGGAGGCTGAGAGTCATTGGGTATTATTAGGGATATTAGAAACCCTAAAAATTAATTCCCGGAACGTATCTGATACATTGCACCCGCAGCGCCGTGGCTCCATTAAATTGGCGCCACGGCGCCGAACCCTCGGTAAAATGTATGGGACTTGAGCATGTTGGAGGCGTCATGGCGCCTTTGGTTAATTGGGCAAGTGGCGCCATGGCGCCATGATTTATTCCTTCAAGTGGCACCATGGCGCCACATGAATTTCAATAAACAGGCGCCATTGTGCTTTTGATCTCCAATAGGCGCCTTGGCGCCTGTGCATTTAAGTGGGCAATTATGGCGCCTAGGCGCCTTGGTCTCGGTCTTTTAACTGGGTTTAGGCGCTGCGGCGCTTGGTGATTGGCTCCTTGCTTCCGTTGCTCCCGAAAATTCCCAAAACACGTGCAATTGTTCTCAGATCCATGTATTAATGCTCCTACAAATAAAACATGAAATAAACTATAAAAGACATTTAAATATCTCGAAATATAACAAAACATTAAACTAAAAAAGCCGTAATAAGTGGGTATAAACCACACTTATCAAACACTCCCAAACTTAAGGTTTTGCTAGTCCCGAGCAAAAGATAAAATAAAAACAAAATTCAAATAAACAAATAAAAATAACTAAATTAACTAAGCCACTTTCGTAGGGATCACAATTGCATTTAGCATATGCAACAAGCTTTTAAACCCCTAGGCGGCCCTAGTGGACGAGTTATAGTCTCGTGAGGGCTTACAGCGACGATACCCACAAACGTCATTTACACACAATCATGCAAAAATATAAAAATTAACAAAATATAGTCCCGATAGTTGCACATAAATTTATCCTTAAAGAAAGCTTATAAATGAAATTAGAGAACCTTCAAAGTACGCAATTACAACTCGAATCCAAATTCTTGAATAAATTATCCAAGCTAGACTCACGGTGTGTGTGTGTGAAGGTTCGATCATAGCTTGATTCATAAGTAAGTCAACTCAATGATTTCGCTTAGAAATTAGAATCGATGGGTCAAACCAACCTAGATATCTCAATTATGCTCTGTAATTGCTTTATTTTGTGCTCAGTATGGTATGATTTTCTCTTATTTTCTTGTCTCTTTTTGCTTTTCTTTTTTTTGCACTTTTTGTTTCTTTCAACTCACCTACCCTTTAAGGTAGCATTTCTCCTCATGGTGGTTCTAATACTCGCCCATGGGTAGCTTCACGCTTATCGGTTATAGGTGGTTTATTTTCTTTCTTTAGAGACATTTTTCTTTTTAGCTATACCACACTTCATAACACTAGAAAATCAAGATAGATATCTAAGCAAATGGTCATTCATCGACATGCAATTTATTCAACTAGTCACCTTGTCAACTACTTAAGTTTTCACTGCTAAAAACCTATTTTTGAGTGCTTACGAGTCTAATATAGATCAATTATTCAAGGCATCAGATAAAAGTAAATTGGGCACTTATCGTTTCTAAAATTTCACTCATAAACAAACAATATCATCACAGGATTTATGTTTTACTATCTAGGACATAAACAAAATTTTTTTTTAAACAACTAAATAGCAAGTAAACAGCATGCACACACCCCCAAACTTAAAACTTGCATTGTCCTCAATATCAAAATAAATATAAAGAATAGGAGTGAGGAACAACACTACCGTGCATGAAGTTGATCAGGCTCCTGCTGGTTATAATTTGGTTGTGCGGGCGTTGTGTGTCTCGTGCTACCTGCATAAATAGCATGCAAAACAAATCAATAAACAAATAGCACACAATAAAATAAAATTAAAAATTAAAAATTAAAAATTAAAAATAGAGAAAATAATAATAAAAGAAATACAAGGGTTGCCTCCCCGCTAGCGCTAAGTTTAACGTCTTCAGCTAGACGTAACCACCCAAATGGTCATGGTGGCTTAAACGTAATGAACTGGGTAATCTCATCTGCTTTCTTCTTTGGTATCCACCGGTTCTTATGACATAAAAAAGACAGCTTGGCAGGCTGTGGTAATTTATCCATAGATGATCCCCCAGGATATGTAGATTTCCCCTCAATTGGAAATTCTGGACTGCACATTCGGCAAAATTGGCTCGGCTTTCTTTTTAATCTTCCAGGAATTATCTCTAAGTGAGAACTTGCCTTTCTTTTCCTCTTTTTACGGCCCTTTGGGAGTGGTTTCGAGTTTAGCTGCAGAGAATCTTCCTTTATGCATGACTGCATTATGCTCATAGGCTGTTGAAATACTGACTCACCCTGTCTGGTTTCAACTCCCTTTTCTATTGTATCTAACTTATGGCAGTCTGCATCACCTTGAGAACTCAGCGTGGCCCTGAAAACACTGAAGGTGACTTCTTCATCTTGACCTCTCATTATCAATTCACCTTTTTCTTCTTCTTCTATTACCGTTTCCTCATGAAATACCATTTCATTTTCTTTACTGCTTAAGTCCTGAGAGATGTTTTTAAACTCTTTTCCGCTCCTACATGTTATAATTTGACATTGCTCATTGGGGTTGACTTCAATATCACTCGGAAACACCCATATCTGTTGATTGGCCATGGAAGAAACAAGCAACCCAATTTGCGCTTCTAAAGTTTTCATATTTGCCTCTATATTGCCCATTCGTGTTTCGAATTTATCCAACCTTGACTCATTCTTCTCAAACCTCTCTGAAGCTGTAGCTACAAACGTGCTCATGAGGTCTTCTAAGGAAGGTTTCTGCTCAGCTCTTGGATAATTGAAGCCATGAGGAGGTTGCAAAATGTTTTCCATATCAGCATATGAAAAATTCTGATGATAATAGTTAGGCATAAGACTGCCTCTATAGTTGTTAAAGTTCCGATTGTTCACATATTGTACTTGTTCAAATTCTGCTCCTCTGTTGGATAAAAGCATTCCATTAGCAGAAGCAGCTTCAATAGACGGTTGGCCCATTTGATTTGTCAATACTGCTAGATGAGTCGTGAGGGACGATACTTGAGCTATTAGTGCACTAACATGATCTGTCATTGCTTCTTTTCAAACTCACCTTGTAAGAAAAAAAAAATTAAGAAATAAGAAATAAAAACAAAAATAAAACTTAAGACAAAAATAAATGAAATAAAAATAATAAAATAAAAATAAAAATAAAAATAAAAATAAAAATAAAATTCTAAATTAAAGCTAAAATTATTTGGTAGTAGTATTAATGTGAATTAAACAAACAATCACCGGCAACGGCGTCAAAAACTTGTTGTGATATTTTTATACCGTACCGCAAGTGTACGGTGTCAAGTTTTAGTATAAATCAGTGAAAGAGTGTCGAACTCACATGGATTGCGTTAACTCGCACTAAGTACTTGTGGGAACACAGCTATCTGGGCGACGCGTGCTGTCCTAGGCTCGCGGCCTAGTTGGGAGTACGGAATAGCCACGGGGGACTAAACCGGAGAATAATGGAGTCGCCACCCGGTGTGAACCGGGAAAATGAGATTTAAGGCCGCACTCACCCCTCGCAAGGGAAGACCTCAAACCGTTGGGTTCGGAATGGTCCCTTACTCATGTCACTTGTAATGAAATGATTTATGTGATAATTTAATCAAGCTTAAGTAACACTTATTTCCAAGAGTATCATGCTTCTAAATTCCCATACACAAAATAAAACTTATGCACATATTCCACATATATCTCACATCTAAAATTGCATGCTTAAAAATATATCAAAGTAGCAACGAACATACAACCTCATTGGCATATTACATTCAAGAAAACACAAGCACACATATTAACCATACCCGCACACATATGGGCACTTTTCCAAGTGGTACGTGGAATTATATCCAAAGTACAGACCGCACTACCGTCCATTCGGAATCGGCTACGGAATTTACGTCTGGGTTTCCATCCGATATACCGCAAGAAATAATACTCAAATGTTATCATGACATAAGCATATGAATTGTAATACATTAAACACGTTCGTATTCATACATGTGGGGATAGCTACTAGGAAAACTATGCGTTAAATCTAATGAAGAGGACTCAATTCAGTGGGTGCACGTTCACGTAGCGTTCGAGAACGCGTGCGAACGGTAAACAGAAGGTTCGCGTTCGTGTAGCGTCCGAGAACGTGTTCGAACGAAACCAGACCTGATGCATTATGAAATTAAGAAAGTGCGTGTGCGTTCGCGTAGCGTTCGAGGACGCGTGCGAACGGTAAATAGAAGGTTCGCGTTCGTGTAGCGTCCGAGAACGCGTTCGAACGGAACCAGACCTGATGCATTATGAAACTAAGAAAGTGCGTGTGCGTTCGCGTAGCATTCGAGAACGTGTGCGAACGGTAAACAGAAGGTTCACGTTCGTGTAGCGTCCGAGAACGCGTTCCAACGGAACCAGACCTGATGCATTATGAAACTAAGAAAGTGCGTGTGCGTTCGCGTAGCGTTTGAGAACGCGTGCGAACGGAAGACAGAAGGTTCGCGTTCGTGTAGCGTCCGAGAACGCGTTCGAACGGAACCAGACCTGATGCATTATGAAACTAAGAAAGTGCGTGTGCGTTCGCGTAGCGTTCGATAACGCGTGCGAACGGTAAACAGAAGGTTCGTGTTCGTGTAGCGTCCGAGAACGCGTTCGAACGGAACCAGACCTGATGCATGTAACACAAAGAATAAAGATGACAATGTCAAATTCAATATGTCCGATCAAATGTATCTCGCATTCGACTGAACATACATTAACCGGCGCAGCAAAGCATCGTGGTAAAGGGCTTTAACCCCTCCCCATAGGGGATTTCACATCACACTTACTAAGCCCATGCGCTCGACTGAATCATGCATACAAAGAATTAAAAGCAATAATATTAAACATAATGTGCCCGATTGAACGTATCTTGTATCCAACCGAACACACATCAACCGGCGCGGCAAAGCATCGTGGTAAAGGGCATTAGCCCCTCCCCATAGGGGATCTCACATCACACTTACTAAGCTCATGTGCTCGATTGAATCATGCATACGAAAATAAAGACAATCATATCAAACTAAGTATGTCCGATTGAACGTATCTCGCATTCAACCGAACACACATCAATCGGTGCGGCAAAGCATCGTGGTGAAGGATTTTAACCCCTCCAATTAGGGGACTTTTCATCGCACTTACTAAGCCCATGCACTCGATCGTATCATACACAAATAAGCAACATACAGAATTCAAGTAACAAGAAAATAGGTAAACTAATCCAACATGAAATAAAGGAAGGTGCCGTTTACTCAAGTGGTACGTGGAGTTGTATCCCAAGTACAGACCGCACTACCGTCCATTCGGATTCGGCTACGGAATTTACGTCTGGGTTTCCATCTTATATACCACAAGAGACGACCCTCTTCCATTCATCCAATACCCACAACGCACATCATACACAAACAATATTCAACAAAAGAGTAAAGTATAGTCGAAATAAATAACAAGAATCAAAAGAGGATGAATGTGGGAAGTACCCTCAGGTCTAACCTTTTAAGCCGTCTCTCGGACTCTCGTTCTACGAAGATCGAAAGGGGGTAAAGCTCCGCAACTTTTCTGGTTCACTGGTTTGCCTCTTCCTTCGCTGTTCGGCCGCTCAAACTACTGTTCCGACTCCGTTTTGCTGCTGTTTCCTTGTGGTTTTGCTGCCGTTTCCTCTGTGTCCTCTGCTTACTGTTTGTGGACTATTTTGATGTTCTTGAGGGACTGTTCTGTGTGTTCTTTTTGGTGTGGTTTTGTGTGGTTATTTCAAGGATTATAAGTGTAGTTTATGTTACTGTTTTAAGGGCTTTTAGGGACTGTTTTGGGAGTGGTTTAAGCTGCTGTGTTTGGTGTGATTTTCGGTGATGTGTGGAGGTTTAATGGGGGTGATGTTCGGTGGTGGTTAGGGGTTGTTTTGGTGCTTGTAGTTTCAGTGATGTGAGGGTAAGGATGAATGGGGTGATTTGCTTGTGATGTCTGATATTTCTTATGTGAATTGTATGTCTGAGCTAGAGAGATTCCGAGAGCAGGGGTGGCTAGGTTAGGGGTTGTTTATATAGAGAAGGGCTAGGGCTTCACCTTGTCTCACAAGGAAGGGATTCTGTTTCCAAATTTAGGAGAGATGGGAAATGTATATACAAGATTGAGGGGGGACAAAATATTTTGAATTAGGAAGTCAACTAATCTAAATTGGTGGATATCTTATTGAATTAGGAAGTCAACTATTTTAAATTGGTAGATGTCTTATTAGATTAGGAAGTCAAATATTTGATTAGCTTTGATTAGGTATGATTATATTTAATGTTTTATTTAATTGGTAAATGATTTAAATATCTTATTTAATATTTAATGTCTAATTTAATTAAATTGGGATGTGTTTTATGGGCTTTGGGGGGCTAAATGGGCTGGGGTGCGAGGCTAGCAGCAAAACCAGAAACACCGACTCCGTTCGAACGCCAATTAGAACGTGGCACGAACGTTCGCAATCTGCCTGAGGTTCGAACGAAGTAACGAACGCAGCACCAACGAAGACAGTGAACTTGTGGAATGAACTTGATGACATACTTATTCCGAATTTCCCCTTCCGACCTCCGTTTCCCGCAATATCCTTAGCTAAAAAGGTAGTGCCTCCAATTGAGACTCATCATCGGGTTTCACATGCGAAAATGCAATGCCTACAATACTACAATTGATAATCCTAACTTTATTTAGACGATAATTAATAAAGATGTAATTAAATAAATATAAAAATAATTAAAATATGAGGAACTAATACGATAGAGATTCTAGATCCTGATTTCACCTAACTGTCGCCTATGTATTTGTTATGTCAATTAATCTTTGTTCAGTTATATTATTTATAAGTCAAGATTCCGCAAATATCCACTCCCTCTCTCGAGCATCAGTGAAAATATCATCAACTACAGACTTCGATATCTCTATAAAAATCCAATAGTTAACAACTCATTACGCTTTGTGATTCTATATTAACGACTTCAAAGGACTACAGATTCTCTCGAACTCTATAAAATCCTAGGTTATATTCTCTAGATCTATTCAAAGTCCTCTCTCTCGAGTGATAGATTCTAAACATTCATCATCTTCAATTGTGGCCAACAATCAAGAAGCATTAAACTCAAAAGAATATAAATAAATCAATAAAACTTCATAACAAAATCGACAAACAATTACAAGGTTCAAGCATAGATTACATCATTCTCCAAAATTAAGGAGTTAATTCATGACAAAAGATAAATACAATGATAAACAAATCATAAATCTAATGGAAATCATTAGAGTTCTAAGAAAGAAATAAGAAGATAAAACCTGAATTGAATCTCTTCCTCATCGGATGTCACAGCTTTAATCTCATCTTATTGCTCTTCAATCCTCCTACTTAGATCTCTAAAAATATGTATTTCTGTGTTTTGTGCAGTGTATTAGCCTCCCCTTTTAATCCTGGACGAACTGTTATATTTATAGTGGAGGCTGGGAGTCATTGGGTATTATTAGGGATATTAGAAACCCTAAAAATTAATTCACGGAACGTATCTGATACATTGCACCCGCAGCGCCGTGGCTCCATTAAATTGGCGCCACGGCGCCGAACCCTCGGTAAAATGTATGGGACTTGAGCATGTTGGAGGCGCCATGGCGCCTTTGGTTAATTGGGCAAGTGGCGCCATGGCGCCATGATTTATTCCTTCAAGTGGCACCATGGCACCACATGAATTTCAATAAACAGGCGCCATGGCGCCATTGTGCTTTTGATCTCCAATAGGCGCCTTGGCGCCTGTGCATTTAAGTGGGCAATTATGGCGCCTAGGCGCCTTGGTCTCGGTCTTTTAACTAGGTTTAGGCGCTGCGGCGCTTGGTGATTGGCTCCTTGCTTCCGTTGCTCCCGAAAATTCCCAAAACACGTGCAATTGTTCCCAGATCCATGTATTAATGCTCCTACAAATAAAACATGAAATAAACTATAAAAGACATTTAAATATCTCGAAATATAACAAAATATTAAACTAAAAAGGCCGTAATAAGTGGGTATAAACCACACTTATCACGTATCATGGTTGTAATGGCATACCTGCAAAGAATTCCTCTAAACTGAAACCTTGAACAACTACAAGTAATTTCTCCTTTCTTTTTTTGAAAGTAAACTTTAAAGAAATTTCTTTTTTCCCCTCACCAACTTTCACATATTCTCTTACTACATGTTCCGATCCCACCGAATTGACAACTTCGCAATACATCTTTCTAATTAACTCTTGCTGAAATTTTTTAAACTTTGAAATGGTATACACTTCCTGCATTTGCTGCTCCATCTTATATTATGTTACACATGGAAGTTGCTGTGAAAGTGACTTCATATCTTCTCTTACTTTTTCAACTTTACTCCGCAAAGCATGGTTATACTGCTCAACAAATTGTTTCAATGTTGTTTTTGAGTTAACATACCCATCAAATAAGGCATTCATACTTTCATTAAGTTGAGTTGTTGACATGCATGCCCAAAAACTATTCTTTAGAAAACATGGAACCCAATGATGTCGTTCCTGATATAACCCAGTAAGCCATTCATTACCGCCAAAATCATATTGAACAAGCATATAATGCCAAGTTTCCTCAAATTGTGCAACACATTGTGAATCATAAACAACGGAATGCAATAACTGACTAATTTCATGATATTCCGTATAACCTCCTAATTTTTCAGAAACTTTCTTCAGTATATGCCACAAACACCATCGACGTCGAGTAGTAGGAAAAATAATCCCAATTGCTTTTTTCATTGCCTTGTCTTGGTCAGTAATGATTTCAATATGTGCAGCATTGGACATGCAAGATAGTCATGTCTTAAATAACCATGTAAAAGTCTAAGTGTCCTCATGTGATATCAATTCACATCCTAATAATATAAAATGACCATGATGATTAACTCCCACAAATTGGGCGAATGACATATCATACTTATTTGTTAGATATGTGGTGTCAAATGTAACAACATCACCAAAAGATTTGTAGGCGGCCTTACTTCTCGGATCAGCCCATAAAATATTTTTTAATTGACCTTCATCATCCAAGTTGAAGCTAAAGTAAAACCTATTGTCTTCTGCTTGCATTTTCATCAAGTAGTTTTGTAAAGCAACAACATCTCATTTGCCAAGCCGTAATCTTCTTTGTTTGTCAACATGATTTCTACAGTTTCTTGCCGTGAATGTAACATTTTCATGCCCACCAGCTTCAATAACAAGAGAATTGCTACTTTGGGCAACTCTAATTCCAGCTCGATCATTTATCTCAAGTTTCCTTTTTGCATATACATTGATACTATGATTACATCTGAAATACTTCGACTTCAATGAAGATAATAATTCATGGTTGTGCTCGAGAACTAAAGTTTGAACCCTCTATTTTCCAACACCATCTACACATCCACAAATTTTAGCATTGCAACCAATTTTTGAATTAGGTTGAGGCCTTAAAATATTGCTCGATGTCGTTTTTGAAAAGCCGTTTCTCCCACAAGAAAATGTCACATACCTAACATTCTCATCACCCTCATTTTTACTACTTCTCTGCACTACTGGAAACCCCTTTCGTTTACCATATTCTTTGTAATAGTTAAACATCTCATTAGCATCCTCAAAAACCATATCTGTATTTGGTTCGTCATCGTCATTATTATCAATTTCATTAATGTTTACATCTACACTCTCATTCTCTTCGAATTCGATGTCGAATTCTAAATTTTTCATTTTATACACACCTCCAAATTATAGATGAAACCTGTATAAAAAAAAATACGCATATATTTCACAGGTTGAACAAGTTGGAGAAGTGATAGACATAAAATTTTATATGCAAAAAGATAACCAAAAATATAAAGAAACAACAATAAGTAAAGAAAAGAAAAAGGCACAGAGAGGTGGACAAAGTTGGAAATCAAAACCCAGCTCATTATCTATCCGTCACAACGCAAATCATTAAAAAAATTTCTTGACCACCATGAACTAAAACACTAATCTACAAAATCTCACTACTCCACTATCAATCAAACACAACAACTTCAAATCAAAACCAAATCCAAATCCATCAACCACACTATCCTCGTAAAAAAAATTGAAACTACAGAATCTCACAACACCATTATCAAACAAAACACCAAAAATACACTCTCAAATCAAACCCAAATCAATCAAATTTTTCATAGTACAAGTAACGATTATCAATCAAATTTTTCTTGACCACGTGAATTAAAACACTAATCTACAGAATCTCACTACTGCATTATCAATCAAATATAAGAACTTCAAAACCAAAACCAAATCCAAATCCAAATCCATCAACCACACTCTCCTCATCCAAAAAATAAAATAAACTACAGAATCTCACAACACCATTATCAAACAAAAACACCAAAAATACACTCTCAAATCAAACCAAAATCAATCAAATTTTTCATAGTACAAGTGACGATTTATGAATTCTACTTACCTGCGGTCTGGTTTACTGTTGTTTCAACTTGCGATGTGGTTTCCTCAAGTTGGTGTAGCTATGGTAGTTGGGGAATTTGTGATAGAAGCTTCGAAGAAAGGTGTTGGAGAAATAATTGGGTCTGGTTCGGTGGAATGGTGATTTGGGGATTAGGGTTTGAGATATGAAATTTATTTTGTTTGGCTATTGATTTAAAACAATTCTTGGACAAATAAAATATTCAAAACGCAGATTGCAGTGTCGTTCGGGAAAATAATAAGTAGAAAATAGAGTACGTATATCATTTCTGTTAATATTAAATTTGAAATTAATCAATAAAAATATGAGATAAATTTATTGATTAACCTATAATATATGTTAATTTGATGAATCCTACAAGACATGTTTCATATAAGTCTTTTTTGACACAAAATAGCTTAAGATAATATTTGGTGTAAAATTTTATGAGTTTATAAATTAACGTACACACTAATGTTTAAATGCTACTCAAAATATATAGTTAATGTTAATTCATAATCTCATAAAATTGAACTGTACGATAACGATATTATTTTTCTACACTAACTTATATTATAATATTTGTTTGATATATTATAAACTAACTTATACTCTCAATATAATACTCTATATCAAAGTCAAAATAAAATAGAGGTTTACCTAATGTTTATATTATAAATTCGTTCATTCATCTCAATCGATATAATATAGTTTTATCAACACTCTCCTCACATGTATATTACTCTTTTGATTAGTCTTTGTCACATGGGTAGGTAGTGCTGACTCATTTTTATATGAATCTAGTTATAATAATATGTTTAAATTCACGAGTCTAACTCTAACTCAAAATATCAGAGTAATAATTAAAGTTATATTTGGTATTGCAATTTTAAAAGTGTGGTGAACAGACAATGATTTATAAATGGTGTTATGTATAGTAAGAACAAATAAAAAACTTTTAAATTTTACTAAACTCATTTTAAAAAAAAAACAATCACTAATAGAATAAAATAAAATAAAATTTCATATATTTTACTAAAAAAATTAATAAATGAATTTAATTGATAAGTGGGAGCTTGAAAGTCAAATATCACAGCACAAAATAATAATAACTCGGGCACAGAACCATTTGCGAACCCTTCACGACATTATATTTACATGGGCTGCTAAAAATGGCCCAATAATATTTACATGGGCTACTAAAAATAGCCCAAAAATATTTACATGGGCCTAGCTGAAAATAGTAAAATTGCATTTGTCTCGTTACAAAAATAAAACAAGAAAACGACAGCAGCGGCTGAATCAAAACGACAGCAGCAATGGGATCGTCCGCAGCTATTCGAGAGCTTCAACGAGAACTCGAGACCAAAGCTAACGACCTTAGTAAACTGCAGAAAGGCAAGACCTTTTCAATGTCATAAATATAATAATAATAATAATTATTTTTTGTTTGTGTTAAATAATACTCGTATGAAAACCCTAATACTATTTTTGACTGTTTCGTACTGAATCAGATATAGCTAAAAATCATCAAGTGAGAAAGAAGTATACCATTCAGCTTGGAGAAAACGAGCTCGTCCTTAAGGTCAGTCCCATTTTAATATTTTTATTGTTGTTTTCTGATTTATTTTTTACTTATTATTTTTTTAAAAATTTTGGTTATTTTGCTTGTTTTTAGGAGCTGGGTTTGTTAAACGAAGGAGCCGATGTGTATAAATTGATTGGTCCTGTTCTAGTGAAGCAAGATTTGGCGGAGGCTAATGCCAATGTGCGCAAGAGAATTGAGTACATCTCTGCTGAATTGTATGTGCCTTGTACTTGGTTCATTGATGATTCTTGCAACACTTTTACTTTTTAATACATCATGGAATTTAGATAGCTTAAGTTATGATATGTTATGCTCTTCGTCAGATTCTTCAAGTTATGTGTGGTGGCCTGTTGACTTAATGTATCAACTTTCCACCGAAAGTTGATGAGTTGGCAACTTATCATGCCAGCAACAAAAAGCTATGAAGGACAGCTTGTTTTGCAAGCTGTGTGTGAGAGTGCCAAACCGCGTGGCACTGTTCACGCGGTTTGGGCACTATAAAAAGAGAGCCCTCCCATTGTTATTAGCATCCCTAAATGTGTGAAAGTGTAGTGAGAGTGATTGGTGAGAGTTTTTTGTAAAGCTTGTATTGGAAGCTTTGTAATTCTTTTGTGGGTATATAAAAGAAGAGTTTTCTCTCAAATTATCCTCTATTATTGTGTGTTTAATCACAACAAGTGGTATCAGAGCTACGGTTCCACGGAGGGATCCCGAAACTCAGAAACAGAGGTTCGGTTCGGAAAATCGATTCCGACGAAAGTTGTCGAAAATCGATTTTGAGCATACCATCAGACGTTTCACGGCGAGACGAGCACGGTGGTATTTTCCGGCGATCGATCGGAGGTCCAGAGAAGCCGCACGCGCCGCACGCGCCGGTCAGTAGCTGCTTCACGCGCTCCACGCGCATACACGCGCCGCACGCGCCAACCCAACGAAGAAGACGACCACGTCAGCGCCCAGTCAGCCCCACGTCAGCGCACAGTCAGCAGTCCAGTCAGCTGCCACGTCAGCGGTGCCTGGTAAATTCAGATAGGTCCCTGAACTTTCTGAAAACTACAGTTTAGCCCCAATACTTTCAGATATTTACAATTTAGTCCCTGAACTTTTTGTAAATTGCAATTTAGTCCCTAAATTTTTCCGTAATTGCACTTTGGCCCCTTAACTTTCGGAAATTGCACTTTGACCCATGTAATTTCTGGAATTTGCAATTTGGTCCCTGTGTTGGATTTTGACAAACGAAGTGTCATTTCCACCATTTTCGACCATTCCGGACGCAACGGTGAGGTCCGTTTTTTGAAATTCTGCTTAGAATTTTTATGATGGAGGGGAGCAACGGAAAAATGATTTTGTTAACCAGTACAAACTATTTCACATGGAGAGGAAGGATGAAAGACCTTCTGTATGTGAAGGACTATGATGGATCGGTATTTCTAGAGGAGAAACCAGAAGGAATGACCGATGGAAAGTGGGCTAATCTTCACCAGAAAACATGCAGTACTATTCGTCAGTGGATCGACGACAGTATCGTGAACCATGTTAGTGAAGAGACAAATGCACGTGTTTTATGGAGAAAGCTGGAGGAGCTTTTTCGAGCAAAGACTGGCAACAACAAGCTGTACTACATCAAGAAGATGATGGGTTTGAAATACCAGGAGGGTACAGCTGTGGCGGATCATATCAATGACTTCCTCGGAACCATGAAGGAATTGTCTGGATTGGGCATAGACTTCGGAGATGAGGTAAATGGTTTAATACTCCTTAATACGTTACCAGAATCTTGGGAAACGTTCAGATCTACGGTGATCAATTCAGCCGCAGATGGGAAAGTCACTATGGAGATGGCAAAGACCAGGATCTTCGAGGAAGAAAAGAGAACGAGAATGCAAGAGTCAGCATCAACCTCAACCTCAGAAGCTCTAGTGACAGAAAAGAACACCAGAAGGGGGAGGAGTAAAAGCCGAGGCCCAGGGAGATCAGACAAGAACCGGGGGAAATCAAGAACCAGAGATATTGAGTGCTATCACTGCAAAAAGAAAGGCCATATGAAGAGGGACTGTTACAAGTTGAAGAACGAGCAGTCCAGGAGAGATGGCGACTCTAATCAAGAAAGAGTTGCTACTACACCGAGGAAAACCTCCAAAGACTTCTGCATAATATATGAAGAAGACGTTGTGAATCTTGCCAGCAACGAGACCAGTTGGGTGATAGATAGTGGCGCCTCCATACACGCCACATCTCGCAGAGACTTCTTTTCATCTTACACACCAGGGGACTACGGTGCTGTAAGGATGGGGAATGACGGACAGTCCAAAGCCGTCGGTATTGGAGACATCTGCCTTGAAACAGAGAACGGGACAAGGCTGATGTGTTGAAGGGAGTCAAGCACATCCCAGATATCCGGTTAAACCTGATCTCAACAGGCAAGCTGGATGATGAAGGTTTCTGCAGCACCTTTAGTGACGGATGCTGGAAGCTCACTAAAGGATCAATGGTGGTGGCACGAGGTAAGAAAGATTCAACTCTGTATTTGATGCATGCTAAGCTTTCAAATAGTAGCATAAATACAGTTAACAGCAATGAGGCAGCCGAGTTGTGGCATAAAAAGCTCGGTCACATGAGCCAAACAGGGATGGAGATACTACGCAGGCGGAATGTTCTTCCGGAATTGAAGAACTCACACTTACGGAAGTGTGAACACTGCATGGCTGGAAAGCAGAACAGAGTATCCTTCCAGAGCTCCCCGCCTCAACGGAAACCGGAGGTACTAGATCTCATACATTCAGATGTATGCGGTCCGATGCAGACACGAACACTTGGTGGGTCACTGTATTATGTGACATTTATTGATGATCATTCAAGGAAGATCTGGGCATACACCTTGAGAGAAAAGACCAAGTGCTTGGAGTGTTCAAGGAGTTTCATGCTTTGGTGGAGAGAGAAACCGGCAAGAAACTGAAGTGCATCAGAACAGACAATGGTGGAGAATACAGAGGTCCGTTTGATCAGTATTGCAAGATGCAAGGAATCAGACATCAAACGACACCTCCGAAGACACCTCAGCTGAATGGCCTAGCTAGAGAGAGGATGAACAGAACCTTGTGCGAGAGGATCAGAAGCTTGCTGTCACAAGCCAAGCTGCCGAAGACATTCTGGGGGGAGGCACTCATCACAGCAGTTCATGTTTTGACATGTCCCCAGCGGTCGCACTGAAAGGTAATGTTCCTAACCAAGCTTGGACAGGTAAAGAAGTGTCATACAGGCACTTACATGTCTTTGGGTGCAAAGCTTTTGTACACATCCCAAAGGACGAGAGATCCAAGCTTGATGCAAAGACGCGACAATGTGTCTTTATTGGCTATGGTCAGGATGATTTCGGCTACAAACTGTATGATCCCGTGGAGAAGAAGATCGTCAGGAGCCGAGATGTTGTCTTTGTTGAAGACCAGACCATAGAAGATATCAGAAAGGAGATGAAGACAATGCCCCAGCAATACAGAAATATGAATCCAGAACCTCATACACCGGTGCCAGTACGAGTTGAAGATGAGGTTCCCAGACATGAGGGTACAGGTGATGAAGCTCCCAGAGATGATGATCATGATCAACCACCAGTACCAGAAGTTCCACCAACAGTTCCACAGAGAAGGTCTGACAGAGACAGGCGACCTTCAACCAAATACTCTGCATATGAGTATGTGCTGTACTGACGGGGGAGAACCCGAGAGCTATCAGGAGGCTGTGGAAACAGATGACAGAGAAAAGTGGGAGGAAGCCATGCAAGATGAGATGAAATCTTTGCATGACAATCACACTTTTGAGTTGGTGAAATTGCCAAGAGGCAAACGGGCTTTGAAGAATAAATGGGTGTACAGGGTGAAGCAACAGGAGCATACTTCACAACCCCGGTACAAAGCCAGATTAGTTGTCAAGGGATTCAATCAAAGGAAAGGCATTGACTTCGATGAAATCTTCTCTCCAGTTGTGAAGATGTCATCCATCAGAGTGGTACTCAGCTTAGCAGCTAGCCTCGACCTGGAAGTTGAGCAGATGGATGTCAAGACCGCATTTCTTCACGGGGATCTGGAAGAAGAAATTTATATGGAGCAACCAGAAGGCTTCAGAGTCAGCGGGAAAGAGGATTTTGTGTGCAGACTCAAGAAAAGCCTATACGGTTTGAAACAGGCACCGAGACAGTGGTACGTGAAGTTTGAGTCAGTTATGGGGGAGCAGGGATACAAGAAGACCACTTCAGACCATTGTGTCTTCGTTCAGAAATTTTCTGACGATGACTTTATCATCTTACTGCTGTATGTAGATGATATGTTGATAGTTGGCAGGAATCAATCGAGGATTGATAACTTGAAGACAGCAACTGAGTAAGTCTTTTGATGAAAGACTTGGGGCCAGCTAAGCAGATTCTTGGCATCAGGATCGGTCGTGATCGGAAAGCCAAGAAGATTATACTTGTCACAGGAGGAGTACATCGAGAAGGTACTTCAGAGATTCCAGATGGACAAGGCTAAAGCGGTTAGCACTCCTCTTGCTACCCACTTTAGATTGAGTACGAGACAGAGTCCCTCTACTGAGTCAGAGAATGAGGAAATGAAACAGGTTCCATACACCTCAGCAGTGGGAAGTCTTATATATGCCATGGTGTGCACGAGGCCAGACTTGGCACACGCAGTTGGATTGGTCAGCCGGTTTATGTCAAACCCAGGACGGGAACACTGGAATGCGATCAAATGGATCATGCGGTATCTTCGAGGCACATCCAAAATGAGGTTATGTTTTGGAAGCAGCGACAAACCAGTGTTGATAGGCTACACCGATTCAGATATGGCAGGAGATGTGGATACCCGAAAGTCTACTTCGGGGTATCTGATTACTCTCTCAGGAGGAGCTGTGGCATGGCAGTCTAGGTTGCAGAGGTGTGTTGCACTTTCTACAACAGAGGCGGAATTCATTGCAGCGACGGAAGCTTGCAAGGAATTGCTGTGGATGAAGACATTCGTCCAGGAATTGGGTTTCAAGCAGGAGAAGTACATTTTGTACTGCGATAGCCAGAGTGCTATCTATCTCGGTAAAAATTCCACCTTCCATTCGAGGTCAAAACATATCGATGTGAGGTATCACTGGATACGGGACGTCCTGAGCTCAAGGCTATTAGAACTCAGGAAAATTCACACCGACGACAACGGTGCCGATATGTTCACCAAGGTTTTACCGAAGGAGAAGCTTGAAATCTGTCGTGCCATAGCCGGGATGACAAAACTCTCCACATAGTCAGAGTGGGGAGATTCAGAGAACTACGATTGGCTTGATCCCAACTCAGGGTACGTAGGCAGTCATTCAGATGCAGCCAGGGGAGGATCCTTTGGAGGATCCGGATTTGGATGATTAATGGTCGGCTCAGATTTTGGGAAATCTTCACCGAGGGGGAGATTTGTTGACTTAATGTATCAACTTTCCACCGAAAGTTGATGAGGTTGGCAACTTATCATGCCAGCAACAAAAAGCTATGAAGGACAGCTTGTTTTGCAAGCTGTGTGTGAGAGTGCCAAACCGCGTGGCACTGTTCACGCGGTTTGGGCACTATAAAAAGAGAGCCCTCCCATTGTTATTAGCATCCCTAAATGTGTGAAAGTGTAGTGAGAGTGATTGGTGAGAGTTTTTTGTAAAGCTTGTATTGGAAGCTTTGTAATTCTTTTGTGGGTATATAAAAGAAGAGTTTTCTCTCAAATTATCCTCTATTATTGTGTGTTTAATCACAACATGGCCAAGGCCAGGCATTGCAATATAGGTTTTGCCGTTTGGGTTAGAATTCGTTTATTCATTCGATTCGATTCGCTTTAAAACGAATATGGGTTTGAAAAAAATGATTTCGTTTAATAAATGGTTCAATTTAAATTTAAGCTCATTGATTCGTTTTAGGATTCGTTTTATTATTTCTTTTACTAGTTATTGTTATTTTTCAATTAAGATTCAAGAAGTTATGGCTAATGAACATAGAAAAAAAAAATATTATCGATATTTAGTTAGCCAATTATAGTAAATATATTAATTACGTATTTCGTATGTATATATTTATGAAGAATTAATGAAAATAAATTATGACGATTTATGTCATTGAATAATATCATGACTAAACGAATATTCATATTCGATCGAGTACGAATCCTGATATTAGGATTTGTTTAGTAAATGAATCGAATATGAATCCATCACATTTTGACTCGATTCGTTTATGATTCGATACAAATTCGATTTGTCAATTCGTTTTGGCACCCCTATTGCAATCTTTAACTGAAATTTGTATTTTGATGAATTACAAGGATACAATTACAAAATATAATCAAAAGCATTTTGCATTGAAATTATTTTCTACCACATGTGGGATTGTTGGTTTCGTGCTTTAGATCACATAAAAGCTTTATTTTCATTTCGTAAAACTTTTTTTCTCTGTTATATCAGATTAGTATTAGCTACATATTAATGATGTATGCTCATATTCATTGACTTGTGCATTTTAAGTATCATTTCCTACTACATCAACCTTGGAGGGTTATCGATTTATTTTGGGGAGGGACAGGGTAGGATGGATGGTAACTATAAAAAGAAATAAAAAAAAAGTATGTATGTTCTTACAGCTTGTAGATCAAGGTTCTTATCCAAAAACCATTAAACGCAGAGTTCTATAGTTCCGTATATTATTACATCCCTCTTCTTTGTATTATTTTATAATCACAGTTGTTGTCATTACTATAATTTGACTAATTGATGATATTATTATGGATTCCTTGACATTCAAACTATGATTCTGCTTAATAGGAAGCGACTTGATGCAACTCTTCAGGATTTGGAAGAAAAGCAAAATAACAAAAGAGAGGCGGTTAGTTTCCTTTTCTTAGTGCTCCTTAAATGAAATTTTGTAATGCAACAATTGAAGTTAGAAAAACCTGTAACTTGGGTTGTACGGTTTGTAGCTAATAATGGTTACAATAATCTACAATGTTGCAAAATTGGCTTCGGTAATATGCTATTTGTTTCATCATATATAATACTTTTGATGTCATTGTCAATAATTGCTTCAAATTTATTTGCTGTATTTCAGATCTTCAAAGTACAACAGAGGATACAATCACTTCAGGCTGGAAAAGCGAAGGTATAATTAACTCAGCAACTCTGTTCCTGCTTGCTCTTGTGATCTTACATGTGCTCTTGATGTAGTTTCTTGTTTTTATTTGAAGCTATTTTGGTCGAACCGATATAACCGACTGAAGTCATAATAGTTTTAATTAATTAAAAATTATAAAAAAAAATTATTTATATTTTTTTGGATTAAGAACTGGTCTGACTGATTTCATCAATTTTAACCGATTTTGATTAGTTTTGACTGATTTTGTTTACATATCAATTTTTTAGAATTAATTGGATTAGACTCACTTTGTTTGAATTCGTGCTTGTCCGTACAAGTTCCTTCTAAAATCTAAAACCTTAATGATTTGAATTTCTGACCAAATTTAAGATTCCACATTGAATTCAATTCCATTCATGTCGTCGAATTAAGACAAGAGAAATAGCTCGACTGATTTCAAAGGAGCATTAGCATAAAGGTTGTGTTGTGATTGGGGTTTGAGCACTTAATGATTACTTTTCAATATTTAGTGGAACTAAATGAAACTTATCTCATATTTTGTTATAAATATTTTGATTCTAATAATAAAACATGATGTAGAGATGGTAATCCAATAGTTCCATTCTGAATCGATCTCATTTCAATTTTGATACAGGACGAAAAAATTATCCAAAATTCTAATTTTTTTTTAATCGATATGAATTACATGAATCTCTAACTGAATATTTAAGAATCCCGAATTTCAATAGATATTCGGGATTTTTTAGGTAAAATTTAAATTTTTTAAACATCATAAAATTTCGCTTTATTATGAGAATTTCGTTAACTCTCACAAAATATTAATGGGTTTCGCTAATTTTCCCATCATACTTTAAAGTGATAGCCAATTCAATTACCAGCCACATTTATCTTAAGCGAATAATCCCACATCAACTAATAAAATCTTGAACTTAAATACACTTGAGGCATGATCTTAAACTAAAATACACGAGCTGTGGTCTAGGGTTCAGGATCTCACCTTGAGGTTTTGGGTTCGAATCCAGGGGGTGCATTTCTTGTAAGAGCCTGTGACAGCCGGTGGTTTTACCTGTGCCGCGGCCCAGAATAGGTGGTTTAGTGGCGGGGTTTCCAACGTTTACAAAAAAAAAAAAAAAAAAAAAAAATTGTGCTTCCAAGTCAAAGGTACTAAAATATCTGATTAACCTGATTTTAAATGATAACCACTTGATGAAAAGTTCATTTAGCACTTGAAAGAGTTTGCAAATAAGTCGGGTTTGAAAAAATCCTATTAATTTATTTAAGTTCTGGTTTGGGAAAAAATTATAAAAGTATTAATTCAAAATTATAAAAATATTAATAAATAATAATTAAATCGGTGATGGTATTTTCTAAACGCGGTCCATTTGCCAAAATCCTGTCAAAATTAAAGGGATGAGAGAGCAAGGCTCACTGCAGCATGAACAGATTGGTACGTTTGATGGATAGTGGAATCATAAAATGCAAATGAAATTATTACCCCCACAAAAATGGAAAAAAATGGTCCCATTTTATCAAACATTCTCAATTAATTTGCATGTGTATTATATCTTTGAATAATATGCCTTTGATTGATTTTAATAATTAGTTAATGGACTGAAAAAATTGAAATTGTCTAAGGTTCCGACTCTATGCAGAAGTATTCAACTACTCTAATTTATGACAGGTCAAAGTAGAGCGATTATGGTACGAATCAATCAATCATCCTTAATTTTAAGTAAATGTAAAATAAAGCAAATATATGAAAGCAATAAACAAAATCAATACAAGAGTTTTGTTGACGGAGTGAAAAATACGTACGAGTAAAAAATCATACCGGGTATAGGCTACCACCCGAATTCACTATATATGAGAAAACTTACAGCGATTGTATAGGACATATGGTGACAAATTTACTGACTCGAATACCTCTAGACTGTAATAACTCGAAGAACTCCCTGAGCCTGTATCAAGCGGTCTTCTCCAGAACCCCTGAAGTCTCTGAGTGGATCAACCCTGCCAACTCGCAGCGCCATAACTTTGACTACCAATCTTTCTCCTAGAGAACTCTGAAGGCTTAAGAAAATAGGTTAGGGTTGTGTTTCTGTGTTGATGGCAAATCAAAAAACAATCTCACCAAAAGAATAGAAGACAGGGAAATCGAAAAATTATTCTAGGTGAATTATCAAAAAGGTTGAAAACAAACAATGTCATAGCTCAGAATAATGTGTTTCCAACAGTTGATAAGGTGGCTCTATGTTTGTTTATATAGGTAGGGTAAATGTAGGGTTTTCCTTGTGCAAAATTGGCTTAAAACAAGTTTAAAATAACCTACTTACGTACAATTTTCCGAATGCCACAATAACACGTGACGAACGCTGACAGTTCCGCAAAATCTTTCTAACGTTTTGAAGAACGCACCTCGAACGTGAAGCCTCTGGACAGTTTCGTTCGAACGTGTCTCGAATGTACCTCGAACGTGAAGCCTATGGAAGCTTTTGTTCGAACGTCCACTCAAACGAACCACGAACGCAAAACATTCAAACCCAAACAAGAACGTACTACGAACGTAAATTCAAACAACTTCATTTGATGTCGTCCAAATATTTTTCCAATTACATCGAGATCTTCAAGACTCATTACAACTCAATTAAATTTATTTTATTACGAACATTGCCAACAAACATGGAACTAACATGTACCACTCATCTCAAGTGTTTGGCACTTTCACAGAGAAAGACCACTCAACTTTCCTCAATCCTCACAAGTCCTTATAAGCCCTAGATTTGTTGCCCCTTTTTTAGATTCATTTGCTTTGTCTTATCTAATCTTTGGCCAACTTAATAAAGGAGCATAATTATTATTCTAGTAAACTAAAAAAGGATCTCTTTAATTTGAGCTCAAGCTAACACAAGCCAACGAATTATAGCAAAAATTACAACTGGGTATTCCTAAATCTTAAAAAAACACTATTCAGTATTGTTAAATTAGAAGATTTATAACAACTAACATATCAATCAAGAGTTTTTTTTTTTTTTAATTAGGTGGGATTAGTTATGTGGATTCTTTAATATTATTATACTTTATTCAAAATTATTATCTCATTAAATTCAATGAGATAATATTATTAAATTCAATGATTTTGTTTTCCGATTCAGGTATTCTTTCAACCTCGATTGACTTATAACAACATTATTTATCTATGATTTATTTATTACCACTAAACAAAATGTGGACCATGAATTAAAATGGCTGAAAAAAGTTACACTAAAATGGTACATGCAACTACCCCTTCAATTAATTCTCACCAAATTCACATTGTTAGAGATAAAACTTGTTTCATGGAAATATTGAAGATCAATGAAGAGTGAGGGCAGTTTGGAATTGATAATTAACTAAAGTTTTTTAACATCTCAACAAAATTTAATCTTGAATTTTCTTTTTAATATGATTTTAAACATTCCCAAATGGATATTAAATTATCGTCAGATGTATTGGCTCATTTTCATTGGTCCCAAGTCGTGTATATATATATACTAGATATTGCTTGTGCCTCCGGCACGGTGTTGCAGAATTTACAGAGAGATTAAGATTCTGTTATTTAATTTGTTTGTTAATTTTCAGAGATATTCTATCATGAAATGATTTTATTTTTAATTATATGATTTTAGTTTTTAATTTATTTGGTAGTCTTCATTTTCCATTAATAAATGATTTTATTCTTTAATTTATTTGGTAGTTTTCATTTTCCATTTTTACAGAGATTTTATAATGAAATGACTCTTTATCAGCCGTCAGATTATAATGAAATGATTTGAGCCGCCAATTAAGCCACATAAAGATAGCATTTGGATACATTATTTCTCTTAATCTTAATCATCTTCATTTTAATATTTGTCGTTGGACCTTGCGCTGGCCAATTATAACTTAATTTGTCGTTGGAATATCTTCATAATGAATCTTCATTTTTTTTTGTGACAGAAATTAAAAACTAAAGGGTTTTGCCAAAATATATTGATATGTATGTTTTAATATTTGTTTCTCTACACACACACACATATATATATATAAATTTATCCTTTCTTTTGAGCATATTTTACATTATTAAAAAAAAAAAAAAACCTTAATTTGTTTGTAGCATATCAACCCAAGTGCTAATTATGCTTATCTATATTGGGAAAAGTGTTTTTGTCTTAAAAGTGCTTTTAAGTTTTAAAGCACAATGTCCCGGCTTGGTGGTGTAGGGTTCAGAATCTCACCTTGAGGTTCTGGGTTCGAATCCAGGAGGTGCACTTCTTGTAAGAGTCTGGGACAGCCGGTGGTTTTACCTGCGGCCCGGCCCAGAATAGATGGTTTGGTAGCGGGGTTTCAATATTTCCAAAAAAAAAAAAACAAAAAAAAGTTTTAAAGCACAAGCATTCCAGTTGCTGTTGGTAAAATTTAGTGTCATCAAACAGTAATATAACTTGCAAACAAACAGATCAAAACAGCAAAAGTAGATCTAGATGCATGAAACCCTAAAACCAGAAAATCTTTAAACAAACCAGAAAATGGAGAATACAGAGTTGTCCAAGTCGAGATGATCTCTGTCCTTAAGAACTTATTGGCTCCGTCACGGGTGCTTTACGGATTCGTTTTGCCAACGTTCTCCCAGGATTACTTGGATTCTTCTTGTTCAAGGTGCACTCCTTAACAAGTATGCGAACTTGGAATCAATGGTGAATCTCTCTCAAAACAAGAAAAACATAAATGCCTTTAAAGTTGGTGTATATCTGTATATGTCTTTTTCCTATCTGTAATATTGGAATTAAAGCCTTCTTATATAAGGCATGGAGGGGTGCCAATAGGGCACCCCTTGGGGTGGGTTGCAACCCTCCAAGGATTGCAACCTCCCATACACCCCTAGGGAATTCCAATAACATACATATCCATATACATCTCATATTTAATGAATTTTGAGGAATTTACAACAAACCCCCCAATTCTTCAAATATTCATACAGGCATGTGAGAGAGATACCGTGAGCTAAAGCTGCATCGAAATAGGTAGCTTTCGCCTTGAACCTTTCCTAGTGAATGACAATCGGATTTACTTGGCAAACCAGTGACCCATAGTCTTGAACTGTTCTGCCGTTGGTGTAAACCAAGACAATTGCCAACACACAGCTTTAATTCGACCATTTTCCCGTTCTACGGTTGTGTTCATTTTGGCCCTGAACAACGGTCCTGGATTCATCAAGCACTTTAGGGTAACCCGCCTTTAAAGGTTCCCATGGAAGCGGCCTCACTTCTTACTTGAAATAGGTGATCTACTATGAAGAGGTAATCTGTCTTTACCCCCATTAGGACTCATCTCCTAATATAGTGATCATTAAAAGCCTTAGCTTATCCTAACCAATGACAGACAGCACTCAGCGTCATTATCGGAATGGGAAAGAGTACGAAACTCTTCAGTGCTTGTTTTGAATTGCACAAAGTTTCTGTTGTCCCTTTTGAACCTAGATCTTGGGATCTCCAGTCAGCTAGGTTGGGTTTCCACAGTGACATTCTTAGATTATAGGCTTCAAGCCCATTCCCCTCGATGACTTCTCAACTTGCTCTCGAGGAAAACCTTTAGTTAGTGGATCCGCTAGGTTTTCCTTCGACTCAACATAATCGATCGATTTATGCTACTAGAGAGCAGTTGACCTATGGTATTATGTCTCCGACGTATGTGTCGAGACTTACCATTATACATTGTATTTTGGGCTCTCCCAATAGCCGATTGGCTTTCACAATGTATGCTAATCGTTGGCACCGGTTTGGCCCAACTAGGAATATCCTCCAGGAAGTTTCAAAGCCATTCCGCTTCTTCCGCTATTTTGTCTAACGCTATGAACTCTGATTCCATAGTAGACCAGGCAATATATGTTTGCCCCGAGGATTTCCATGACACGGCTGCATTACCAAGTGTGAAAACAAATCCAACCGTAGATTTGGAATCCACTATATCAGATATCCAACATCGCTGTATCCCTCTAGAACAGCAGGATATCTCTCGTAATGTAGCCCATATTTTGAAGTTTCTTATACCTCAAAACACTTACTATGGCTTTTCCAATGTTATGTCCTGGATTGCTAGTATATCTGCTAAGCCTATTCACAGCTTGAGCGATTTCAGTTCGTGTGCAACTCGTGAGATACATCAGACTTCCGATGATCTTTGAATACTCTAATTGCGATATGCTTAAACCAGTATTCTTTGATAGAGGAAGAGTTAGGTTAGCTACTCCCAAATCTTTCATATCAAATTTGCTGGTTAACACTTCTTGGTAAACTGAATCAACTCATGATTATTACCAATTATCAGCATATCGTCTACATAGAGACATACAATGACATATCATTTTTGAGTTGATTTGGTGTATATACACTTATCACACTCATCGGTTTTAACCCCACTTGACAACATCTTTTGTCAATGTTCTCATGTCATTGTCTAGGTGCTTGTTTTAATCCGTACAAGAATTTTACAAGTTTGCACACCTTCTGTTCTTTTCCAGGAACATTAAACCCTTCTGGTTGTTCCATGTAAGTCTCTTCATCCAATTCACCATTCAAGAATGACGTCTTTACATCCTTTTGATGTATTTCAAGACCAAATATAGCTGCTATAGCTATAAGCATTCTACTAATGTGATACGAATCACTGGTGGATAGGTGTCAAAGTAAACAAGGCCTTCTTTCTGTCTATAATCTTTTATGACAAACCTCGCCTTGTACTTATCTATTGATCCATCCATTTTCATCTTTCCAATTGTAGCCCAGTGGCTTACAACCTGGAGGAAGACCAACCAACTCCCAAGTATGGTTCTGTAGGATTGAATCAAACTCACTGATAATCGCCTCTTTCCACAGAGGTGCCTCCAAAGAAGACAGTGCTTCTTTATAGCTTCGAGGCTCATTTTCTAACAAATATGTCAGAAAATCGGATCTGACTCTTGGTCAACATGATCACTGTCCTTGACAGTATCAACCTCTTTTTGAGAGACTCTCTTCTTCTCTTCTTTGTCTTTCCTACACAGGAAATGTCTCTTCAAAAATATTGCATTCCTTGACTCAATCATCACATTCAGATTGATGTCAGGAATCTCATACTTGTGTACCAAGAATCGATACGCACTACTGTTGCAAGCATATCCGAAAATATACAGTCAACCGTTTTAGGTCCTATTCCATCTTCTTAGGTTTAGGAGCCATCACCTTGGCAATTGGCAAGACACCCCCACATTTTCAGATATTTGTAGGAAGGTACATAACCTTTCCACAACTCATATGGTGTCTTGTCCAATCTTCTGTGAGGAAGCTTGTTCAGAACGTAGTTCGCGGAAAGCAGGGCTTTCCCCCACAAGTTCTGAGGTAAACCAGAACTAGTCAACATGGCATTCATCATTTCCTTCAACGTTCGGTCTTTGCACTCAGCAATCCCATTTTGTTGAGGAGAATACGGAGCAATGGTTTCGTGAATAATTCCGTGCACAGAACAATATTCACCGAATGATGAAACGTATTCACCACTTCTATCACTCCTATCTGTTCTTTTGATTTCCTTGCCAAGTTGATTTGCAACTTCGTTCTCAGTGTATAAAGCTCTCAACAGCTTCAGCTATGCTCCTCAGCAAATACACTTAACTGAATCTTGTGCTTTCATCGATAAAAGTGACAAAGTACTTTTTACCGCCTCTTGTTTGCACAAAATTCATGTCACATACGTCAATGTGGTTCTATGATGTTCTATGTATTTTTGCTTCAACACATGCCTCACACTCATGTTGGCTATCAATGCAAATTTAGGTATAAGGTCCATGTTAATTAATGTATCATAATTAACATGTCCTAACCTCCCATGCCATACATTTTGTGACTCAATAATATAAGCAGAAGTTTCAGCTTTATTAATAGCACAATTGACAGTCATTGAAAAGACCCTCAGTGAGGTATCATTTTCCTACATAGACATCATTTCTGGTCAATACAATCTTGTCAGAAACAAATACAAACCCGAGACCGAGTTCTTCCGAATATCTGGAACATGCAAACATTATTATATGTAAGCTCCGTTCCGGATATCATTTTCAGAACTACTGTGCCTTGTCCAACCACTCTAGAGGTAGACGAGTTTCCCATTGTCAGATGATCGCCGCCATCGACCTTTCTGATACGAGGAAAACATCTTGCTATCAGCACAGATATGACGAGTAGCCCCAGAGTCTACCCATCATCTCTCTCGGATTCCCAACCTAGTTGGCCTCAGTTACCACTGTCGAGAGATTCATTTCTGAAATCTCATCAGTTAACTGCTTATCTTCAGTGACATAAGCTTCATATATCCTGCCATTGTCCTGAGATATCTTGTTTCTGCAGTCCTTTGTCATATGACCGCTCTTTTTACAGTTGTAGCACTTCCCATTGAACTTCTTGTTCGCTTGGGAAGAATCAGCTTCACTGTTCTTTCTTTTCTTGCTACCATTTACATCCTCAAAGATGTTGGCCTTAGACTCCATAGTCTTGTAGCTGGCCTTTCCGGACATCATGTTGTCCTGTTCGATTCTCAATCGAACTCCAAGGTCTTCAAGGCTCATCTGTTTTTTTCTGTGTTACAGATAGCTCCTGAAATCCTTCCATGATGGAGGCAACTTTTCAATTATGGTGGCAACTTGAAACGTCTCACAGAGTTTCATTCCTTCACCCAGTATTTCATGAATGATCTATTGTTGTTCACCCAACTGAGACATCACTGTCCTTGAAACTACCATCTTGTAGTCCAGGAACCTACCCACGACAAATTTCTTTTGTCCGGCATCTTCAGTTTTATACTTCTTCTCGAGAGATTCCCAGAGAATCTTCGCAGAAGTCATGCCTTGGTACACATTGTACAGGGTATTGTCAAGACCACCCAACATGTAGTTCTTGCATAAGAAGTCTCCAGACATCCAAGTCTGTTCTCGCTCTTCCTTGGCCAATTCAGATTCTCCCTCCACAGGACCCGGAGGATCTTTGAGGAATTTAGCCAACTGGAGAGTTGTCAGGTAGAACAGCATTTTGCTCTGCCACTGTTTGAAATTTGCCCTACCAAATTTTCTCGGCTTTTCTCCGTGAGAGACCGGTATTCTTTGATATTTCCGCTAGCCATTTGTAGCTGGAAATTCAACAGGGTTCAATCAGTCTACGAAAGACGAATTGCACAACGATCAACGAATGATCTTGTTCAAAGTGATGTACTAGGTAGTCACTTGTTGTTCTAACCGGACGAAAGTTCCAATAAACACAAGTCATTGAATTTTAACTAAAGATTCTTAAGGAAAATTGAACGAACGAATATTCTTCAAACACCTTTTCCAATAGGATCTTTTAGCAATTCACAACCCATATTTACACTCTTCCAATAGCACAATTATTACGATAAGTGTAGATATATATAATGCCAATCAAGATTGGATGGAATTACTTGTGCAAAATTACACTTTAAATTCTCAACCAATTATGCAACAACCAATCAATTTCAACTTTATCACTATGTGTATGCTTGTGATAATTGAACAACCTAATAATAACTTGAATCTATACTACCAAGATTAATGTGTTAACAGTATATGACTAACCAAGTTAATATTATTTAAGTTTGCAGTTTCTAAGAATTACAGGACTATTTCGTTAGTGTCACGTTCGTATCTACGTTCGAACGAGACTGTCCAGTGTGTGTGCGTTCGTGTTGCGTTTGATAACGCGTTCGAACGAAGTGTTTCCAGAGAGTTCACGTTCGAGTAGCGTTTGATAACGCGTTCGAACAGAATGATTCCAGAGAGTTCACGTTCGTATAGCGTTCGTGAACGCGTTCGAACGGAATGATTCCAGAGAGTTTGCGTTCGAGTTGCGTTTAGGACGCGTTCGAACGTTCTAAGGCAGAAGGCTTGCGTTCGAGGTGCGTTTGAAGACGCGTTCGAACGTTCTTACGAGAATTCAAATTTTTAGCCTTCGCGTGCGTTGGGCGTTCGAACGCCCTACGGGTTTTTCATGCACAGTTCGTATTTTCCAGAAAATATTAAAACCCTAACATGCAAATTACTATTTAATAACACGATACAATAAGTTCTTAAGATTGTTGGTAAAATTTAGTGTCATCAAACAGTAATATAACTTGCAAACAAACAGATCAAAACAACAAAAGTAGATCTAGATGCATGAAACCCTAAAACCAGAAAATCTTTAAACAAACCAGAAAATGGAGAATACAGAGTTGTCCAAGTCGAGATGATCTCTGTCCTTAAGAACTTATTGGCTCCGTCACGGGTGCTTTACGGATTCGTTTTGCCAACGTTCTCCCAGGATTACTTGGATTCTTCTTGTTCAAGGTGCACTCCTTAACAAGTATGCGAACTTGGAATCAATGGTGAATCTCTCTCAAAACAAGAAAAACATAAATGCCTTTAAAGTTGGTGTATATCTGTATATGTCTTTTTTCCATATCTGTAATATTGGAATTAAAGCCTTCTTATATAAGGCATGGAGGGGTGCCAATAGGGCACCCCTTGGGGTGGGTTGCAACCCTCCAAGGATTGCAACCTCCCATACACCCCTAGGGAATTCCAATAATATACATATCCATATACATCTCATATTTAATGAATTTTGAGGAATTTACAACAGTTGCAAACGTAGCGACCTTTATCTCTTTAATTTGTTTAATTATTTATTCAAATAATTTAGAGTGTTGATTGAATAGGAATCCAGTTTCCATCAATATTCGAATTCCTTGTCAAGTTTTTAATAAACGGTGCCGTCATTTTCCAAAACTGAACTAACGGCGGCACCAAATGAAAATTCTATATGATACAGCGAAATATTACGACCAAATATATATAAAAAGATTTTTAGGTATCGACGTCTGGATTACGCGGACATATATTTTATTCAATAAAATAATGTTGATTTATTTATTAACTTGTAAAGCAACATTATTTTATTGAAGCAAACGCGCGTATGATACTCCAAATTAAATGTCTATAAGAACTCAATTCGATATATCTGGATATATATATTCAAACCACTACAATATTCAATAATATGCAATATATAATATAAAATTTCTCATTCCCAAAACATAGTATAGCCGGCTTAACTTTTGTAGTGGAAGCAAGTTATTACAGGTTTAAATCTTAAATGATACGTTTAATTTAGGGTTTTTGTGGAATGATAGTACAATAAAAAAGAAAATTAGACATTTATTTTTAAAATAATAATAATATTAGAGAATTATTAAAAAGTCATTACATCATAATAAAGACAAGCTCTTAATTAGTTGTATATAGACTTATTTTTTTAAAAAAAATCTGTTTATTTAGTCCAAACTTTATGTGAATATATATCCTTTTGAATTATGGTATGTTGATATGTACCAAATGATTACAACATGCATGGCCCTTTTTATTGTAAGGCAATTATGCCAAGAATTCTCCACAATTCCATTACTTCTGTGAAGCAGTCCTGGATTTTAGGAGTTTTCGACGAGTTTTTAAAGTGTATTAATAGCTAATAAATGATTAAAAAAATTAATTTTTTTTTATTTTAACAAAAATTAAGTCTAAACTCCTTAAAATATGAATAGGAAAGACAAAAGAAGAATTACAAGTTAAATTTAGAGATCGAATAAAAGTAGGTATTTCTGGTTATGCTGGGCGCGGCCAAAATTTGAGCATAATGTTGTGCCCAAATAAAAACCAAAGGTTTTAAATTGAGATTCTAATTTTTAGGTTTAACCGATCGCTTCAATAGACGGTCTCCGACAATGATTATATGAAACATAATATTTGATCTACAATGAGATTGAATTTTGTTAATGAACTTAAGGACCACATTATGGACAAATTTAGAAAGTTGTTGTAATTTATAATTTCTCAATGGACCATCATTTTAGAGGACCACTCCCATATGATTATCATTTCACCATGGCCTTCCAACGAACTCTTTGTGTATATATTTTTAATTTTTTCTCATTTGTATATATGCTTCAATTCGTTTTATTCTATTTCCAACGCATGATTTGATCCATTAAGCATATATGTGGTATAAATTGTTTATAGAACAAAAAGTTGAAATTGGCTTTTTAGTGGTCACGTGAATTGAATGTTACACTTGAAAAGTCTCCGAGAGACGTAACTTGGTGGTATAAGGTTCATAATCTCACATTAAGGTTCATAATCTCAGGTTTAAGGTTTGAATTTCACTAGATGTATTTCCATGGGGTCATGCCCCCTGGTGTGAAAAGCCAGCGACTTACCCTGATCTGTGTTGGGAAACTTTTGAGGGCACAGGGCACAGGTCCCGGTGATTAGTCGAGGTGCGCGTAAGCTGACCCGAACACCCCAGTTATCCAAAAAAAAAAGATAATGAGTTCGAATTCAAAAAGTGTATTTCTTATAAAAACCCATGACAGTCATGAGTTTTACATGTTCCGCTTAAGCCCGGAATAAGTAATTTGACGGTGAGATTTCTAACGATTTAAAAAAAAATGTTACACTTGAAAGCAAGATTTTAAATAAATCAAATTGAAAGGTACTTTGGACTTTGTATTTCCTAATTAAATTCCCATTATTTCAGAAATGAAAGGCATATTATTTTGCAGTTTGTGATTATTTCTTTATGTGACATATCGATAGCGGCCACCACCTGTCTCTCAATTTTTTGTCATTCAAATCTAAACCATATATAATCTTTTTGAAAAATATCTCTTTGAGTACTACTTATTTTTGGAATAATAAATTTAGACCCTATTTAATATTTGTGTAGGCCGTAAAATTACATACAAACACTTAAACAATCTATACTTAAGGAGGGGGATTGGATACTTCAAAAATAATGTGAAATTAAAAATCTTGTTAATATTAAACTACTTAATAACGACTTTACCGATTATGTTTAGAATAAATTTTTCACTATTAATATATTCAACAATAAACAATAAATAAAATATCGATGTTACTTTAACTGTCAAAAAGTGATTATCAATATTAATTTTAACAATAACAAATTTAATATATGATATGAAAAAATATTATAAAACTTACAATAAATAAGTGAGATATGGATAGAGAAATTGACATTTGATTTATAGTGTTTCGGTCAACTCCTTGCCTATGTCCACTACTCAGGTATGGGGACCAGTATGCTGGTTACAGGTACCGGTATGCCGGTCTCAGTGATAGAACATGGTAAAAATGATTTAAAGTAATTTTACACTTGACCTTACATGCTCTAGATGAAAATGCATGATTCCTAAGAGTTTTAAAATATTTGAATAATCTCACTTACAATCAATTTTAACTCTTAATCATCATCTTTGATATGTATCTTGCTTGGCTATTGCTTTGATATTTTCATCATCTTTTTAACTCTTTATTAGGGGTGTTCATGGTGTGGTCGGGTCGATTTTTCGTTTTTCACTTAAAACCGCACGGGTTGACGGTTTGGGAAATTAGAAACCGAAACCGCAAATTTGATAAGGAAAATCGCGGAGATTCGGGTTGGCGGTTTGGGCGATTCGGGTGGTTCGGGTCGGCGGTTTGGATTATAATTTTTTTAAAGAAAATTTTGTGTGTTTTCACATAATAATTGAAGAGAAACAATACATAATTTTCATTTATACATTGCATATTGTCATATGATCATTAAATATCTTAAACTTCATGATTAAAGAAGAAAAAAAATATAAAATAATATCTAATTTGAACGCGGGTCGGCGGTTTAGGCGGTTCGGGTCGCAGTTTGAGTCAAAATTTACGGTTTGGGCGGTTCGGGTCAAAACCGCGCACCGACCCAAATTTTGCGGTTCGGTTCAGATTGACCTGAAATCATTTTTAATATTTTTTCAAACCGCGAGGTTCGATTCGGGTCGGTTTGCGGTTTGACCCGAAACCGTGATCACCCATACTTTTTATCATCTTTTCTCTATTGGTCATCTTCTAACACATTTTGGCTCTTCATCAACATTTTATTTTTTTGGCCTTATCGAACTTGATTCGCTAATATTTAGACGTCTTGACACAATCGAAATCAAGTCGCTAAAATTGATCATTTTTGTCTAAATCTTCATGTCTTTGAGCTTCTTATCTATTAGCTTTTTTATTTCATTAACATCATAAAAAAAATTTTGTGCATAAGCAGGGCGTTTAAATAATTGTGCATGAAGTTTTTCACCAAAGCTTAAAGAAAGATGTGCCATACAAGTTAATTTCGTAAATTCTTCTCTATTTTTTGCATCAGAATATTTAAATAAATCTACACTATTTGTACCTCTACTAGATTATGCGTACCTGCCCATTTGAGTTTGCGTCGTATCAATGCCAAGTTCAACCGGATGATGTTTTTCCATGTGCTTGATCATATTGCCGTATCCACCAGAAAATTTATAGATAACCCCACAATAGTTGCAAATTGCTCGTTGTGAACCATCTTCTAGGCGTTCCAAATTAAAATGAATTTTGAAAATATCCGAGGACCGAGCCTTAACTTATCTTCTCCGTGATTGTGCACTGACACTAGGGCCGCTCTCTTGGGTTGGCATATTTGACATTATGTTCTCAGATGAGCTTGCCATTTTTTTTTTTTGAGAAATTAGGAAGAAAAATAAGAAAATTGAATAATTGCAAACCGGAACAAATTAACAACTAAATGAATTGAGATTGAGAATAAGATTATAAGAGAATTGTATTGAAGTGAGATTGAGAATAAGAGAATTATAGAAAATGAGAGAGTTGAGAATTGGTGTGATGAAATTATGAAAAATGAATCATTTATAGAATTTTAGAATTTTTTTGATACAAAAAATGCCCCTAAATATAACCGTTTTATTACCGCTATTAGGGATACATTAGTAATTTATATTTTAAATAATAAAATTTAATTTAATTTTTTAATTTATTTATTTATTTATTTGGGCGGCTCCCTGCCCCCCAACGGCTAGTAGCCGTTGGGGGAAGGGTTCCTGTTGGAACCCTACGGTTCCAACCGGAACCGTAGAACCGGTGGAACCGTCCACCGTACGGTTCCACCGGTTCCGACCGGTTCGGGTTGGGGTCGAACCCCAACCGAACCGGTCGCCAACGGTTCCGGTTCGGTTCCGGTTACGAACCGGAACCGTGGCCGGGTCTATGTGTGGGCAAGGATGGACTATAGTTCGTCCATATTTTTGAAAAAAAAAATCCTTTTTTTCTTTTTAAATTTATTTTCATTAATTTCATTATAATATAATTATAAAATTGCCATTCAACTTGACTTTGATGTAATTTCATTACTTTTATATAATTATTTTTATTTATTTTCACTATTCCTTAAAAAAATAAATTAGATTGTTGGTGTTTTAATTTCGCTTATTTAAGTAATTTTTATTTATTTAATTGTGTAATATGATACTAAAATAGTTCAAATAAATTGTAGAGTTTAAGTTCTCAACAGTTGGTCTTGTATTTAATTTTATAAATATATACTATCGAAGTTTTGATAATTTTTTTAAAATTTGTACTTTAATCCATTTTTATTAATTGTAGAGCTCATTACTTATTTGTTTCTCATATAAATATATGAGATCATTGTCGTTTGAGATTTGACAATATCACGGTTAATTATGTTATTATATAATTACATAATATATTCAATTAATATCTCATAGTTATCTTTACCTTACAAGAATGAAATTATGCATTCGATTGTCTAATTGTATTGAATTGTTTATTTAATTTGACGTGTTATTATATAACTGTGTGCGGTAAAAGTGGTATTGAGAAAGAGTGTTTGTTATTTTCAATTTGTTGAGCCTGACATGATTGAAATCTGATTGAATACCGGCCTTTGCGCTAATAGTTCCTCAATTTGGGCATGCACAAATGTTGTATTTTTTGTCATAATCTTTTTCTCTCTTTTGTGTTTGTGAGTAGGTCCTTGTCTCTTTGTGCACGTGTTTTCTTAATCTTTTTCCAGAGTTTTTTTCTCCAAAAATTCCTCGAAAAGTCCCCATTTTTCCTTCAAGCTCATTGGCTTATGTGATTTTTGATGTAGGTGTCTACACGTATCCAATGATGAGATCGTTATTGGTTTCATGATTTACACCTCTTGTAGTGCATTTTGGAACATTAGGTGGCATAATACTTGTCAATATGCATGCTTAATTAATTCCTTATGCTGAGGTAAATGGATTATTATTAGGGTTCTCTAATCTCGGACAAATATATTTTTGTCATCTTGGAAATCTCGGGCAGAGAGATATATGTGACATCATGCTCTCTGTGGTATTCTAGAGTATTACGGAGTGTTTCAAGATATTCCAGTGGAGTTCAGAGTACTCTCGATGTATCTCTAAGGATTTCCGGAGCAGTCTACCCCAGAGTGGATTTACTCCGCAGTAGATGTAGATTGGAAAGCACTCGACTTGGAGTTAGATCATTCTCGAGTAAAGTGACTTCAGAGTGACCTTATTTCAGCGTGACGTCACTTCAAAGTTAGAGTCTACTCATTCCGGTCAGTCTAGGCTCCAGAGATGTCTCATGACTCCTCTTGTCTTCCGATACATCAGTACTACAATACATGTCATCTCTCCCGTGGATCTTTATCTGCACACAACATTTCTATTAAAAAAACGAGCTGAAGAAGACGCTTCTTTATATTGACACGTGTCCATATTTGCAGGTCCGAATCTGAGCACCTATAATAACAATGCAACTTTTCTTTAGGATTTTTTAAAAAAAATTATCATCAAGTCTAGCCTAGAAAAAATTTATAGTTTCACCCGTGTGATTATGGTGCATTGGTTTTATACGGCGCTATTTGTAGCAATTTTTTATTATTATTACATGTAACTATAATATTTTGTTGAAAAAAATTTATTACACATTTTTAAAAAATTAGTGACAGATGCACAGAACTGTAGCAAGATACTTTTGTGTGTGTGTATATTTCCATGGCTACTTTAGCCTTTTTATTTTTTAATGTTTTTTTTTTTTCACGAGGGTGCATTGTCCACGTCAGGGTTTCCAAGAGTATAGGACGTTTCACGGGCTTCATGAGTAGTAACAATCAAATTGAAAACCAGTGCAAACTCACGAACTGAATTTTAAAACCTCTTAATAAATAATGAGACAGAGAAATAAGTTCAAAAATATCCAGACTAATTATCTCTATTTGATTGTTTAAAAAATAATTTTTAACTCACGAACATGTGCAAGATAATGCAAATGGCTTTTTGAAATCGCAAGAGAAATAAGTTCTTAAATTGTAAATGTATTAAATGAAATGAACAATGTCCAGACAAGAGGTGATATATCATGTTTCGGGTGTATATGTTATATCTCTCACAACAGTTGGGTGGGCTCACAACACCCAACTGTTGTGAGAGAGATGACATATACACCCGAAATATAATATAATTTTTCGACAAATGGATGATCACATCTCTTATCGGCAATTGATCATCTTGTTTAAAAGAATGTAAAAGCAGCTGTCCTCTCCTCTCCACAAAGTTAATTTTGCTGCAAATCAATTTGTAAACCAGCCGGTCCACTACTCACGCGGAGAGAATCTTCTAAAGGATATATTATTAGCCATGTTTTCATAACCGAATCGGAGATCAAATCGGTATTATAAAAAATTTAATAAATCACTGATTCGATCGGTTAAACCGTGTCTAAAAAATCGACAAAACCAACTTATATAATAAATAATTTTAGTTAATTAAAAATTAATTGATTTTTACTGATATTTTATTTTTGACCGAACCGAACTTACGGCTGATTCCAGTCCAATTACGAAAACATGGATCATTAGGGATCTCTTTGGGACCACAATTTTCTTCACGTGCAATTAAATGACAACTCTTGTTCGTTCTTTCATTAAGAAATTATCGACACTTGTCAACTTCTATCCAAAGAAATGGCTACGCGGTGGTTAATACTGAAAAAGCCCTTGTGAATAATCCAAAAAAAAAAAAATCTAATCTAATTTGGATTAGACTAAGTAATAGATATGTATTATCTTAGGCGGGCGGCGAAACACAAAAAGAATAAAGTGTCGTTTTGATACATGGCGGGAATCTCATTTCACACATATGGTTCTGATTGCGTTCCTAAAAAAACAAACAACTCAAGGCTTAGGCTCGTTCTTGCTCTAACAAGGAGAAGAGATGGCAAGTTAAAATTGAGTTGTTGGGAGTTGAGAGGGCCATACCTCTAAACGGAGCTTTGATTGGTCCACGTGTCATCCATAAATCAAACAGCGTCCTAAACATTTTCTCTCTCAAATCTTGTCCTGGCAAAGTTTTGTCTTCCTATACATCATTAACATCTTCACTCCACGTGTTCATGATGGAGCTCCCACCAGCACCATTACTCTTTTACCATTACACTACCAGAAGCACCATTGGTCCATTACCATTGTCATTTCCCTTCATTTCTCAATGCTTCTCTCCCAGAAATTCTTTACTGCAACTGCATTATACAAAGCTTTAAGCTTCATGTCTGCCATTCCAGTGATTTATGCAGAAACAATAGTTTCATAATCTTCTCTAGGGACTTTTAACCCCACCAAAGTTTAACAGAACCAACTGTAGCCTCTTGAAATTCAAACCCCCAAATATGTCTTGGTTCCAAAGGTTCTGTACTGATGAATTCCAACTGGAGAGTGTTGCCCAGGGCAGTTTCCTCTCCAGCGATCTCCTGCCATCTCTTGGAGCTAGAATAAACCAGGCAACCAAGCTACGAAAGTTCATTGTATCCCCCTTCAATCCACGTTACAGGTGATGATGCTTGTCGTGGTTTATTCAAATATTTCTCCCTCTATTATGCTGTTTCTCATAATGTCCTACTCCACATTACAGGGCTTGGGAGATGTGGCTGGTTGTTCTAGTCATTTATTCGGCCTGGATCTGTCCATTTGAGTTTGCATTTCTGACATACAAAAAAAACACACTTTTCATCATTGACGACATTGTCAATGGCTTCTTCACCATAGATATCATTCTCACCTTCTTCGTTGCACATGTCGACAGCCAATCGAATCTTCTTGTTGATAATCCCCAAAAAATAGCAATCAGGTAAATAATAGTTCTTCAGCCTTCAATCAAATATTTCAATTAACATATGATATAATATTTGGTTCTATTGGAGTCACTCAGCTTTCTCAATATGATCCAATCCAACTTACAGGTACATATCTACCTGGTTTATATTTGATGTCTGCTCAACGGCCCCATTTCAGTTTCTTGCCATCCTCTTGACAAATAAAAGGAGTGAACTTACTTTTAGACTGCTCAACATGCTCAGACTCTGGCGTCTTAGACGAGTGAGCTCTCTATTTGCAAGGTTGATCATTGAATTCAAGCTTATACTTTTCCCAAAATTTTGAATTGTCACAATGGAAGAATCATTGTACTTACCAGCGAGTTTGCTTTCCTTCAGACTCGAGAAGGACATTCGGTTCAACTATTTCTGGACTCGCTGCACAAAGCTCATATCCGTAAGCTACTACAAACTTCCACTTATTCCCTTCCCGAGATCATGAATATGACCTCTACTCCTTTCGGTAACTTGAACCATCAGTTTATATCCTTTCTGGTTTACTTCAGGTAACCCTGTTTGCAGTACATTGTGCTGGGTGCTTTAACTATCTGATTGCAGATAGATACCCTGATCCAAAGAAAACCTGGATTGGTGCAGTAAAACCTAATTTCAAGGAAGAAAGTCTCTGGAACAGATATGTAACCACAATGTACTGGTCTATCACAACTCTAACTACAACCGGCTATGGGGACCTGCATGCTGAGAACCCTAGGGAGATGCTGTTTGATATCTTTTACATGCTATTCAACTTGGGGTTGACATCCTACCTCATCGGAAACATGACAAACCTTGCGGTTCACTGGACCAGCCACACCAGGAATTTTGTATGTGATCTTTAAACTTGCACTTCTTTACCTGCTAAGACAATTTCATAAATTAAACAGATTCTAGGAGTTCAAGATACAGAAAGAAAATAAACATATATAGATAAATTACAGGATTACTGCTATAAAACTTAAATATTTCCAACAAAAAACTCAGAAGTTTGTTCTGAATATCTATTATGCATTTTAACGATTTTATATGGAAAGCTGCAAGGAAGACAACCGAGTAATATTTCTATTTACTTGCCAATGAAAAAATGAACACTAAAGCATTATATACAACATGATAATAGTACATTATCCCAGCTTTAAGAATTTCAAGCCTGTTTGTTAAATTTAAATTGCCCTTTCTAATGAAAGAAATATTCTATTTTTAGCCTGGAATTGCTAATGAAAAACAACTGATTTTGGTGCTATAGAGGGATACAGTCCGAGCTGCTTCAGAATTTGCTACAAGAAATCACTTGCCCCCTCACATAAAGGATCAAATGTTATCACACATATGCTTGAAGTTCAAAACTGAAGGACTGACGCAGCAAGAGACCTTGGTTGGTCTTCCAAAATCCATTCGCTCAAGCACTGCACACTATCTATTTTTCCCCATCGCACAAAATGTCTATCTCTTTCAAGGGGTTTCTCCTGATTTTCTTTTTCAACTGGTAATACTTCGATGGCCAATTACACTGGTACATACTGCCTGTCCCTTTCTCTTATATAGTATTTAAAGACACTGACAAAGTCTACTCTCTATAAAAGGTTTCAGAAATGGATGCAGAGTATTTTCCACCCAAGGAATATGTAATTCTGCAGAATGAAGCTCCAACAGATCTTTACATACTGGTATCAGGAGCAGTAGTGAGTGCACTTAAACTTTTCAGTGTACGGTTTTCCAAAAATCACAATCAACGCAAAATTAATATTAATTTGATTTAAAAGTAACTATTTGTTGCAGGATTTGATATACTATGTTGATGGGCAAGATCAAGTAAGTGTAACTGTAACCTTTATAATTCTTTTCCTAAATACTGCAGTAAAAAGAAAAAAGACGGCAAATAATGAGTTTCGCATTTCCACATGAATCATACAGATTCTAGGAAAGGTAGTTGCAGGGGATACATTCGGAGAGAGAGGAGTTTTATGTTACACGCCGCAGCCCTTTACGGTACGGACCACTGAACTTTCTCAAATACTACGACTGAGTAGAACTTCTCTGATGAACACTATACAAGCAAATATGGAAGATGGACGCATTGTAATGAACAATCTTTTCAAGGTACGAATAATAAATGATTGGTTTTACCTTCTTTTTTGTGAAAAAAAAATAAAACTAATGGTCTGGTTTTACACATTTACAGAAACTGAACGTGCAAGGAAGCTTAGGACCTGAATACCCAACTACAGATCCAAGATTGATTCTCAATGAATGGCTTGGAGGACCAACGGTAGGAAGCAGTTTAAATGCTGGATACCGATACTATCCATATGGAAATTCATCAATATGGGAAGCAAGGGACTTAAATTTCCTGGAACCACAAGCTACAGAGAACGACACAAACAAGGATCAAGATTGCACGGTATATCCAGTGGAAAAAAATTCAGAGATTGAAAATGGACAAACAGAACTCCATGAGGCAAACCGCAGGGGGCATATTGAAATGGTAAAGCTTCTGCCTGAAGGAGAGAATGGAAACAAACCAGATGCTAGGGGATGGTCACCAAAAGCTCCAGCAGAACAGCCAGGAAATAGAAGCATATATGACCGATTACTAAGTTACGAAAGAAGGACACCAGATGAACATAAAGTAGAGATTATAAGACCTGAAATATCAGATAACATCATGAATACTCGAAGCAAACATAGAAGACATGGGGGGGGCCACCTCTCAAGTTCCCATTCAAAGAGAGAATCCATAAAACTTGGCTCATGCATTTCTAGTTGTCCCAGTGAAGAAGTGATCAAATCAAATAAGAAGAGAATCACTATTCACATGCCATATCACAACACAAGTACATCACACAAGCAGATTGGGAAGTTAATAGTCCTACCCGATTCAATAGAAGAGCTGGTCAGGATTGCTGGTAAGTCATGAACCTGCATATCTGGGAAAATAGTATATATTAATATCAAATATGTTAGACATAAAATGCAGAAATGAAACATAACAAAATGGATTTTAAATCTTGAAGATAGATCAGCAGACTACCTCAGTTATTCTCTCTTTTCCTTCTCTTGCTTTAACCATGGTCTTGCCAAAACCTTGTGACTGCAGGTGAAAAGTCCGGAGGCTACAGATTCACAAAAGTCATTAATGCTGAGAATGCAGAAATTGATGATATATGTGTCATTCGAGATGGTGATCATCTGTTTCTTCTTCAAAATGAGTGTGCAACCATGGATAAAGATCTGACGTAATACTATTAAAAGGCCATGGTGTAGACATGCAGAAAGCTTGTAATTTTTAGGCCATATATACCAAAATTAAATATAAAAGAAACTGACTACATATGTTGATCAAAAGCGACTGAAGCTGGAATAATAATACAAAAATGGTGAAGTCGATTACAAATTGTTGCACTTTACTCAACCTTTTTGGAGGAGTAAACCCTTTCAGTATAATGAAAATATCTCAAATAGTATAATAACAATTACAAGTTACAGTCTTGTAAGAATCTATTGGGCCATGCAGATAGCTATCCATGGAACTGCATTCTGTAGGCTTTGAGGCCATAATAAGTCACTGATGCAGTGCAGAAGACATCGATTGCATTCCTAATAGCCTGGTGAATCAGCTCAATCATGTGACCATGTATAGGATACACCGTGAGTCCAGATAGCCAGGTTATGTCTGTGTCTGCTAATAATACACCTAACCTTTTTCATGCCTCTGTACACATGAATGCTTCAGAAGCAGTGGGAATGTGATTCCCCACTAAACGGCGCCTCTAATGGGAAAAGGATGAGCTTCTGTGTTAAAAACAAACTTATCCAAAGGTATGACGGAACTATCACCAAACAGTAAGTATAAATACTTCAACGTTTCCCCCAAAAAGAAAGTCTCCATCTTGTCTCTTCTGTGAGGAGGAAGCACAGTGACATCATCTAAAGAACTGTATCCCCCAGAATCAATTTTTGTGTATTTCTCAAATGCTTCAAAAATCTGCCATCCCCATTCTCGATACCTGCATTACATTATATATGGTGAGATAACTAAAGACTTATTTTAAACAAAATCCCCTTCATACACATACACACACTCAATTAAACATGTGTGGTCTGCAGTATGAAGTTGGATCAAACAGGGAGACATAATTCCCGAAAAAATCAAAAACATACTTTGCGTCTTCTGTGATACGATATAAGACAAAAAGTGATTCAACAGTTTCAGGACGCAATAAATTATGACGATCAGCATGTTTAATTATTATGTCATTCAAATATTCTGAGCTC
This sequence comes from Zanthoxylum bungeanum, assembly GCA_019454045.1. Taxonomy (NCBI): domain Eukaryota; kingdom Viridiplantae; phylum Streptophyta; class Magnoliopsida; order Sapindales; family Rutaceae; genus Zanthoxylum; species Zanthoxylum bungeanum. The sequence goes on along the minus strand of SKCR01024002.1, from coordinate 258,187 downwards.
TTATTCCCACCATCAAGTCCGCCTTCATAATAATCCTGCTTTATAGAAAATCAAATACAAAAAACACATAAATCAAAGATAATATATATGTATGAAAATGCAATAGTTTGCAGCTAAGGATGAGAAGAAGCACAACATAATAATATACAACCAACCTCTGTGTGGAAATAAGCAATTTCTGGAGAAAGACCAGTAGAAGTTACTGAATACATCTCAACGCATGTTTTTGCTAAAGCTTCTGCAAGCTTCAAATTTTCCAAGTCTTCAAAGGTAAGCAAATTTTCTTTCATTGCCTTTTCCTTTGTGACACCTTTGGTGGCACCAAGTGCCAGAGTACCGGGCAAGAAGCACACCTAAAAAGACAGAAGAAAGTTTTACACTATGAAGCATATGCTTGATGAAAATTTAGAACGATGACACAATACTATCTGTATCAACCTTGCCATCAAAATCATATACATATTTACCAAGGTTGTTAAAGGCGAGAGGCGCACCGAGGCGATCAGAGTCAGAAAAGCGAGCGCGAGGCGAGGGGCGACAGGCCACGCCTCATAGACATGAGGCGCACGTTTATTAATAATAATTTTAAATTTGTAATATATGCATCATTAACTTATAAATGTAAAAAAATAAATAAATAGATAGTAATATGTTGACATATAGTCTGCTTTTATATTACTTCTATTTGTCCAATTCATAATACTTGACAAAATATGCACAATTCAAAACTTCAAATTCAAGAAAATAATAAAAACAAACATAATTTAAAAATATCTAGTCAAAATAAACATCATCATCAAATTCTTAACAAAATATACACAGTCCAAGTTCAAGAAAATGAAAAACAACAAACATTAAAAAAATATCTACTGAAAAAAAAAAGAATAGTAAATAAAGAAAATGTAAAAGAAAGAATCGTAAATAAAGAAAATGGGAAAAAAAACGAAAGAAACAAAACTAAAAAAAGTTTTAAAAAAAGAACTATAAAAGAGAGAAAAAAAAGAAACACAAATGTAAAAAAAAATTGTAAATAAAGAAAATGAAAAAAAATAAAACAGAACTATAAAAGAAAAAAAGAAACACAAATGTAAAAAAAAAAAAATCGTAAAAAAAGAAAAAAGATTAAGAAAGAAACAGAACTGGAAAAATAAGAAAAAAAACTGACAAAAAAATCAAAAAACCATGATGCGCACGCCTCATTGCGCCTCACGTGAGTCACGTCACTTCGCCTCGACCAGTTTGATGCGCATGAGCCATCGCCTCATGCGCCTCTAACAACACTGATATTTACAACTTATTCGTACATGTACAGAAAGACCCTGTGTGGCATAAATCAGATGAAGAAAAGAAACTCTATACCACCAAATAAATTGCTTCGTTGCTTTAGCCACTATGATAATTGCATAAACGTCTGATTGACTGACAAATATAAAAGAATATTCTATTTTCACTAATTTGGGTGTCTCTATAGGATAGAGGAGGGCTACAGCTACACCTTGCTTCATAGCCTGATGCACGCGCACATGTATACATTGTACATGCATATATTCTGGCAAATAAATACTATAATTTATCCATCATTTAATAATATGTCACATTTTGCAATAAAAATTATGTACTAACTCCAACATGACTGCTTTATGTACACTGCACATCAGTTACTACTAAACTTCTAATTGAGTTCACAAACTGGAGCCAGTTAATGTCAGAAGAATAACTATCAGCACTTGCCATTATTTATAACAGATTGGTCACTTAGAAGCCAGCTATATACATATACTAAACACCACTTACCAAGTGATCCATTTTTGGACTAAATGCTCCTGTCGATCCATAGGGCAATTCTCCCACAAAAACCAATCCCCTAGGGATTGATGTCCGAACAAGGAGGTGTCTAACACCTTTCATTGCTTCCTCATACATGTCATGTAGATATGTCAAGTTGCTATTTTGACTGGTTCCTTGTTGAAGCCAAACTTTGACTAGGTACTCATAGTAGCTGTCACCGCGGGATCCCAGTCTAATATTTTCTCCATTAAATTCACCAGAGTGAGGACTGCATTTCGTGTAAGTTAACATCAATAAATAGTAGTGGCCTTTGTACCCCACAGTGGTCAAAAATCTCATTAACCACGAATATATCTAAGTGGTAAAATGAAAGCAGTCACTTATACTGTATTAAACATTATAGATAAGGTTAACTTAATTGCTTCAGAGAATTTAAATGGAAACACTTTCTTGTAATGAAAATTTTATCAAGGAAAACCAAACACAACAAATCTGGAAAAAATTCTCAAATGTTTTTCCTTCTTTTGAATAATAATGAGACATCTAAGCGCAAGACCACACCTTATATAGATGGGAACCAGTCCTTCAACCTTTGGAAGAGTTTTAAGATGTTCCAAAACCTTCATGGCCTCCATACTGTATTTTGGATCACCGGAAACTGCAGAGAGATAGTTAAACTCAAGCTGTAAAGTGGAAACCTCAGATGTACTACTCAAGCCATCTGGAGCTGGATGTGCAACAGAATCTCGTAGAATAACATCACTAAAGGGAATAGAAGTCGGACTAGAAGTAAATGCAGATAGGAGACGATCAGCCAAATTTTTGGCGATTTCTAGATAAACAATTGGTCTCGGTCCCTTAGTTGTTGGGTTCATCCCTTGCTCTCCCCCACTTAAATGATATGCACTTAAAAGACCACCCAAAACACGTATGGTAGTTTCAAACAAATTAACCTGGCCTTTCTGACTGATTCTATCTAAAAGGTGTGTTTTAATCCATGAACCTGCTTCAGAAACAACATCATCAGCACCCATTATCATTGCAGTATCAAGAGCATCCACAACAGTAGCACCCAGACCTCCCAACCCATCAATTCCGATCTTGCTTATAGGTTGAAGCTCATCGTAACCCATTGCATATTTTTTATAGCCAGACCATGCGTGGATAAAAGCCTCCTTAACATTATGTTGCCGATCTATCCATTCCGAACCTAAATTTGTCTTCTTAGGATCACCATCAAAACTATTATTACCAACTCTTTCGTCTGGAGTTAATCGCGGAGGAAGCCTAGGGGGTAATCTCCTAAAAAATCTTCCAAATTTGCTACCACTATCTATAACCTTATATTCTTCAGTAGTTATAGTACCACTCGAAACAGAATCAACCGAACTTGAACGTGAAATCATAACATACGCCAAACCGAAAACCAATAATACCAGTAGAAACTTTCCTGTACTACAACTTAAACAATCTCGCTTTAAGTTGCTGGTAAACAAACTCTGAGTGATCACCTGAGATTTTAAACAATAATTAAAATTACAAAAAGAGTTATTAATTATTATGTTAAATAAGATTTGAAGTAAATAAAATAAAATTTGAAATCAATAAGCATTGCTTTCAAACAAAACATTTTCAATGGTCTACTCTACAAATTTGATTAAAATACGATTTAAAAAGAAAATAGAAGGATCGAGATCTGGTGATGGAAACCTTGCAAAGAGATCGGGGACGGAACTTGGCGTTATCGTAGTGAACATCTTTCATTGAATAGGGAAGATTCTTCGACATGCTCGATTTGATTGATTATTAGCTAGGGCTTCGCGATCTGATCTGATCTGATCTGCCCTGATCCGTTCCGCTCTTCGCGCTATTGACGAATTCGGAAGCAGATAAACGACAAAAATGAGAATTCTACTGGATCGGATTTTGACGGAAAATTTCAATTGCAAAAAAATGCGAGAAGGAAAATTATTTTGGGCGGGGGGAAATGAAATGATTCGCGGAAAATTTGCGTAAAATTAGACGAGCGGACACTTGTCTGGGCCTTATTGACTGTTCCTTCACAAAAGAGATTCAAAATGGGCCGGCCTTAGGTCTTAAATCCCAAGTACAGGTACTGTTTGTAATTGTTGTTCTTTTTTAGATAAATAAAATTGTTATTTTATAAAATAATTCTCTGTTTTGTAGAGGATCGGCGGAATCGGGAATCGGTTTTGATTTCTATTCAACTAAAAATAAAAAATTGATATGATAAAAAATCGATAAAAATCGGTTTAATTTTTTTTTAATTATTTATTACGTAAGTGGGTTTGTCGGGTTTTTTAGACACCGTTCAACTGATCGAATCAGTGATCCATTTAATTTTTTATTCATCTCCAGTTTGGAAAACAATGATATCCTAGACTGAAATATTTTTAATGTGTCCTATTTTTATTTTCATTTTTATAAAACAAAGGATGTCTTATTCTATTGACGTTTTAATTGATTTGATTGAATTTTTCCAAGATTTTTCTTGAGGTTTTTGAAGTATAACAACAAATTTTATTTTAAAAAAATGTAACTAGAAATATTGCCAATCTCGGTGCTTACACTTACACATTCCCATTTATTTCAATACAAATTCATCAAGACTCCACTCTCTTTTAACTCTCATGGGTTTCAATAGGAATCAAACCTTGAAGCTGTTTTTTTGCACTTTGATCTTCTTCTTTCCTTTATTCATCCCCATTTCTTGTTCTCCTTCTCCCCCATGCCATGATCAAACCCAACCCACAAAGCATTTCCCACCAATTAGCTCACCATCCATGACTCGCTATCAAGTTTTGAACATCAAGAAAACCAACCCATTTTTCTCGAACAATAATCAAGAAAGGTTCAAGAAGAGAGAGAAGAAGAACACCAAGAACTTGACAAGCAACAGGCCTTTCTCAGTGATGCTTCCAAAGGGACACGTTCCTCCTTCTGGCTCGACTCCTTGCCATAACATGAAGCCTGACGTGGTTGCATTTTACTGTGATCTCTCCACGTCATCAAAACCCTAGCTAGCTTGCCTCTTATAATAGCCCAACAAAAGATGTAACGCTCTCTTAACAGAGATTAACATCAAGATGCATGCATGGTTTGTTGTGCTGGGTCAGTTTCTTGTTGATTTTAATTTCTTAAAATACCTTTTTTCCCATCTTTTACTGATAAAAAAGTTCTGCTGATCTTGTAATAAAGGATACTGAGAGTAAAATAATAGTCCAAAGATGAATGAGTACAATGAAAATGCATACCCAATTGAGTGCTGCTAATCTTTCTTTTATATGTTTCTTGTTTTCCTTATGCGTGTATTTCTTTGATTAATTATCATCGGGTAATGCTATGATACTCAATGATATCAAATACCTTTGGGTATTCAATGCAACTTTGAGCATTGAACATGCAACTTCTAATAATAAACATGCAACTGATTTCATGTTTTAAAAAATTTTATGTTTATTAATATAATTTGCATGTTCAATGCTTAAAGTTGCATTGAACATGCAACTTTGATACCCAATGGTATGTGATATCCTTGGGTATCATAGACACGCCCATTGCAGTAAGTAATTATGTATTTTATTTTTGTAACTGTGATCGGCAAAAAAAAAATCATAAAAATACATATTGAGAGGTCAAGTACCAATACCATGAACAATTTTGAATCCATTTTACTTGGTGTTTTTTTTTTTTTTTGAATCGTTGGAAATCCCGCCACCAAATCTCTAATTACGAGTTTAAGCGATTCAGACTCTTTACTTAGTGTTTTCCCAAAGCATTAATGTCCTGCTAACAATTCCATACATATTATATGGAGATGTCTGTTTGGTGCATATTTGTTGATTTCCCATGAGTGTAGCCAAAATATTTGGATGGAGGCATGTGATTTTGCATCGTTAACAGGACGCTTGTTTCATGGGTGATGGAAATTTTCGTAGCGTTTACTCCATTGCAAGCAAAAGATTGTTTAGCGTTTGGGAAGCTGGCCGTGGCTGTCCTTGCATGCAATTTGTTTACATAAATCTATATATATATAAGAGTAATGATATACTTACGCACACTTATCCTAAAGTTTTTTCAAATCTCTCATTGTAGTTACAGTTGTAAAATGAAACAATCAACGAATGTGATAATCTTATTGAAACAGAATCTTTACAAACAATATCAGAAACTTATAAATAAAATTACAAACCAAACCAAAGACATAACTTACAATTCAAGTAAACAAAATATATAAACTCACAGACTTGAGATTGAGGCTAGCGTAATGCTATGTCCTATAGCAGAATTTCGTCCCTACTCTTGTGCTTGTAGTTCTACGGACGTCTGCCACCAGGATTCAACAATCTGAAGTCGAAATTCTGCACGGAAATCGACCCCTGGCGAATCTACTCAATATTTCGTTTCCAAAGATCAGATGTGATAATCCACGTTTTTCATAAAAAAGTATATGTCTTCAAATACAAACTGTTCTATATAAATAGACAGTTAGAAACAGTTGGAGACTGATGCAGGGTTGATGACCTTTGAGTAGAGTTGTGTTCTTTTGATTTAAATTAAGATTTAAATCCAAAAATAAACAAAACAGAAAATTATTCCATGGAGGCTAATTAATCACAAGAGCCCAAGAGCCCCAAGGCCCATCTTTTGACCAATTAATATATATATTAAATATATATATTAATTATCATGCCAACCATACATCCAAACCATACACCCAAGCTCAAGCCCAAGCCCAAGCCTTATCATCCAACTTAATATAAGTGTGCAAAAACCACTTATAAACTTTTCATATTCCCTTTACATTTTCTATGTGGGATTCATATTACTATTTAATATACAAACTCTTACAATACCCCACATTTGTATAGTAAATAGTGGCGATACTGTACATAACATGATCTGGAGAAACCTTAAAATTGATATGCATCAGGAGAGGTGTCTTTTGGACTTGAACCTTCCTTAGTAAATACTTATTGGATTTACCGATGAGTCAGTGTGTATAGGAGACATTGAACTGTTCATCATATTTTGTAAATCAAGGCAATAAGTATCACACATATTCAATTTCGACATCTTTCGATTCATACGGTTGTGTTCATTTTGGTCCTGAACAATCCTGGATTCATAGGAGCTTTAGAGAATTTAGCCATTTAATTCTCATAAATGAGACCCCACATTACTCCTATATAGGTGACACAAAATTTTATAGTATCGTATAATACTAATTTGTCATTAGAATGATCAGTCATTCATCCTTATCGTCATAAACAGCATAACTTCTCTTATCATAGGAATGAGCAGCTCGTTATGCTATATTACTTGAGTTTCACCCAACTAGTTTTCCACATTGAACCTAGACTTTGAATTACCAAATTGCTAGGTTGGGTTTCCGCTAAGTTACTTCTCATTATACTGGCTTTAAGCCCATTCCCCTCGATAAATATAACACTTGCTCCTTTGGTATACCATTTGTTAATTGATCTGCAATATTCTCCTTTGATTTTACAAAATCAATGGAAATAATGCCAGTCGAGAGCATATGTTTTATAGTGTTATGTCTTCGTCTTATGTGCCTTGACTTCCCATTATACATATGGCTCTTTGCTCTCCCAATAGCAGCCATGCAGTCACAGTGCACACATATGGCCGTTACAGGTTGAGGCCACATTGGAATATCTTCCAAGAAATTCTTTAGCCATTCCGCTTCTTCAGCAGCTTTATCCAAGGCTATGAATTCTGATTCCATTGTTGAACGTGCTATACACGTTTGTTTTTGTGATTTCCATGATACTGCAGCTCCACCAAGTGTAAACACATATCCACTTGTTGCTTTTTCTGTATCATTCGAAATCCAATTGGCATCACTATATCCTTCCAAAACTGGTGGATATTTTGTATAGTGTAAACCATACTTCATTGAGTATTTAAGATATCTTAATACTCTAACTAAAGCATCTCAATGATCATGTGAAGGATTACTCGTATATCTTGCCAATCTATTCACAGAGTAGGCAATGTCTGGTCTAGTACAATTCGTGATGTATTGTAACGTCCCAATTATACGAGAATATTCTAGTTGTGACACACTGTCCCCAACATTTTTCTTTAATGTACTCTTAGGATCAAAAGGAGTTTTAAATGGACTACTATCAAAATGTCCAAATTTTCGAAGAATTGCTTCCACGTAGTGTGATTGGCTTAGAACATAACCATCACTACTTCTTTGAATTCGAATTCCTAAGATAACATCATCTTTTCCCATGTCTTTCATATCAAAGGTCGAATTCAATATTTTCTTCGTGGAGTTTATGACACTTAAATTTGGTCCCATGATGAGCATATCATCAACATATAAGCATACAATGACATATGAACCATTATTCATTTTCTTGATATAAACACATTTATCACATTCATTGATCCGAAATCCATGTGATAACATTGTATGATCAAATTTCTCATGCCATTGTTTTGGTGCTTGTTTAAGTCCATAAAGTGACTTCACAAGTTTACATACTTTATTATCTTGTCCTTTTGCTACAAACCCTTCAGGTTGTTCCATATAAATTTCTTCATCCAACTCACCATTTAAGAATGCAGTTTTTACATCCATTTGATGTATTTCCAAATTATAAATTGCTGCAATCGCTATTAACATCCTTATAGATGTTATTCTGGTTACTGGTGAGTATGTGTCAAAGAAATCAAGTCCTTGTTTTTGACGGTATCCTTTAGCTACCAAACGAGCTTTGTATTTATCAATTGTACCATCAGGCTTCAATTTCTTTTTGAAAATCCATTTGTAACCAATCGGTTTGCAACCAGATGGTAAGTCTACTAACTCCCACGTATGGTTTTGTAGAATGGATTCTACTTCGCTATTTATTGCTTCCTGCCAATAAACAGACTCAGACGAAGTTATGGCCTCTTGATATGTTTGAGGCTCAACTTCAGTGAGAAAGGTTAAAAAATCAGGTCCATAATTTTTGCAACCTTGATTCTTTTTCCTTTTCTAGGTTCTAAATCTTTCTCTTGGAGAGTTGATTTATTTGGTTCCAAATCCTTGATTTGAACACCAGACGAAGAGGCAATATCATTCTCATTCTCTTGATTAAATTCAGGCATTTTCCGTTTATTTTTATCAAGTCTATCCTTATAAGGAAATATATGCTCAAACCATTCAGCATTATTAGACTCAATAATTGTATTTACTTGGATATCCGAAATTCCAGATTTAATTACTAGAAAACGGTATGCTGCACTATTATTGGCATATCCAATAAACACACAATCAATGGTTTTAGGTCCAAGTTTAACTCTTTTAGGAAATTAAACAAAACAGAAAATTATCCATGGAGGCTAATTAATCACAGAAGAGCCCCAAGGCCCATCTTTTGACCAATTAATATATATATTAAATATATATATTAATTATCATGCCAACCATACATCCAAACCATACACCCAAGCCCAAGCCCAAGCCCAAGCCTTATCATCCAACTTAATATAAGTGTGTAAAAACCACTTATAAACTTTTCATATTCCCTTTACATTTTCTATGTGGGATTCATATTACTATTTAATATACAAACTCTTACAACAGTAAGCTACAATAAATTACTGTAGTTACAGTGAGAGATGAAAAAACTTTAGGAATAAGTGTAGGTAAATATATCATTTTTGTATATAAAAAAATCAGGATGATAAAAGGAAGACAACTACGTAATTTCACAAGTTTTTTTTGTTATCATTTTATAATTTTTTTAATATAAATATAATTGCTCATATGGGGGTATTACAGGCATTTCAATAGGAAAATGGTCCAAAAGCAAAAAGAATAGGGACATGAGTCGAATCTGCGAAGCCCAAATCACCAAACTGCTTCATATACAAATGAAATTCATAATCAACAAAACAGAAATGTCACTGAGAACAATTATCAAACACCTACGCTCAATTCAATATCGCTCTTTCTCTTCACTCTCCGGTAACCGAATCGAAACCAAAACTCAAACCAAACCCCAAAATCATGAAAGCCAAAACCAGCAGAAGGATCCGTACACACTCCTCAAACAAGACCCAATCGAAATCCTTCACTCACTTTGGGTCAAAACCTTCTCTTCACCAGCTTCAATTTCCTTCCCAAACCTCACCGGCTTCCTCTCCAAGCTCGACCTCTGGGTCCTCGCTTACCAACGAGCAACAGCTCACGTGACCGGCACGTTCCCTCCACGTAATTCCATCCACTCCAACACTCTCCATTCCCTCCTCTCCCTCCAAAACGCCGTCGTTCACTCCCGATTTCGATGGCACGAGAAGACTCACCAAATCCTCCTCGGCCCAAACGACACGCCGCTGGAAAAGCTTTCGAAGACGAAACTCAAAGCCGTTATCGAATCGAAAGATCCGTTGTTTCAAGACCGGGTGGTTCAAGAGGTCTTGCTTATGGTACTCGAACCGGTTTTCGAGAGCCGGTTTTCTCCCAAGTCACACGCGTTTCGGCCTGGAAGAAACGCGCATACGGTTATAAGAACCATCAGAAGTAACTTTGCTGGTTACTTGTGGTTTTTGAAAGGTGATTTAACTGAGCTTCTTGATCATGTTCAATCTGATGTTATTTTAAATTTCGTTCAAAATGTTGTTAGAGATAAGAAAATATTGAATTTATTCAAATCAGCGCTCAAGGAATCAGGCAATAGGAGAATTAAGAGTGATGGTGATAAAGAAGAGTTATGTAAGAGGAGGAGAAAGAAGAAGAAGAAGAAAAAGAAGACGATTTTGAAAGCGAATGAACCAAAACCAGACCCATATTGGTTAAGAACGTTCTTTGATTTTGCACCTGAGGAAGCGGCTAAGGTACCCTCCTATGGTCATTGTGGGATTTTGAGCCCTTTACTTGCTAATGTGTGTCTTAATGAATTGGATCAAATGATGGAGCAAAAGATAGTTAAGTTTTTTAAGCCTAATAAGCTTGATTCGATATGGAAAGATTCGATAAATGATGGTTGTCATAACCCTGCTTGGCCAGAGTTTGTTCCATCGAGTGGGGAAGAGAAGACGAGAAAAATGGATTATATTCGTTATGGTGGCCATTTCTTGATTGGTATTCGGGGGCCTAGAGAGGATGCTATCCAAATGAGGAAGGAAATAATTGAGTTTTGTGAGAGAAGATTTGGAATAAGATTGGACGATGCAAAGGTGGAGATTGAACATATAAGTAGGGGAGTTCAGTTCTTGGATCATATAATTTGTCGTAGGGTGATACATCCTACCCTTAGGTACGTAGGAAATGGTGGCAAAGTTATGAGCGAGAAGGGTGTAGGAACAATGCTTTCTGTTACCGCTAGCTTGCATCAATGTATTCACAGGTTTAGGAGGCTTCAGTTACTCAAGGGCGATAGAGATCCCGAGCCATTGCCTTGTATTTCTATGCTGTACTCAAGTCAAGCTCATAGTAATGCACAGATGAATAAGTTTCTTGAGACAATGGCAGATTGGTATAAATATGCTGACAATAGAAAAAAAATTGTTGCGTTTTGTGCTTATGTCATTCGTAGTTCTTTGGCTAAACTTTTTGCTGCTAGGTATAGACTGAAGTCTCGTGCCAAAGTGTATAAGCTAGCTTCTCGTGATCTCAGCCGTCCACTGAGGGAGAGCATTAACAATTCTTCGCCTGAATATTCTGATCTTGTGAGGATGGGATTTGCTGATGCAATTGAACGTGTCCAGTTCTCACACATGTCATTGATTCCATCGTGTGATTACTCTTTCTTCCCCCGGAACTGGGTTCCTGATCATGAGAGGGTGTTGCGTGAGTATATAAGACTACAAGACCCGAAATTGTTTTGTGCCTTGCATAAGTCAATAAAACATGATGGTTTAAGCTTGCCTCAAGATCAGATATCTGAGATTGTTTGGGATTTTAAGACTCTAGGAGTCTGGAGATATCTGTCTCATAATGATACAGCAACAACAAATGACTCTTAGAAAATTGATGGGGCACTGTGAAATCTTTTTGGAATGATTTGATTCATGGAGTCAAACTACATGGATAAATCAACCATGGTGAGAGCTTGCAGAGGAAGTGAAAAGGAAATGAAATTTTAGGCATTGCAACAAAAGAAAGCGATTTAATCTCCATTGGAGTCTGGTAAATGGATGCAAGTGAAACTTATTCCAAATTGCAATTTGCTAACCAGCTAGATAGAATTTGTGTTCTCATATTGCAAATCTTGGAATCTAATGTCATTCAGGTAATCCCCAATTTGTCTCAAGATTTCATGTTTTTGTTATTTTCATATCAAACTATAGCTAAATAGATTGGTAGGTTATTGTCGAATCTCAGCTACTAGTATGGGAAACCCTTCAATTAGAAATGGTTAAACTCCAGAATATTTGTTCAATTCTCGTTGCCAACGCCCTCCTCTTCCAGTGCAGATGCTGAAATTGGGAAGGTATAGGACAGGCCATTAGGAGCGACACTTGATCTTTCTGGAAGAAGGATCTACAGTGAATATAGCAGAAACTCCAGCCCTAACGAATGCTTCGTTACCCCTAACACGAGTTGCATTTCTCGAGCTACCTTCCTCAACATATGCTGCAATTTTGGTTCTATATGAGAGACCCTGTTAAGGTGCTTGAATTTCTGCTGCTTATGCGGGTCTCGAATAATATCTGTTATAGCCAAACTATGCCATATGGCTGTTAAAAACTTTCTTCTTCTTGTGCTCGACTGCCTGCATGATTCCCAGTTAAATTTACATCTTCTTTTGTTAGTTATGACAGTTTTATCAAGACGCAAATTTGTTGATTTGTTTTTTAGGTAGAGAATTAACGAAACCAAAGCATATATGTGCATTTGCTGCAATTTCCCGCCAGAAAACCAGTCTTGGATTCTCTTGTCAAAAGTAACTGATGCGGCCTGGTCTTATGAACGGGAAAAAACGACAACGTTTTACCCTGCAGTTTCAGTGCTAGTTTTCTACCGAAACCGATCAAAAAATTATGTCCATTACTTAAATAAAACAACTAAAATCGAAACATAATTTCTGTTAAAAGTTCAATTTCTGATGCATGTGTAAATAAAACCATAAAACATTTATTAAAAAGATAACACAACCACATAAAATATAATAAAATTGTTTTGCTAATTCTCATCAAGCTCAAAGGCCGAGATAGGAAACGACCTAGCGAGCCCAGTTGGATTACCAAACGTTATTTTCTTCGAATCTGGACCGTCAATGTAAATATCAGAAATGGAAACCCAGATCAGAATCTCCTTACTTTTGACTCCAGTAAGTCTACGCATCCGACGGTCCTCAACAAAAGCGGTCACTTGGGTATCGTACGAGACATTTCGCCCGATCGAACGGAACTTGTGCTCCATCCGATTCTTCTGCTTCATCCAAACGAACCCAGTAGCGCGATTATAGCCCACCTCAACGAGGTCGTTTAAAGGTAGCAGGCCTTTGGGAAGGTTAATTTCGGCCAAAAGCTCTTGAGATTTTTGCTTGCAAATGGACTCGCCATGGTAGATCTCTGCTCCCTCTTTGTTGTTTGCTATCACTTGCTGTTGCGCCATTTTTTTTTCCCTCTTTATTTTTTTTTTAAAAAAAGTTTCGTTTCTTGGTGAAATCATGAGTGATTCGTGTGGATATTTATAATATAAAGTATATGCTTTTCGAAGTGGTGAAAGTACCAAAATAGGCTTGTGGATTTCTTCTTAATTGTGTAAATACTAATTATGATAATTTTCTTTTGGTAGTAGCATAATGATAAACCTAGCCAGCCAAGCCTTTGCAGAGGCGAAGCGAAGTTATGAGGTTTTCTAAAAGGGAGTTTTTATCATTTTTAAAAGTTTAATTTATAAATTTATGATATATTTTTATTATTATTTTAATATTAATAGTTGAAAAAAATTAACTCTTATTTATTAATATTCATTTAACAGAAAATCCCAACATGTTTACTTAAATCACCTTTTCAAAAGGAATTGAACTATAAATTGTGCCTTTAATCACACATTTTTATTACTTGTTTAGTGGGGTATAAAAGTATGTATCCAATAGAATCCATGCTTGATGCGTGCTTAAGTTAATCAAATAGATTAAAATAATATGATTATTATTATTTATTGTTATTTTTACAATGAAATGTATTGGGGGTGATAATAGTCATTATAATTTGGGTGAGATTGGTGTTAGGTGGTAGTTGAGTGATGATGGGCAAAGAAACGAGCGTGGCATGATATTGTAGGTTTTGCAATAAGTAGATAATATCGTCAATGGAATGGGAATGCACAAGAGACGTTAGTGCACAGAAATATATTATTTTAATATTGAAAGGTGGTGGCTCTATTTATATTGAAATTTATGGGTAACTCAACTCAAAAGCCAGCTTGAGAGTTGAGGATTGTCCAATGTTTATATTTTGAGTTTAATTGTTTATCTCGGTCGATGTGAGATATTTTCGTCAACACTCCGCCTCACGTGCAAACCGGTCTTTTGTCTGGTTCATGTCACGTGGACAGGTAGTGTGGGTCCACCCGTGCATGAGTGTGGCTCTGATACCATGTTGAAATTCATGAGCCTAACTCAACCCAAAAGTCAGCTTAGAGTCGAGGGTTGCCCAATGTTTATATTTTGAGTTTAATTGTTTATCTCAGCCGATGTGAGATATTTTCATCAACACTCCGTCTCACGTGCAAACCGGTCTTTTGTCTGGTTCATGTCACGTGGACAGGTAGTGTGGGCTCACTCGTGCATGAGTGTGGCTTTGATACCATATTGAAATTCATGGGCCTAACTCAACCTAAAAGCCAGCTTAAGAGTTGAGGATTGTCCAATGTTTATATTTTGAGTTTAATTGTTTATCTCAGTCGATGTGTGATATTTTCCTCAATAATTTAGTATATGAAAAGATACCCGATTAATTGTGCAATTTTTTTTTCGAAATCATTGAAAATTATACCGTCAAATCATTCATTCTGATCTTAAGCGGAATAGGTAAAATTTTTGATTATCTCAGACTCTAATAAAAAAAAACATATTCACTGAATTCGAATTCAGAACCTCAAGGTGAGATATTGCTCGTAAATAGTATATGAAGCTTTCTTTTGCTCATATAATTTACGTGATGCATTATTGGACCGATGCTCGCTCATCTCATCTAGGATATTTTTTCATTGCCACTAGTCCCAGTCCTTTTTTTAAGAAGGAAAATATTTCATTCCAAATAATAAGTCACGTTAATTATATATGCTCGTAACATTAGACCTGCATTTAAATGTTATTATCTCCCCCTCACACACGCACTACAGCAAGATGTTGCGTGGCATGTAGTAGGTGGAGGAGTGAAGTTTAGTGTACTTAATCATAATTAAAAAAAACTAATGAACCTCATTATACTACAAGAAATTAATGATGTTGAAGCTAAACTAATGCTAATTAATTGGTTATGTTAATTGAGTCTCAAGGTAAGCTTAAAATAATTGTTTTCGTGTCCTAATCATTTCCAACTTAAGCAAAATACTTCACCTCCAGACTGCTGTAGTTGTTTCTTCTACTTCTCTGTGTTATGCTTTGTATCATTCTCTATTCTCTTTTTAATGAATGAATTTCTGCTGTTCTGTCAAAAAAAATACAAAAGTTTAATATTGTCGAATTATAGATCGACTTTATCCTTAAAAAGGGAAATTTAAAATCACCCCAATTCATAAAAGAAAGAACGGCAACAAATTTTTTTTTTTTGAAATCGTTGGAAATCTCATTGTGAAACCACTCATTTCGAATTTAAGCGGAACAGGTAAAATCATTTATCCAAAAGTTATAGCCACAATACTAATGCTGATATTTCTCATTACAAAATCACTAAAGTTGATACTTTGAACTCACAATTCATAAAGAAAGAGACAAAATTTAGCCTGAGAAGAAGATAGGGGAGGAGTAGGAAGAGCGACGTGCAATGAGAGCATACTGTTGAAGAAATAATTCCTTAATGATACGAGTTTTATCATTAATTAAGATTTACTTAGCATTTTCTGTCAGCTATTCACTGTGAAAGTTCGTTGGTTGGTTAGCTTTTTAATTTTCTCTACAATAACAGTTAATTCGGGACAAAGAATCAGTTATGGGTTTCATCCCACACTTGTTGAAGATAATTCTGGCACCTGCTACAACAGCTGCCATTGACAATCAAATCAGAGCTTGCCCTTTTGGTATTTTGTGTTGGGTAATTACTATCTTCATCACTGATACTGCTCCGAATTCTTTTAACACTGTGCCTGTATTCTGCAGCAATTTGCTCAAACACCTCCACCTCAAACATGTTCAATTTGAGCTTAGGGCTCATCAAATCTCTCACATATGCAAAAGGTAGCTGGTCTCTTGGATTAAATGCTTCCAGCTCATTGTACATAAGGCAGGAGAATAGATTGTTGCTCAATCCATGCTTCCTCAGGATTATACCAGTATTTGGAACATCTGACAACACATGCTAATTAATAAACAAATAAAATGAAATTTGTATGCAAGTTGGAGACAGTTCAATATTTATTTCGATGTCATAATCCACAATTTGTCTCACTGAAATAGAGAACCAAAGGCTTAAAGAAATGAACATATATACCTGTGGGATAGGGCTTATTGGAACTCCATGGCTGCAAGCCATTCTTACAATATGTCTCCATTTGCCTCTGCAATCCTTCAACATCCCACCATTTCTTCCATCTTGCTGTTGCCATAGCTTCTTCCACTGTATGAATAAAAACGGGGTGTTTTGGTATTGCCATGTCAACATTCTCCGCAACAACAAGAGTATGAATCAACAATAACGGATCAACCATTAGCTGCAACTGCGCATTTATCCAAATGCTGTATTTCGAGTTTGGAAATAGTCTATGAACTAAGTATTTAGGTATCATTACATTCTTTGCTGGATTAGAATATAAGTTTTTCCTTGCAACTTTAACGATTCTCCATGCACCTATTTTAAAATCCTGCTCCTGTCTTGGAATTAATGGTGATATTGAAATCCTTCAAGTGTTACATCATCTATAAACATGAAGAAACATACATTGTCTAGGGTTTTGGATCCAATGCCTTTAGGTTGTCGGATTTTGTCATGATCATCGAAGATAGCTGATACTACAACAACTCCATTGCAATTTTCCATTTCATTTATATCTGTAATGCACCAAAAAAGCATATTAGAAGTTTACTTTGTAAACATATAAACTCATCTATGTGCTTGTTTATATCCAGTCATGAAACATACAATGGAAAAAAAAGAAGCAAATCTTGATGTTTAAGTATAGAACTAACCAGAATTACTAATGGGAAACTGCTTGAAGAACCCACAAGGAAGCTCCACACAGTCATTATTTGAATGATTAAAATAGGAAAGTCTCCTAATTGTACTGAAAGTCCCACCAAATGTATCCCAATCCTCCTTCATATACTTCAAATCCGAGGCAAAATCTGAATATTCCTACACAAATTTTGGATCTCCTCCAACACTGGCCAATAATCTGATCACATCAAGCAAATACCAATTACAATCAGTAAAAGTTACAGTTCAAGGAAAAAGAATTCATACTTGAAAGAATTAAACGTTAAATAATATCATGGGAAATGGACTACCCTGTTAACCTATTTTGCAAAACAAATAGAAAGGAAAAGCTAATATACCCTGGTCACAGAAACCAAAATTATCCCATTATCTAAAAATCATTTCACAATCGCCAAAACTGATTCGTAAATCAATGCATGAGCACAAAAACAATACCCATTACCCCCAAAAAAAAATCCCATTTACGAATACCAAATGTACAATTGAATCCATAAATAAAACCTGAGAAGTGAACAGGAGAGGAGCAAAAGAAGAGAACGGTGAGTGGGCACAGCGTGCTTGTGCTCTCCATACGAAGAGGGATAAGAGAAGAGAGGGGCCTGGATTGGATCAAAAGGCGATGATCTGAAGAGGCATTTTGTTGGAGACAAAGCGTTATAAAGAGCAAGTAACAAAACGATGAAGAGATAGAAGAAGGAGGTACATAGAAGCTTTGATTGGCACAGGGGAGGGGTTGTGTAGTTCATGTATTTCCCCATAAATTATCATTTCCATGAGTCTCTTCACCTTCGATCTGATCCCATATCTTCGATTTTGTCTTAGGTTTTTTCTGTTTTCTGTTAAGATCGAATGGGCTTCAGTGTCTGTTTTTAAACTTTTAGAAAGCTGTATCTACGATGATTGAAAACGACAGTTATCTGATATATGTGTGATGATTGAAAACGACAGTTAGACCAGGCCATAGTTCCATCTGGTTTTGTTTCTAAAATCGGAATCGAACCGAACCCCCAAACAGTTCGGGTTCGGTTCCATAAAATTTGAAATTGTAATCTTAAGGTTCGGCTCCGATTCCGAACCGGAACCGAACTATTTTTTTTTTTTTAATTTTTCCCTTAAAAAATAGATAATTGAACGGGAACTAAACCGAATTTTTCGATTTGGTTCCGGTTCGGTTCGATTTTGCAGTTCCAGGTTGTTGGAACCATAACCGAACCAGTTCTAACTACAGTTATCTGATATATGTTTACTAGGAGAAAATCTTTGGTGCAACAGAGGTACCACGTCATTCATACAACAAGCCAATCATCAATTGTCACGCGTGTTAAAAAATTAAAAAAATAATTAAAAAATAAGTATTAATTATACATATCATTTTCTAATTCGCTGATGGTACCACGTCATCCATACCTCTGTTGCACTAAAGATTTACTCGTGTACTAGAACCCTCCAGTGCCGGGCTTAGTTCGGAATTAATTAGAAGTGACTCCAATAAATTTGTTACTGAAGCCACCCCGAACCCATCTGCCACCCTCGATGCTCTTAAATTCCAGAAAGATTCTCGTATTTTGTATCATATTCCTGATACTACAATTTCATTTTATTAGAATTAAACAATTCATTTAGATTTACACTTTACGGATACACCACAATTTAAAATTGAAAACAATAAGGCTCTTATATATGACCCACTCTATATTTTGTTTTAATAATTGAATTATGGGTAAGAAAGGATAACATAAAAATTCAAGTCTGGTATAGTCTAGCTCAGCAGGTTCTAACCTAGTTCGAGGATGAATTTTTAGGGCCGGATCCGCGCCGGGCTTAGGTAAAAAAAACTTGAGTTTAATTTTTATTTATAAAAATATTTTTGTAATTATATAAAATAATTTTAGATTCTAAATACAATATTTATAACTGATTTTTAATGTCTAATCCAAAAAAATACTAAAAATATTGAATTTTTTAATTTTTAAATATTTAAAAATTCAATATTTCACTTTTTAAAAAAATAACAAGAAATTCATTTTGTTTAGAATCTTGTTATAATCTTGTTATAATCAATCCCCCCCCTGCCCGTTAATATACATACATTTAATATTGTGGTGGTGGGTCTTTTAAGGAGAGAAAATTTGATTATGATTGGTAAATATAGCTTTAAATAATTGTTGATGGCTGATTTTTGGTCTCAGGGGTAATAAGGGTTTTTTACTCCCGAGACAATCCTCCTCCAACTGTTAATTTGCTTTTGGTTTTTGTTTTGTTTATGGGAAACCAAAAGTAAATTTGGCAAATGATAGATAAATACACCAATCAACAAAGAGATTTAACGTGGTTCGGCGGATCAGATTCAGCCTACATCCACGGGCACAGAACGGACGATGTTTTATTACCGAAATATGTTTATCTGATCTGTTTTGTGTTTACAAGTCTAATTCTCTCTTATTCCCTTCTCAACTCTACCTTACAAACACGATTTCCCCTCCTATTTATAATAACAAATAAACAGTTTCCCTTTTCGACTAAGAATTCTTAAATTGGGTTCTTAACTATTCTTGTATGCTATAAAAGGTTATGTTCTTCCTATTAGTAATTGAGATCAAGGTGCTTGCAAGGGGGTGTTTGGTGGCAAATAGCTGATGAGTTAGTTATCAAGTCTTATGTTTGAGTTTAGGGGTATCGGATTTATCTATTTCCTTTAAGTCCGTATCGGATAATGTGGCGGTGTAATTTCTAATGTTTCAGGAAAAAAAAAAATGTAGGGTACTGTAGTATTTGAGTTTCCCTCCTTAATTTAATAATCGGTCATTTTTTTCATCTGGTGTAAAATAAGACATTTTTCTGCCTAACAAATTCAATTTCTAAGAAATCAAACCTTTCTGTTCTTATACTCAACTCAGCAACTAATAATGATATTTTTACCTAATAATGAACCAGAAGAAGAAGAAATAAAAAAATAAGAAGAAAATAAAATAAACGTATAGGAACGGAATAAATGGAAGAAAAAAAGCAAAAAATAATATTTAAAATTTTAGTGCTTTAAATATGGGGTGTATAAAATGATAATAAAGATGGGAAATACATGGGGTTTATTGAGAGAGAATTGATTTTAAATTTTATAATGAGATTAATTAAGAAATTGGGGTTGATGAGATAACATAAGGGATAAAGTGGCCATTGTCCCAAGCCCAATTGATTAATCGGCCTTCTATAATCTCAAAAACGATAAACCTCAAGCCCAAACACTGAAATTGATTTTTTTTTTTTTTTTTTTTTTTTGCTTTTTTTAAAACTTAATAGTTTATGTGTTCAGATTGTGTGGTTCCAATTTTGGCAGTTTCTCCAACGTTTTCGTTTGGAAAAATGTTAGGTAGATAAAACGGGATAAAAATACAGTAAAAATAATATCATTTTTTTTTTTTTTGTATTTTTAACTCTATTTGTACTCGTTTAGATATTTTGTCTCTATATCAATGTTTTCTGGTGACACGTTGCGATAGATTTTACTAATTTCATGTAATATTTTATCTAATTTATTGATATTAGTTCACTTGATTAAGAGACCCTACTTCGTAAAGTAGATATTAGGTTTTATCAGCTTTGGAACTCCTTCGAAGCATAATCAATAATAACATGCCAAAAGAAAATTAGTTTATATACAAGTTATAGGGTGATTTATATTCTCTTCATTTTTAAAAAAATTAAAAATTAAAAATTAAAATATATATACCGAAGATATTTACACTTCCTTAAACTTGCCCCCCCCAAAAAAAAAAAAGAAATATTTTATCAAATTATTCAACTTTTTGGAAAAGTCTTGAAAAACTGTCACGGACGAGAGATTTTCTCACATGCAAGTGCATTTCCCATGCTCCTCATACTCAAATTGTCAGTGAAAAAAATAATCACCGTGGCTTACACGTTGATAGCCATTTGAGAGCCACCAGGTGAACTGACAAATCGCCCAATAAACGAGCCACGACTGGGCCATCACACGTGATAGGCGGGCTTCGGCCCGTTTTCTACTGCTGAATATTTGGACACTGAAATTCTCAAATAGTGCTTTGTGCAGGCTGCACAGTCAAATATTAGCACTGAATATTGGGAAATTAGAAACCAAAATCGCAAATTTGATAAGGAAAACCGCGACAGTTCGGGTTTGCGGTTTAGCGGTTTAGGCAGTTCAGGTTGGCGGTTTGGATTATAAATTTTTTAAATAAAATTTTGTAGTTTTCACATTATAACTCAAGAGAAAAAAATACATAATTTTCATTTAAACATTGCATACTGTCATACGCTCATTAAATATTTTAAATTTCATGATTAAAGAAGAAGAAAAATATAAAATAATATCTAATTTGAATGCGGGTTGACGTTTTAGGCGGATCGGGACGCGATTCAAATCAAAATTTGCGGTTTGGGCGGTTCGCGGTTTGACTTGGGTCAAAACCGCAAACCGACCCGAATTTTGTTGTTCGGTTCGATGCGGTTCGAAATCATTTTTAATATTTTTTCAAACCGCGCGGTTCGGTTCCGTTCAGTACGGTTCGATGCGGTTCGCGGTTTAACCCGAAACCATGATCACCCATAATTAGCAAAATCGTATGACATCTTTTTTTATTTATTTTTATCGAAACCATCCAGTATCCCGTGATCACATTAGACTTTGACTACTTTAGATATGAGTTGGGTAGAATCACAAGAACGATAAAAATCTCCCAATAAATATATATGTATTCTCAAATCTTGAATTTAAAACTTTGATTAAGTTAGAACAACCCCCATTAATTGATCTAAGTGTTTGTTAGTATATGATATCCTATTTAACCTAGAGTAATCTTTTAATAATGGCCTACGTACCAAAACCAGTTACCAAACCAATCTGATATCATGTGTCCCTAAATTCGAGGCAATTTCTTTTTCCGCGCCAAAATGTGCCTACCTGTACTGAATTTAAACACGTGTAAGCTCAGTTGACAACGCGTGGCATGCTACAGGGGTCATGTCAGCTATAAAATTCCTCGTAGGGGTAAATCTTTGATGCAACAGTGGTATGGTTGACGTGTTACCACCAACGAATTAAAAATAACATGTATAATTTAATACATAATTTTTAGTTGTTTTTTAATTTTTTAACATGTGTGACAATTAATGATTGACTTGTTACATGAATGACGTAATATCACTGTTGCATCAAAGATTTTCTCATAATGTAGTATATGCTATGCTTCCAACGTAAAAGAATTTGTTGGTTTGCTTTGGGTAGATATTTTGGTTAAATTTCCTACGTATTTATTTGTTTTTTGTTTAGCTAAATAGATAACGTAATTATGATATATATATATATATATATATAATAGTGTATATCTGTGCCTACAGTACAGTGTTACATAATTTAAAGAAAGATTAAAATTATGTTATTTAATTTATTTAGAATGAAATGATTTTATTTTTTAATTAAATGATATACTCTTTAATTTATTTGGTAGTTTTTATTATCCATTAATAAATGATTTTATTATTTAATTTATTTGGTAGTTTTCATTTTCCATTTTATAAAGATTCTATAATGAAATGACTATTTATCAGCCGTAGATTATAATGAAATGATCTGAGCCGCCAATTAAGCTACATAAATATATCATTTGATACATTATCTCTTTTAATCTTAACCATCTGTTACATTCTCTTTCCTCCCACACTATTATACTTTATAATATATATATATATATATATAGGAAAAGAAAGAACATCTCTAAATAAAAACCATACCTTAAAGATTCACTCATCAGTGTTAATATACTCTTAAGTTTAATATTCTTGCAATATTTTTGTTGATGTATTTTTTTTTTTAATATATACATAACACAACCAATAATTATATATTTTTCCAATTCATGAGAACGAGATCCAAACTCCATATCTCTTAATTATTTGATTCTAATAAAGATTTTACAAATTAAATTAATTAACACTCTCGAATTTTGAAAGTAGAAAGGGATATATGAACATTTTGTTATAAATTTTCAATATTATATATATATATATATATATATAATATATATATAATATATATTATATATATATATATATATATATATATATATATATATATATATATATATATATATGATGTCTTCTTGGAAAGATGTCATTTAATTGGTATCTTTTAGGAAAGACACAATTGAAAGGATATAACTATTTAAAATAAAAGTATATAACATTTAATAAATTACATCATTTAACTTAAAGTGTCTTTAGAAAATGCATTCCACCGTGTCAATATATAGGCCTCTTCTCGTTTATAAGATAAACGAAATATACAAAAAATATATTCATTCAATTAGTTTCAATCAAAGTTAGACATGTCAGATAGTCTAAAGTCTACCAAAGTAAGAGAGAGTTTCCTCCATATCCTACTCGTAGTTCTTGATCAAAAGAGTACCTTTTTTTTTGGAATCGTTAGAAACCCTCCGCCAAACCATCATTTCAGGCTTAAGTGGAGCAGCTAAAACCTCCGGTTGTCCAAGCTTCTTGTAAGAAACACACTCCCTAAATTCGAACCCATAACATTAAGGTGAGATCCTGAATCATACACCACCAAGTCACGTCCCTTAGTGACGATCAAATGAGTACCCCTCAATTAAGAAGTCATCAATAATCGTGGGAGTACGTTAACCACAAATCCATAAGTGCACCTAGACGAAACTAATAAATTTTAAGGAAATAATATAACTCGGTTTCGTGTGATTCTATTTTTTTTCACATAAAATTGATTTATTTATGATTTGTAGTTTCATTGGTTATACGTGAATTGTGAATGATCTAATAAACAACACACATACAGCCAACACATTTTTAAAGTATTTATACATGTAATATGTTCGTATCACATTCAAGATTCACGTAAAATAAAACATAATCATCTCCTTCGTTTTTTACTAAGAATATATATATATATATATATATATATATATATAAATTGCCGAAACCAACGAAAATAGTAATAGATATACTTTTGAACCTGAAAATTTAAGATAATGGGTAAAAGCTCAACAGTAATATTTAAGACAAATCGATATTAAATAACAATCCTAACAATAGTGAAACATGGATTAAAATAGAGTAAATATAAATCATTTGATATCACGTTTGTGTTGAAATTCACGAACATATAACTCAATATAAAAATTATCTTGAGAGTCGAGAATTATATTATACTTATATTCATATACTAAAATCCACCTCAACCGATCGATGTTCGGATTTAAAAGTTAACAACCATACGTAGATGTACAGGGATTTTGTCCCCAAGGGGTATAACTTTGTGGTGTAAGGTCTAGGATTTCATTTTGAGGTTCTGGGTTCGAACCCAGGAGGTGCACTTCTTGTAAGAGCCTGAGACAGCCGGTGATTTTACCTGCGCCGCGGCCCAGAATGGGTGGTTTAGTGGCAGGGTTTCCATTGTTTCAAAAAAAAAAAATGTACAGGGATTTCGATTCATATGCTGTAGATATATGATATGATCTTATCCCATTTCACTTTATTCAAACCGCATGCTCTATCTATCTATCTCATTCTCTAGCCTGCTGTTTCCACAGTGAGTCGCTTTCCACGTTTCATTCCATTGAAGCAAATTTGGATTTGGACCACACTGTAGAATTGGAAGAACTTCAATGTTAGGCTAACATCATAAGCTTTTTATAGTATCATTATCATTATATATTATATATAATTGACATAACCCATAAGCGTCATCCATCCATTTTCATGTAAATGAGCCCCAATAATCATGTGATAATTGAAAATATTTCAACTGCAATTTCATTACATTAACTTCATATAAGGATGAGACCTATGGATCAAATGGTCACCACAAGAGAAAATTAGCTTTAATCCAAACTATGGTGTAGCAGCTGCCACTTAAGCTATAACATATATAGTGATTTAGGTCCTCAAGGGTGTGGCTTGGTGGTGTAGAGTCCAGGATCTCACCTTGAGGTTCTGGGTTCGAATCCAGGGGATGCACTTCTTGTAAGAGCCTGGGACAGCCGGTGGTTTTACCTGCGCCGCGGCCCAGAATTGGTGGTTTGGTGGCGGGGTTTCCATCATTTCTAAAATATATATATATATATATATATATATATATTGATTTAGATTTTAGGATAATATGGATATAAAAGGTCCTCAAGAGCCGTGTTTGGTGGCATATGGTTCAAGATCTTACATTCAGGTCTTGGGTTTGAATTCAGAAAGTGTGTTTCCTACCTGCTACGCTTAAGTCCGAAATGGGTTGTTTGGTGGCGGAGTTTACAAAGATTATATATATATATATATATATATATATGTTGATGGTGTTTTTCGGGCACTATGTTATTTAAACAACACGACAGGGGTAAAAGGGGTAACTCCATTAATCGAGACCGTTAAAGCCGACCCGACAACTTGACGGTAAGAGGCCGAGCACTTTATACTAAATGGCCGAGCACTTGAGATCGGATGACCGAGCATTATCAGATCGACAGCAACATTCTCAGTTCAAATGGCTATCATGACCGACCTCATGAAGACCGAGCACATGACGAGGCGTGCTCAGGAAGATAAAGCATCCTATTCTTGCATAAAAGGGATAAGTTGTCCTACTTTAATGGGGTAAAGTAATAACTTAATATCCTAATAGGATAAAGGAAGTAAATGTAGTTTGAAATTAGGAAACCTTGTGGCGGAAGAAAGTTAACTCAACTAGGAACCCTTGTAGGAGAAGGAGTCCAAATTCTGTTATTATAAATAGGAGGGTAGAGCGTATGTAAACGGACATAAAAAAAAATCATCACAAGAGTGAGAAATTCGAATTGTAAAGTTCCAATTTGTAAGAGCGAAAGAGAGGTCTGAAAGGTGTATTTAAGTAATAATAGAGCACCACCCTGTTCTTGCCCGTGGACGTAGGTCGGATCCCAAAATCCACCGAACCACGTTAAATTGCCTTGTCTGATTGGTATATTTTCTTATTTTCCGCTAAATTTGCTTTTAGTTTCCCATAACTAAACAAATTCACAGTTGGAGGAGGATTCCCTCGGAGGTGATATTCCTATATTACCCTGAGACCAAAATCCACCGTCAACAGTTGGCGCCGTCTGTGGGGAACTTCACAAAAAGCAGTTCACGTGATAAGACAAATGGCGGAAGGCGGAAATCACCAATCAGGAGGTCCGGCAATGGACTGGATGAAAAAGATGGAAGATAGCATGAGGTCTATGATGGATCGACTAGAAAGAATGGAAGGAGCAAACAATGAGAAACCTGAAATCGGGGCCGGCCAGAAGAGGAAAGAGAGGGAAAGAGGGAAAAGAGTAGTAGATGTAAGCGAAAACGAGGGACCCAGAAAGAGAGGCCCCTATGGGATAAGATCTGATGTGGTAGGAAGAGAGCCACGATCAGAAGACACATGGGAAGAAGAAGAGGAGGAACAATCACCTGACCCCTCCTCCGACAGATTTTACAGCTCCGAGAGGGAAGATAGAAAGTACAACGAAGACGTACAGGAGACCCCCGGGCTTAAAGAACGCCACGCCCGGAACGACAGGCGAACAGAAGGACACAGAAGGCGACACGGGGGCACAACCCGTGAAATAAAGTCTTGGTTGAGAAAAGAGATGACCAGATAGGGAGAAGGCCTCAAGACCGGCGCGGGAGACACCCGAGGCGAGGAAGATGGGTCTCCCCTTACGGAAGAGATAAGGTCAGCACAGTTCCCGAAGCGATTTAACATGCCGATCATGGCACCATACAAAGGCCACTCCGACCCAAAATCCCACATCGAAAACTTTTTCCTCCTGATGGAAGTACAGGGAGTAACGGGCGACGCCATATGCAAAGTATTTCCCTTAACTTTAGGTGGGCTTGCCATCCTATGGTATAGAAGCCTAGCCACAAGGAGCATCAGCAGCTTCGCACAACTCAGAAAATCATTCATACGACACTTCAAGGGGGCTTGTGTCCCTAGAAAGACAATTGGAGAAATAAGACTTATGAAACAAGGAGACGACGAGCCTTTGAAAATATTCATTGAAAGATACCACAATATGGTACTCGAAGTCGGAGGGTATGAATCCCCCGAAGCCCTAGAAAGCTTGAAGGGAGCCTTGAAAGTCGGGAGGCTATGGACCCACCTAAGAATCCAAGACACCCCGGACTACGCCACTGCCCTGGAGATGGCCCGAAAATTCGTTTTATTGGAGAACGAGGAGAAAATATCCCGATAAGGGAACACCATCAGAGATAGAACCGCAAAGGAGGGCGCCCCCCGCCGAACAGAAAGAGAATCCAGAAGACCACCCCCGAAGCACAAAGAATTCAAGCCACTGCACCGGGATAATCAGGAGAGAAGGGTGCCGACCCAAGTAAACCATGTGGTCGGGGAAAATGCATACATTCCTCTAAATAAACCACTAGGATAAATTGTCGTGGAGATCCAAAGGAAATGCCTCTTAGTAGAACCCGACCAAAGAAGATTTTCCCCGGACAAGAGGAACCAAAAGGCTTATTGCATATACCACAACTCCAGAGGACATGCAACAGACGGGCGCAGAGACCTGCGGGAGCAGGTGGAAGACTTGGTAAAAGAAGGTTATCTCGGTGTGTACATAGACCATTCAGTTTTTTAGGTCGACCAAGTTGATAGCGGAAGTCATCCGGTCGGATGCGTGGAATGCTGAGATGCAGAGATGATATATTAAGAAGAGCCTTGCTTGTAGTGACCAGTGTAGAGTTGCAAGAAAGGCAACAGATCCCAAAAAGGTGAGTAAACCTCTTCTGACTTGCGTTGACATTTGATTATGCTTGTTTGTTATGACTCACACAATGATTTTGATATTTGTTTTCCGGCTCGGGTCTGCTCTTGTACCGCCGAGACCGATGTCTCTTTCCGGCTCGGGTCTGCTCTTGTACCGCCGAGACCGATGTCTCTTTCCGGCTCGGGTCTGCTCTTGTACCGCCGAGACCGATGTCTCTTTCCGGCTCGGGTCTGCTCTTGTACCGCCGAGACCGATGTCTCTTTCCGGCTCGGGTCTGCTCTTGTACCGCCGAGACCGATGTCTCTTTCCGGCTCGGGTCTGCTCTTGTACCGTCGAGACCGATGTCTCTTTCCGGCTCGGGTCTGCTCTTGTACCGCCGAGACCGATGTCTCTTTCCGGCTCGGGTATGCTCTTGTACCGCCGAGACCGATGTCTCTTTCCGGCTCGGGTCTGCTCTTGTACCGCCGAGACCGATGTCTCTTTCAGGTTCGGGTCTGCTCTTGTACCTAAGAGACCGATGTCTCTTTCCGGCTCGGGTCTGCTCTTGTACCGCCGAGACCGATGTCTCTTTCCGGCTCGGGTCTGCTCTTGTACCGCCGAGACCGATGTCTCTTTCAGGCTCGGGTCTGCTCTTGTACCTAAGAGACCGATGTCTCTTTCCGGCTCGGGTCTGCTCTTGTACCGCCGAGACCGATGTCTCTTTCCGGCTCGGGTCTGCTCTTGTACCGCCGAGACCGATGTCTCTTTCCGGCTCGGGTCTGCTATTGTACCGCCGAGACCGATGTCTCTTTCCGGCTCGGGTCTGCTCTTGTACCGCCGAGATCGATGTTTGTTACAACTCGGGGTCGGGTTACGTCCCACCGAGTCATGCTCATTGGTCTGGTGACGTAACATTCCCCCAGGACCAAGTGATTTTTACAGCTCGGGGTCGGGCGATGTCCCACCGAGTCTGCTCTTTGGACTGGGGACGTAACATTCCCCCAGGACCAAGTGATTTTTACAGCTCGGGGTCGGGCGATGTCCCACAGAGTCTGTCTTTGGACTGGGGACGTAACATTCCCCCAGGACCAAGTGATTTTTACAGCTCGGGGTCGGGAGATGTCCCACCGAGTCTGCCCTTTGGACTGGGGACGTAACATTCCCCCAGGACCAAGTGATTCTTACAGCTCGGGGTCGGGCGATGTCCCACCGAGTCTGCCTTTGGACTGGGGACGTAACATTCCCCCAGGACCAAGTGATTTTTACAGCTCGGGGTCGGGCTATGTCCCACCGAGTCTGACCTTTGGACTGGGGACGTAACATTCCCCCAGGACCAAGTGATTTTTACAGCTCGGGGTCGGGAGATGTCCCACCGAGTCTGCCCTTTGGACTGGGGACGTAACATTCCCCCAGGACCAAGTGATTCTTACAGCTCGGGGTCGGGCGATGTCCACCGAGTCTGCCTTTGGACTGGGGACGTAACATTCCCCCATGACCAAGTGATTTTTACAGCTCGGGGTCGGGCTATGTCCCACCGAGTCTGACCTTTGGACTGGGGACGTAACATTCCCCCAGGACCAAGTGATTCTTACAGCTCGGGGTCGGGCGATGTCCCACCGAGTCTGCCCTTTGGACTGGGGACGTAACATTCCCCCAGGACCAAGTGATTTTTACAGCTCGGGGTCGGGCGATATCCCACCGAGTCTGCCTTTGGACTGGGGACGTAACATTCCCCCAGGACCAAGTGATTCTTACAGCTCGGGGTCGGGCGATGTCCCACCGAGTCTGCCCTTTGCACTGGGGACGTAACATCCCCCAGGACCAAGTGATTTTTACAGCTCGGGGTCGGGCGATGTCCCACCGAGTCTGCCTTTGGACTGGGGACGTGACATTCCCCCAGAGCCAAGTACCTCTTTCAGCTCGGGGTAGGGTTACGTCCCACCGAGTCAGCCCTTCGGACTGGGGACGTAACATTCCCCCAGGACCAAGTGATTCTTACAGCTCGGGTCGGGTCGGGCGATGTCCCACCGAGTCTGCCCTTTGGACTGGGGACGTAACATTCCCCCAGGACCAAGTGATTTGATTTTTACAGCTCGGGGTCGGGCGATGTCCCACCGAGTCTGCCTTTGGACTGGGGACGTGACAGTCCCCCAGAGCCAAGTACCTCTTTCAGCTCGGAGTCGGGTTACGTCCCACCGAGTCAGCCCTTCGGACTGGGGACGTAACATCCCCTCAGGTCCAAGTGCCT
Source organism: Zanthoxylum bungeanum (assembly GCA_019454045.1). Classification (NCBI taxonomy): domain Eukaryota; kingdom Viridiplantae; phylum Streptophyta; class Magnoliopsida; order Sapindales; family Rutaceae; genus Zanthoxylum; species Zanthoxylum bungeanum. The sequence continues at coordinate 228,010 of SKCR01024002.1, read as the reverse complement.
TTCACAGCTCGGGGTCGGGGTACGTCCCACCGAGTCAGCCCTTCGGACTGGGGACGTAACATCCCCTCAGGTCCAAGTGTCTTTCAGAGCTCGGGGTCGGGGTACGTCCCACCGAGTCACCCCTTCGGACTGGGGACGTAACATTCCCTCAGGTCCAAGTGCCTTTCACAGCTCGGGGTCGGGGTACGTCCCACCAAGTCAGCCCTTCGGACTGGGGACGTAACATTCCCTCAGGTCCAAGTGCCTTTCACAGCTCGGGGTCGGGGTACGTCCCACCGAGTCAGCCCTTCGGACTGGGGACGCAACATTCCCTCAGGTCCAAGTGCCTTTCACAGCTCGGGGTCGGGGTACGTCCCACCGAGTCAGCCCTTCGGACTGTGGACGTAACATTCCCTAAGGTCCAAGTGTCGTTCTCAGCTCGGGGTCGGGTTGCGTCCCACCGAGTCAGTCCTTCGGACTGGGGACGTAACGTTCCCCCAGGCCCGAGCATCTCTCACAGCTCGAGACAGGATCACATGCCACCGAGCACATCATCGTTAGCTCAGAGGCAAAATTTTCTCCTCACAATCGAGATTGGATGTGTCAGGGGTCAGTACCCCCAAATCTCTGGTACAAATATTACAGAGGAGGAGTCATTTTTAGTTTGGACAACAAGAGGAACTTCATCTCCTGATGGAACGACCCAAGTAAGCAATTTGCTTTGAGGTGGAGAATCATTCTGAATAGAGTCAGCATCTCCAATAAACCGAGGATATGAAGATAGAAACAGAAGACTTAGTTGATGGCAAAGACAATTTCTCGGTGATTTCTGGAGCGACCACCAGCAAGGCGATCAACACACCATCTTTTTTTATAGTTCCCGGCATCAACTCACAAACTCGTTGTTACCGAGAACTAGGGGACAGATGTTGATGGTGTTTTTCGGGCACTATGTTATTTAAACAACACGACAGGGGTAAAAGGGGTAACTCCATTAATCGAGACCGTTAAAGCCGACCCGACAACTTGACGGTAAGAGGCCGAGCACTTTATACTAAATGGCCGAGCACTTGAGATCGGATGACCGAGCATTATCAGATCGACAGCAACATTCTCAGTTCAAATGGCTATCATGACCGACCTCATGAAGACCGAGCACATGACGAGGCGTGCTCAGGAAGATAAAGCATCCTATTCTTGCATAAAAGGGATAAGTTGTCCTACTTTAATGGGGTAAAGTAATAACTTAATATCCTAATAGGATAAAGGAAGTAAATGTAGTTTGAAATTAGGAAACCTTGTGGCGGAAGAAAGTTAACTCAACTAGGAACCCTTGTAGGAGAAGGAGTCCAAATTCTGTTATTATAAATAGGAGGGTAGAGCGTATGTAAACGGACATCAAAAAAAATCATCACAAGAGTGAGAAATTCGAATTGTAAAGTTCCAATTTGTAAGAGCGAAAGAGAGGCCTGAAAGGTGTATTTAAGTAATAATAGAGCACCACCCTGTTCTTGCCCGTGGACGTAGGTCGGATCCCAAAATCCACCGAACCACGTTAAATTGCCTTGTCTGATTGGTATATTTTCTTATTTTCCGCTAAATTTGCTTTTAGTTTCCCATAACTAAACAAATTCACAGTTGGAGGAGGATTCCCTCGGAGGTGATATTCCTATATTACCCTGAGACCAAAATCCACCATCAACATATATATATAATAGAAACATGGATTGTGTCGAAATATAACTAATTTAGATTATTTCTAATAATTTTCTGATGGTTTGTGTTAGTAAAATTGTGATTATAATTATATTAGTGTTAAAAAGACTGAAACAACATTGTCATTACATGTAACAAATGTTCTTTAACATATACATATAATGAAGAAATTACTGTTAATAACAACCAAATGAAATAAAAAAATATATATAAAAATGATAAACTTATTCGCACTTTTATTTAATTTTATCATAATTTTTTAATTATAGTTAAAGTGAATTACTGTAGCTCACTGTAACTACAGAGAAAGTTAAGATAAAATTTGGGAGTTAAGATAAAATTTGGGAAAAGTGTGAGTAAATATAGTATTATCGAAAAAAATAAAGAAAAACAAATAATGGTCAATTTTATTGGAGAATTTAACGATGGGAAATGCATTTTCTTTTCTTTTTTATGACTTTATATTTGTGTACATAGAGCCGAGGCTTAGCTGGCCAACAACAATAAAATGACCGACATTGAAACTAACAAATGAGAGGTGTCCACGTCACCATCAACAGCTTCGTGAAAGCGACCCACTCTAATCGCCACGTTACAGTGTTAGATTTTCAGCACGTGTGCATATTTATAGTACTGATATTTGTATAAAATGGAGGCAAAATAATTATAAAATTTAATCACAGGTTAGTTTATAATTTAAAAATATCAGTATCAATATTTTATTATTGAATTTGTCGCTATTTTATCTCTCATTATACGAATATAATTTTTCTTATCTATAATATAAGCTGGACTCCTGAAAATAGAATGACAGTTTTTGTGTCCCCATAAGGTGGGGAATCCAACAGGAGATCATAATAACTTGAGAAATATTCAATAGTGAGGATTCCTTCATTATTTAATTTAATTAAAAATTAAAATACAAAAAGAAAAAAAATAATAAAACTGAAAAGGCATTGTTTGGTCATTTCATCATTTCACGGATGAAATAATTCAATAATGGCATTGCATTTGCATGGCTGTCGATGAAAAGAATTTATTAATATTTTATAATTTCTTTAATTTTTCTTAAAGGGAGATTGTGATGCAATATTAAATTACAAAGAATCACTGAAACTCAATCATCAAATTTTCAAACGTTTTAATTTCTTCTTTTTGTTGAAGTTTTTGATTTTTTGATTTTTTGATTTTTTTGATTATTTCAGCAATTGTTGTAAATATTCATTGTTGATGTGCTATATTTGTAATAGCAATTTTGACTATTATTAAATAATCTATGTACTGATTTTTTGTGTTTTTACCAACAGTGTTTCACCATTTTTTTTTTAAAAAAAATATAATATAATTTTTGAGAATCACATTAACATGGATCGATAGTTGATTTATAGGGTGGCGTGCGAAAATGTCAATCTACCAAATTATTTTCTGTATAAAGTGGTTACATAGTGTATATTATCCCTTTTATAATGTAAGGGTCGGTCTTGGATTAAGGTGGGCGAGTCGCCCGTCCATGACCTTCATATTTTTTGGATAAATGTCTTAAAACTTTAATATTATAGATCTTAAATAAATATTGGATTAGCGGCCGAAAATATTCTGTCGGTAAAAATCAATAAATATTGATCGAATGTCGATTGTTTAAAGATTAAGAAATTTTTTGAACCATTACCGACCATTTATCGATCGATATATTACCGACAAACTAATTTATCAGTATTCCATCAGAAAAAGACGCGCTAAATGGTACCAAACTTTTACTGATGTCTTACCGACCGTATTTTCAGTCGGTGAACAAATTCACTGTACCTATTGACTAGATAGGACAATATTATGTCAAATTTACCGACCGATGACATATCGATCGGTAAAAGTGAAATAATTTTAATAACAATTATAACAAATGGGTATATACCAACTAAAATGTAGGTCGATAATTACTGACCGATAATAATTCGGTCGGTAATATTATGCCCCTAACAACAATTGTGAGTCATATATGGCGCCAAAATGAACACTTTATCGACCAAAATAAATATCAATCGGTAATTACCGATCGAAATAAATATCGGTCAGTAAATTTTCAGAATACAAAAATAAGCTTTTATCTTCCTATACCTCATTGCTCACTTTGTTCTCCATTTCTTGGTTTCTGCTCACTTTTGCTTCAATCTTGGAAATTTTTTTTCTTACTACCATATTAATTAACAAATGTATATTGTGTTGGTGTCAAATTAATTAGGAACATTTATATTTAGGGATTTTGTTTGGGTGTGGTTGTATTTAAGTAATAAAATGAAATTAATTAGGAACTTGTATTATGTGTGTGTTGATCATTATTTTGAAGTATATATTATAATTTAATATGTTTATTTATATAACATGGTGAATTGAAAATTTTCTTCCATTTTAATTATAATATAACAGATTTGAATTCAAACAGATGATGGACGTATGCGAGGCATAATAATGATGGCACACTTAACATAGACTTTGTGAACATGATACATAAATGATCAGGCATATGGGAGGCATCATATCGCATTACGACCATGGTCGCCATCTTGTAAGTATATAAATTGCAATTAATAAATATTTATTTGAATCACTTATTCATTTTTTATATTTAATTACTATTACATTGTTTGCAAACGGATATGAGAAACAAGTGGGCCATCAGCCCAGTGCCACACGAAGAAGAACGACGGACACACGTTCGTCGATCAACGATCTCAGGATGTGCATGTAAGGTTTTATATATGTTTATGTTCAACTTTATTATTTTTTCCTTAAATAACTTTAAAAAAAATTTATTACAGTATAACATTTCTCACATTTGTCATAGGATCTCTATATAGCTGTCAGTGACCAATTATTGCAGACTGGAAAGCCGATAAATGAGGACTGGTTGTTTATTGTGATTGTCGTAGGGGAGAGGAAGAAGCATCTCTATGGTTTGGGCTCCCAGTATCTACCTGAGGGTAAATTATCATCTTCTGATGCCTCAGGTTTCACAGGCAAAAATGCGGAAATAGATAAATATGATGAGTCAACAGATGCAGCAACAGTAGTAATAGATGTGGCAACAACATGAGCAAATACATGAGCGAATGCAGAAGCAACACGAGCATATGTAGCAGCAGGTAGGAGCAGGTTCGACCAGCTCTTTAGTTGATGCAGCAGCAGATGCAGTTGCCTCATAGTAGCCATCATTCTCCTAGTGTGTAATGCATTTTTTTAATGTAAAATAGTACATTAATGTAACATTATTATTTTATATTTATTATTATATTTTTTTATTAATTAGTTTTTGATTATTTATTTATAATATTAAATTTAATTGAAAAAATCAAATATAATTTAATAAAAAAAATAAAAAATAAAATACAATATAATTACCGACCGACCGACTATTCGGTCAGTAATTATATTACAATGTGTAAACTTTACCGACGATAATATATGGACGATAAATTTAAGGAATTATCGATCGTTATTTCAATTAGTAAAAGATATTTTTATCGACCGTATATTATGTCGGTCAGTAATATTTTGAGTTATTATCGACCGAAATTCATTTATTTAACGTCCGATTATTTTCCATTCTCCTTCGGTAATTTTTACCAAAATAAATTTATTTGGTATGTAATTGATCGGTAAATCACCGACAGAAATATATTATGTCAGTATTTTAGTACCGACAAAACATTTACCGATATAATATTATGGTCGGTAATCGATCGGTAATATATAATTCCGATCGAATTTTCAATCGATAAATAACCATTTTCTTATAGTGTTATCGATCGGTAATATATTATACTTATGAGACCAAGTCTATTGCTTTTTATTTAAAAATCCAATTATTGTTTATCTTATCTCTTTCACACTCCATCACCCCCACTTCTCTCCACTTTCCCCCAAATCGAGCAACCCCCCCTCTCCACTTTCACACTCCATCACCCCCCCCCCCCCCCCACACACACACATCCTAATAAAACTCAACCATCTTCCTATTTAAGACAACAACCACCTTCCTACTTAAGACAACAACTAACTCTAACTCTTCTTTTAGTGTGTGTGCTTGGTGTGAAGCAATTGAGAGTAAGTAGTTTATTAAAGATAATTTCTAGAAATCATTGAGCAATTAGAGAGAGAGAGTTGAACTAGTATAGAGAGAAAACACATAAGAGAGAGAAAGTGTGGACATGAGAGAGAAATGACTCGTTTGTCGTCTTCCGGTCACCTTTTCCGGCGAGTGACCACTACAGGAGAATCCTCTTGCCGAGATGAAGCCAACGCCACCGGTCCGATCACCTGAAGTCGCTGCACGCGCCGCCGCGTCGCTACTCCACACGCCCACATGCTGTCGTGCGTGCAGTACACCTACGAGACCAGAAATTTTCCCCCGTTGAGATACGCGGGTTAGACACCTTAGCTGCCCAATTCGGAGCTTCGGTAGTCGTGAAATAAGCCAAAAACGAGAGTTAACGCCGTTCGATCGTTCGTAAGTGACCACCGAGCACCCACCATTACCACTACTGTCGTTGTGATCCTGGTGACGTGTATTGTCTATTGATCACCTCGTTATTGAATTATGAAGTCGTTGGAACTCGGTACATTATATTTTACAATTTTAGGGTGTAAATGTAATATTTTGATAGTTTTGAACTTATTCGTAAATTGACATGTTTATAGACGTAAATGTGTAAATTCTGGTTTCTAGTGAGTAATATGTGATAAATGAGAGTTTTGCGACTAAATTGATAATATTGGAGAGTATTTGTGTTAAATTGTAAATTTAGAAAGTTTATGAGTAAAATCATAATATTATTAAAATATAGGGACTTGATCGTAATTTTATTTTTATTTTTTTCCATATTTTACCGATGACATATAGATATAGAGAATTTTACGTGGACTTGAGGTATGTAAAAAACACGATGATTCCCTTAACATAAAAATTTGTTGATTGATGTTTGATATATGAGTTTATGTAATATAGTATAAATATATTTATACATATATGTTTGGAAAATTGATTGAGTAATTGATATCATTAGAACATAAATTGTAAATACAAATTTTGGGTATGACTATATGCTTGTACTATGAATCGAAGTATCTGAGTGTTTTGTGATTTTGAGATGAGTTAGATGGATGAAATGCGATGAGATGTGTTGTATTGGATGTTGTGTGTTAATATTGAGATGCTGCCAGATTTAGTATAATAGTGGTTAGAGATGCGAGGTTATGCGAGATTAGCAGAGACGTGTGGTTCAGTCCCCCTCTTGCATATTTATGCGGGATTATATGGTGGGAAACCTTGGGAGGTGAGATGTTGATACCCTTCTATTGGTTTCGGTCTATTATCATACCGAATCCGACTAGCGGACCATGTTTGATTGAAGTGTTTTGTTGTGATTATATTTTGTCTGAGATAGCCTTTATATAACAATTGTTGTTTTCAAGCATTAATTATTATATATTAATATTTTGCTGGTGAGGTCATGTTGAGAGTATGAATGTTTTTACTTACAGAGCTATTTAACCTCACCCCCATTTCCCAAACATCTCAGGTAGTTCGTCAGCGCATCAGTAGCAGTATCAGTACCAGGATTTGACGCGTTTGCCATAGTCGTCAGACGGGTTGGTCCAGACATTTCTTTTGGCTTTTGAGATGTGAGATTTTGGACAAACTCATGTTTTCACATACTTTTGGGTGTAAACAAATATTTGAGATTTATTGGATTGCATTTTATGAAATAATATTTTTCTTTGCGAATTTTAGTTCAGTTGCATGACATATAGGTGCTCGAGCTAAATGATTCGCGGACCCCTTTATAAGATTGGGACGGCTCTAGGGAGGGAGTCGTGACAATACTTCGATCAAGTGTCTAAGAATATTAAAAAAAAAAATATTAGGTCTCGAAGATCTCTGGGCCAACTCTCTAAATAGTAGATAGAGAATTGCACTAAACTTGTAATAGTTAAGTTTGAAAATGAGTGATTTTATTTTATTGTTATAAGTTTTTTATTTGATAGATGCATTGACTAGCACAAACACCACTGCTTTTGATAAAAGAATGTGATTAATTACATCGGCTTGATTGTTCTCGTGACTTGTATTGATACTGGAAAAACTTTCCAATGGATATTAATCATTTATAAAACGACTTTAACAATCGTTATTTTTTTTTTTAATTGTTTGAAATCTTACTGTTAAATCACCTCTTTTGTGTTTAAACGAAAAAGATAAAACTCTCGGTTTTCTCAGGCTCTTATAAGAAACGTATTCCCTAAATTCGAAATTAGTACCTCAATGTGATATCCTGAAACTTATACCACCAAGTCACGCTCTTGGGGACTTTAACAATCGTTACGGTAACTATTATCACATACAATTCTTTATAATGACATTATAAATATTTAATGTGTTAAAATGTAAAATTGTAATTATAAAATTGTTGAAACTTTGAAACATAAGATTATCCGTGTAATGTCAATGTCAATGCCACTGCCACATTATAGTTTTCTTTTACTCTTTTACTTATTTTTTTTGAAAGTATTTTTAAATACATTATCCCACATTAAAGAAGGAAATAGCTAAATTTAATTTATATTGAGAAATTAAATATTGAGTGGTAACAAATTCAAAAGGAGAGAGAATGACCAAACACATGAGATCAAGAGCCTAAGAAAAGAAACTCAATTTGGAAACCTCTTGAATGGTTGCTCATGTCCAATAAACCTTGTACAGAATGTGTTAATCCACCAATTAAGCCTCATGCAAGTGCGTAGGTTTGGTTCGTATTTGTAGTTTCATAGATTATAATTATTGTTTCTAATTCATTAATCCTAAATAAGGATGGCAATAAATCGGGTATGATATATGGCTGTCAATATTCGTATTCATCTCGTTCAATCTACGGGTACAGAAAGCATCCCCTTATTCATCCCTTAATGTACCAGACTCTCATGAAGTTCTTATTCGAATGAGGATTTCACTTACATTTGAACAAAAATATCAATATCTATACTCGACCTAACCAAATCTTTTATAAATCCATAACGTATCAAACCCTTACGAGCTCCCATCACCACATGATTTTTTACCATCCATAATCCTAGATATTCACACATTAGTTTTTTTTTTACACCAACCATTAGAATACATGATATCAATGGATAAAGAGTTGAATGTCCTGATTTAAATTGGAACAGCCCCCATCTTTTAATAAATAACAAGTAACAAACATGAAGTAAATTTAAAAGGAAAATGATATACATACAAACTGTTTTCCCGAAAATTTTCTCAACAACCTCACTGTAGCTATAGTGAGATAGAGTCCAGGATCTCACCTTGAGGTTCTAGATTCGAATCCAGGAGGTGCACTTCTTGTAAGAGCCTGGGACAGCCTGTGGTTTTACCTGCGCCGCGGCCCAGAATGGATGGTTTGGTGGCGGGGTTTCCATCGTTTCAAAAAAAAAAAAAAAAACTGGGACAGCCGGTGGTTTTACCTGCGCCGCGGCCTAAAATTGGTGGTTTGGTTGCAGGGTTTCCATCGTTTCAAAAAAAAAAAAAAAAAGATAGAGTAACTCATTGAATTAAAAAAAAAAAAGGAATGGCCTGTGGTGGACAGTTTGCACGAACACTAGGTCTCGTAATGGATAAGGAAGCCTCTGACTGTCCTAAAAGAAATGTCAATTTCACAGTCATGAGTCAATCTTATAGCACAGTCTCACACAGAGTTTTTATTGACCACTCAATATGCAAAGCAATGCAAGTTTCATTGCATATAATATTTGAGTGGTCGATACGAACTCTGATTTGTTCACATCTAGATGTTAAGGCATGTCACTGATTTGTTCACATCTAGATGTATTGACACTTCCGTAGAGTGGTCACTGGTTCGGTTCCGAATCGGTTGATTATCTGTTCTATATTTATATGGAATCGGAATCGGAATCGGAACCGAACCGAACGGTTCCGGTTTATTTTTTTAAATTTTAATAATAATTTTTTTAAAAAATAAAAATAAAAATAAAACGGTTTCAGCATAGAACTGCTGAAACCGAACGATTCCAGCGGTTCTTTTCGGTTCGATCAGGGGTGAACCCTAATCAAACCAAAAATTTTCGATTTTGATTTCGATTCCGAACCGAAACTATGGCCACCTCGACTTCTTAGAACCAAAAAAAAAAAAAACGAATAGGTATATATATATATAATTTTCAAAAAAAAAAAAACATATATATTGAGAAGACCTCACTCCTCACATGAAAATGATTTTGTTCGCAAGTTGCAACCTTCCCCAAGTATAAATTAAAATGTACTTTCAACTTTCTAGCTGGTTGAGTCAGCCTTGTTCACCTTCTCTAGGTAGGTAAAATGAAGCTAGAAGCATGCTGAAATTAAGCATGATAAACATATTTTAAAATAAAGTGTTGATGATGTTTTTTGTGACAAGTATTTTGAACAGTTCGACAAGGGCAGAGATGAGATTTTCTCTTTTAAAGGGTCAAGTGTTCAGTGAGTTTGGGTTATTCCTCGGTCAGAAAGAGAGTCCGGACACAGTTTTTCGGATCTGACCGACCAGAGCACACAATATGATACAGATTCAGAGACCGACCACATCAGAGTAGAGACCGATCGTTGAAGATGGGTCGGACAGTTCAGGACAGTTCAGACCGACCACAGCAGGAGCCCGGTAGCTCATTTTAGTTCTTTTTTACCTTAAGTACCACGAAAAATGAGCTCGAAAGTTTTGGGTCGGGCCAAGATTAGTTTTGGTAGCCCGATTAACCATCTGGCCGATCATTTGGAGACCGATGTGTGATCAGGGCATCTCTATATGTGTTACTGTTCGAAAGATCTTTACAGGCTGGATCCAGTATATTGCGTGTGGCAGAAGATAAACAGAGTGATGTGACAAGCTGTCTGGTGGCAGGTTTTGCTTTCGGCGACGACAGACCTAGGGCAGAGAACCCGTCAATCAGTCAAGAGTTCACGCGGGAAACGTCATGGAAGTGTGGAACAATGTTGTAATTCCCGAGTATATAAAGGGAAGTTAGATTCATTTGTTAGGGGATAGCAATCTTGTAATAAAAGAGAGAGAACACCACTTGTAAAACTCTTAAAACTGCTCGGCCTCATTCAGACCTCACTCAGAACAGGTCGGCCGAGTTTGTTCAGGCAATAAAAATAACCCTCACCATTTTGTGCCCGTGGACATAGGCAGGATTCGCTCCGCCGAACCATGTTAAAACTCTCTTGTCAACTTGTGCGTTTTTCTCATATTTTAATAAATTTTCCTTTGGTCTCCCTGTGGGAACACAGAAATCTGGGGCGACGCATGCTGTCCCGGGCTCGCGGCCCGGTTGGGAGTACGGAGTAGCCACGGGGGACTAAACCGGAGAGTAATGGAGTCGCCACCCGGTGTGAACCGGGAAAATGAGATTTAAGGCCGCACTCACCCCTCGCAAGGGAAGACCTCAAACTGTTGGGTTAGGAATGGTCCCTTACTTATGTCACTTGTTAATAAAATGATTTATGTAATAATTTAACCAGGCTTAAATAACATTTATTTCCAAAAATATCATGCTTCTAAATTCATATGCATACATCAACAAGTTCATCACAACATGCAACATCACATGGCAATCTCATGAACATATTTCAATCCTATGATATGGAAAACTAAGAACAACATAATCATGCTTGACAGTACTATCTCATGAACCTATTAACCAAATAACATGCTAACGGCCTAATCATGCTTGAATACAATCCCAAGAACACATAGAATGGATAAATGCAGGAATACAAATAATACGGTTGGCTATATAACACAAGAAAGATCAACCAAGAGGCAATTAGGCATGAATATGATAAGACAGACTCAGTTCAGTTGTGCGCGTTCGTGTAGCGTTCGTAAACGCGTTCGAACGGTAAACAGAAGGTTCGCATTCGTGTGGCGTTTGATAACGCGTTCGAACGGAAATGAGACAGAATGCTCGCGTTCGTATGGCGTTTGATAACGCGTTCGAACGTAAATGAAACATAATGCTCGCGTTCGTATGGCGTTTGATAACGCGTTCGAACGTAAATGAAACAGAATGCTCGCGTTCGTATGGCGTTTGATAACGCGTTCGAACGAAAATGAGACCTGATGCATGATAAGGTAAAAATGCATGCGCGTTCGAGTTGCGTTTGTAAACGCGTTCGAACGGGAACAGACCTGATGCATGAAATGAGACACAATACATAAACAACGAAATAAAGGGGCGTGGCGAAGTACTGCCGTAAAGGTGGCCTTTTGGGGCTCTTGATCTCTCAAAGAGAGGACCTTTAGACCAACATACTAAGCCCATGCGCGTCACATCACATCATGCATACAAACATAAAGACAATCATATTATTCTAAGTATGTCCGATTGAACGTGTCTTGCATCCAACCGAACACACATCAACCGGCGCGGCAAAGCATCGTGGTAAAGGGATTTAACCCCTCCCCATAGGGGATCTTTCATTCCACTTACTAAGCCCATGCGCTCGATTGAGTCATGCATAAATAAGCAACATGCATAATTTAAATGACGAAAAATAAATAAATAAAAGCAACACAAAACAAGAGAAGGTGCCGTTTACTCAAGTGGTACGTGGAGTAATATCCCAAGTACAGACCGCACTACCGTCCATTCGGATTCGGCTACGGAATTTACGTCTGGGTTTCCATCCTATATACCACAAGAGACGACACTCTTCCATTTCATTCAGGCCACAACATGCATCCATAAACGACTCTCATGCGAATAGAATTCAATAATAATAAAAAAACGAATATAAACTAATGAAAAGGTACCCTCAGGTCTAACCTTTTAAATCACCTCTCGGATGTACGGTACACGATCGTCGGAAGGGTGGATCCTCCGCAACTCTCCCGGTTCACTGGTTCACTGTTCTCGTTCGTTGTCTTACTGTTTTGAGTCGTCGTTCTCCGTCTTTTGCTATTGTTTCCTTGTGGTTTCGCTGCCGTTTCCTCTTTATCTTTTGCTTACTGTTTTTTTGGGTGTCTTCTTCCTGTAATTTTCTTGTGTGTTGTCTATGAGCTAGGGACTAGGGACTAGGGTTGAGAAGGTTGGTGAAAGGTTCTTTTTATAGGCAAAGGGTTGGGCTTGACAAGGAAAAGGATTTGGCTAATTAAAGAGGGATTTGATTTGGTTTTGGTTAAAGGAAGCAAGGGATTTGATTTGGTTTGGTTAAGGGAAGTCAAAGATTGATGGGGGATAAATCTTGGCTAGATAGGGAAGGTTGAATATTTGATTGGCTTGGTTTAGGAATACAATATTTTAAGTTAGGAATAATATATTGGTTGATTGATTTTAACTTGGTATGATTATATTTTGATTTGGTATGTGATTTGTTTAATTTAGGCATGATTTTAGTTTAAGTTGGTAATTGTTTATTTTATGCTTGGTATATGTTTTATTTAATTATTTAATTAATTTAATTATTATCTTATTTAGTTAATGTTTTAATTAATATTTATTTATTTAAATTGGGATGTGTTTTATGGGCTTTGGGGGGGCTAATTGGGCTGGATGTGAGGCTAGCAGCAAAATCAGAATTACCGACACCGTTCGAACGCTTCATCGAACACGGCACGAACGCCCGCAATCCGTTTGACGTTCGAACGTAAACACGAACGCAGCACTAACGAAAACAGTGAACCTTGTTTATTCTGAATTTCCCCTTCCGATGTCCGTTTCTTGTGACCTCCGTGACTTAAAAGGTAGTGTCTCCAAAATGAGACTCATCATAGGGACTTATGTGTAAAAATGCAGTGACTACACTCCCCATAACCAAACAAATTCAAGGTTGAGGGAAGGTTGTCTCAGATGTGTTATCTCGAAACTACCCCTGGGACGAAAATTATCCGTCAACAGTTGGCGTCGTCTGTGGGAAACGTTAACAAAAAGCAACTTGCGTGGTAAGACGACGGTGGAAGGTGGAAACCATGGGTTGTTGGAGAGTTCAGCGGTAGAGTGGTATGGAAGAATGAAAGAAAGACTGGATGAAAGGGAAAGGGAACGGTTGAAAGCTGGTCAGAGTGGAAACGGGAAAAGATTCGCAAGAAGAATGAAGGTCGGGAATAGATCTCCTCTTTGAGCCGCAGAATTATCGGATGATCAGACTACCAAACAAGAACCAGAACATTTGTGTAAGAGCCTCTCCTGAAATGACCCACAATGAGTTGTAAGAAATGGAGTAGGTCCATTGAATATGAATAAAATTTTCTCTTTTGAATTAAGAAACTTGTCCATTTTACTTGTTTGTTAATTGAAAGTGAAAGGTATGTTCAATATTTTTGGGATGTGTTCGATGCGAATGGTTCGGTAGTGGGGGAAGGCACCAAGCTCGTGTCACGCCAATCCTGGGTGTCATTATCAAATCCCCGGGTGGAAGGGTTCCGACCCGACTCCTTTCACTTTTGAGGATCTAGAACGCGTGAAGGGATGAGGCACATGTGGCACACCACTCTCGGATGTCATTATCAAACCCCCGAGGCCGGAGCGTTACCACCCCATGGCTCACATTTTTGAGGAATAACTCGGGTAAACCGGACTCATGGACATTTCTCCCCCTGCGGGTCAGCTGGTGAGTCCCGTTGAAGACTATCAGATAGTATAGCATGAGGATGGCTTAATTGCCTCCATGACCATCACTCTCCCGGGTAAACCGGAGCCATTGAGATTTCTTCCCCTTCGAGTCGGCTGGTGAGTCTCATTGAGTACCATCAGACCACCTGACTTGGGTATGGCCGAATGGTCCCATTGATTGCAGGAGTCTCGGGTAAACCGGACCCAAAGAGGTTTCTTCCCCTGCGAGTCGGCTGGTGAGTCCCATTGAGTACCACCCCGGGAGGGCACACAAGAGGTGTCTTCCTCCCCCGTGGAGATTTGCCTGACCGCCCCAGATCGGCGTATCCGGAGCATGGTTAGCCGGGACACTGAATTGTAAGGTTTAAAATTGTTTTTTGGAGGGCTCGGGCAGGACGCTGCCTCGGGGCACCCGAGTTGTTGTTTTTACTTCTTGAATTTTTACATGGGTTGTGTGCTAAGTCACCTCCACTTTCTGTTAATTTTACTTTGTTCCAATTTTTGATTTACGCTGGTCTAGCAATGGGACGCCCGCGCCAGGATCCGCAAAGCCTCAGAGGTTGAAAATTTTCCCTCGTTTATGTCTCAAATATTCCACCAGCTCAGGGTTTGATTCGTTCCGCCGAGTATGTGTTATGTTCACCAGCTCGGGGCTGGATTCGTTCTACCGAGTATGTATATGTTCAACTAGCTCAGGGCTGGATTAGTTATGCCTAGTTTGTATATGTTCCACCGGCTCGGGACTGGATTCGATCCACCGAGTCTGCATATGTTCCACCAGCTCGAGGTTGGATTCGTTCAGCTGAGACTGTATATGTTCCACCAGCTCGGGGCTGGATTCATTCTGTCGAGTCTGTAATGCTCCTCCAGCTCGGGGTTGGATTCGTTCCGCAGAGTCTGTATTGCTTCACCTGCTCGGGGCTGGATTCGTTCCGTCGTGTTTTGTTCAACATGCTTGGGGCTGGATTCGTTCCACCGAGGCTATCTATTCTTCTACCTCGGGGTCGGGTTACGTCCCACCGAGAGGCTTTTCATCGGCATGGGGACAGAGCATTCCCCCATGGCCGGATCTTTGTTGGTCTGGGGAAGTGACATTCCCCCATAGCCAAATGTTTTTTCTACCTCAGGTCGGGTTACGTCCCACCGAGAGGTTTTTCATCGGCATTGGGACGGAGCATTCCCCCATGGCCGGATTTTTGTTGGTATGAGGAGGTGACATTCCCTCAGAGCCAAGTGTTTCTTCTACCTCGGGGTCGATTTACGTCCCACCGAGAGGCTTTTCATCGGCATGGGGACAGAGCATTCCCCCTATGACCGGATCTTTGTTGGTCTGGGGATGTGACATTCCCCTAGAGCCAATTGTTTCTTCTACCTCGGGGTCGGGTTACGTCACACCGAGTGCATCATCATCGGCTCGGGGACAGAACATTCCCCTCATGGTCGGGTTCGAATTTGTCAGGATCATGACCTCTTCTCACATCCAGGTTCGAAAAAACCAGATCACAAGTTAAAATTTAGAATCATGCTAAATATGTAAGACAATAAAGAAAGCATTCAGAGATAAGCATCAGAAAAGGGAATTGGGCATCAGGTTTATCTTGATCTGGTCTGGGAGGCAGGATCTCTGATATAGGCTCGGCAGAATGGATGTCAGTTTCGGTCTAGACGAATAAAGATCGATCTATGAGAAATCGAATTCAATTCGCTATACTAGATTCAAATCACGGGACACCAAAAGACGACATGAGGAGCTTCGTCTTCTGTTGGGACGGCTACCAGAAGGGTAAATGAGGAATTTGCTTCAAGTCAGAGAATCATTTGAATGGGCATTTGAATCCTCAGTGACCGAACACATGAATATGGCAATGGAAGACCCGATTGGCAGCAAAGACGGTTTTCTCTGTGGTTTCTGGAGCGACCATCGACCGGTTGATCAGCACACCATCTATTTTTATAGGTTCCTGGCATCAACTCTATAACTCTTTGTTGCCGAGAACTAGAGGACAAATGTTGATTGTGTTTTTTATGATAAATACTTTGAACAGTTCGGCAAGGGCAGAGAAAATATTTTTTCTTTTAGAGGGTCAAGTGTTCAGTGGGTTTGGGTTATTCCTCGGCCAGAAAAAGAGTCCGGACACAGTTTTCCGGATCTGGCCGACCAGAGCACACATTATGGTACAAATTCAGAGACTGACCACATTAGAGTAGAGACCGATCACGGAAGATGGGCATGACAATTCAGACCGACCACAGCAAGAGCCCGGTAGCTCAGTTTAGTTCCGTTTTACCTTCAGTACCACGAAAAATGAGCTCGGACGTTTTGGGTCGGGCCGAGATCAGTTTTGGTAGTCCGATTAACAATATGGCCGATCATTTGGAGACCGATGTGTGATCAGGGCTTCTCTGATATGTGTTACTGTTCAAAAGATCTTTATAGGCTGGATCCAGTATATTGTGTGTGGCAGAAGATAAACAGAGTGATGTGACAAGCTGTCAAGTAACAGGTTTTGCTTTCGGCGATGACAGACCTAGGGTAGATAACCCGTCAATCAGTCAAGAGTTCATGCGGGAAACATCATGAAAGTGTGGAACAATGTTGTAATTCTCGAGTATATAAAGGGAAGTTAGATTCATTTGTTATGGGATATCAAATCTTGTAATAAGAAGATAGATAACACCACTTGTAAAACTCTTAAAACTGCTCGGCATCATTCAGACCCCACTCAGAACAGGTCGGCCAAGTTAGTTCAGGTAATAAAAACAACCCCCACCGTTTTGTGTCCGTTGACGTAGGCAGGATTCGCTCCACCGAACCACGTTAAAATTATCTTGTCAACTTGTGTGTTTTTCTCATATTTTACTAAATTTGTCTTTGGTCTCCCCATAACCAAACAAATTCAAGGTTGATGGAAGGTTGTCTCGGGTGTGTTATCTCGAAACTACCCCTATGACGAAAATCATCCGTCAATAATTTATTGAAAGTGTTTTTTTTTTTTTTTAAAAAAAATTATTGAAATGCATTCATAGGCAGAAATTACATGAAATTGATGGAGGAAAATTCTCAATACAAAAGCCATCCTCATGACCTTTTTCCGTTAGTCTAGCTAGACTTTTTTTCCCTTTTTTGGAATCGTTGAAAATCCCAACATCAAATCACCTCATTTCGGGTTTAAGCGGAGTAGATAAAATTTCCGGCTATCTCAGGCTCTTATAATAAACGAACTTCTTGGATTCGAACTCATGACCTCAATGTGAGATCTTGAACTCTACATCACCAAATCACGCCCCTTGAAAACCATTCTAGCTAGACTATTAGCAATTGAGTTACACCCTTTAGTTTGAAATTGAAATTTAGACCCGTGCAATTTTGCAGCATCTACTTCATGGATTTCTTAGAACAATTCAAGAGATTTCCTTAATACTAGATATATGGCCTAACACAAGATTATAATAATTACATTTAGCGTATCAGATTCCATAACCACAAGGTGCTTATTGATAATATCATTGTCATCATTAATATGTCAACTTTATAATATATAGGATATTGGGAAATTAAAAAGTTTCCTAGTTTTACTATGTGAATGGATAATTCTTTATTTGTAAATTTGAATATTTATCTTTATTAATGTCATAATGATGTCATAAATTATTTTATTTACTTAAAAATTATAAAAAATATTATATTTATATTTTTAAATAATGAATCGTTTTTCCCGACTGATTTTTAAGGTTTGGCCGGATCGGACTTACAATCGATTCTCGATTCAACCGATTAAATTCTCCGATTTGGTCTGATTTTAACAACTATCTTACTATGTGAATGGATAAGTCTTTGTTTGTAAATTTCACTATCTGTCTTCATTAATGTCACGTTTTATAAACCATTTATTTTTTCAAAGTTTGCTTCTTTAAAAGATCAGTCTCACAATGACAATACTAATCACCTAATATCTTTAACTCTTTTGGTAATGATTCCAATGGAGATTAATTTGTCTATCTTGTAGCAAAATGCGGTTTTCACAATATGATATCTTCAAATACAAATTCCCATTTGTTTTTTTATATTTTTTTTATAGTCCATATATAAACAGAAGATGAAAATGTTGTAACAATTTATTAAATCATATTTCTTATAATTTTATTACCTAAATATATTCTAAAGTAGTGATTTTTATCCGTTTTGAATATTACATGTTTATTTCAGAAAACTTGAACCTCGTCATGTAAATTCTTACACTGTTTCATGAGTACCATTAAATTATAATAAGTACCACACATACAAATTCAACGCATAATCTTCAGCGAGCGTGGTTTGGTGGTAGGGTTCATGATATCATCTTGAGATCCTGAGTTCAAATATAAAAAGTGTGTTTCTTATAAGAGCTTAGGACAGGGCCGGTACTGAATTTTTGGGTGCCCGGTGCGAAAGTTCAAAATGTGCCATTTTTCATTACGAAAACATATGTAAAAAATATAACATTTCACGAGGGCTTGAACCCAAGCGAAGCTGGGGGTTAGGCCATCACGCCCAAATTATATTACTTGAGAAAATATATAAAGGGGGACATAATACTTAAACCCCGACAATTTAGCGCCCCTTAATTTTTGGGCCCTGGACAGTCGCCCTTTTGGCTCCTGCCCAGTGCCGGCCCTGGCCTGGGATAGCCGAGAATTTTACTTATTCCGTTTAAGTCCAAAATGGATGATTTGACGGCGGAATTTCTATTAAAAAAAAAAAAAATCAACACCTATATTTGTAAGCAGCGTGAAAATGAATCTCCACATGTTTTAAAATGTGTAATTAAATAAGATGATAAATTCTTGTATTTAGATTTTACACAGTGTAATGAGAGATCTGTATTGCCATTCAGAGGATGCCACGTTATACAAATAAACAATCAATCAAATTAATTTCTTCAAATTTTTTTTTTAAGTCAAAATATTGATTACAGCAGTGTGAGAATGAGTTGTTCACATCAAACTATCAAAGTCTACATCAACTTTTAAAAGGTATGAGTAGAGAAAGAAGAATGATTCATTCTTCATACTACAAAGTTATCATGATTATGCCTCTATTTTTGTAAATGACCTTTTTTTTTTTTTTTGAATGGTTGAAATTCCGCCGTAAAATCATTTTTTTCGAATGTAAAGAAATATGTAAAATTTTCAGATGTCTCAGGTTCTTATAAAAAAAAGCGCAGTCTTTGAATTCGAACCCAGCCATACACCACCAAATCATGAAGTAAATGGGTTGTTCTATGATATGTGAAGTGAAATTTTAGATTCAATAATTTTATGAGATATTTTTTGTGATATTTTAATGACAATTATATTTCAAACAATTGTATATTATAAGTCTCTCTAAAATATGCAACTTTTTAAAACAGAAATATCATTATTATGTCATTGGAATATATCCCCTAAAAATATCATTTTAGATTAGTTTGGCCGAAATTTGTACATGAAATTATCAACAGAAAACATTGTAGTATTTTAATTTTTTCGAAGCATGCCATTAGTGGAATGTCACCAGATGTATATAATCATACTAAGGTTGAAATATGCAAGCACCCTCAACCCAATTGATTTTTTCACCATTTTTGCATTAAATGATCCTTTAAAATAAAAATACAATTAAATAAATTAAAAAAAGAAAAAATAAAAAAGAAAAAAGTGATACGTCTTATTTGATCGGAACATGTGACACAATATAATTAGAGTAAAAAATAAAAAGGTATAAGATCTAAACAGCTATACTTTATAAAGATTTTATAAATACTATGCAACTTGATGTTAAGTGTTAATTAATTCATCAAAATTCTAATATGCTCTTTTGTAAAATCAAAGATAAAGAAGATATGTTAAGATTTGATTTCCACCACTCTATTTCATTCCTTTATTTGATTTTTTTTTTATCACTTATCTTCCCTTGTAATAATCAAATCATGTCCTAAATTATTATCTTAAATACTATTAAACTATTCTAAGTTATTATCATTGAAATTTTAAAAACCTAAACAAATGCATAAAAGGGTCCCACCAAAATAGAAGAAGTTTCCAAACAAAACATTTTTTTTTGGTATTTAATTGAAGCCATTTTTGTTTTTATAGTTCCCTAAGGTGCGTGGCTTGTTAATGTATGATTTAGGATCTCACATCGAAGTTATGGGTTCGAATACAAAAAGTATATTTTTTGTAAGAGTCTGAGACAGCCGGATATTTTACTTGCTCTACTTAAGTCCGAAATAGGTGGTTTGAAGGTGGAATTTCCAACGATTTCAAAAAAATAAAGTAATATTTAAAGATAATAGTAATTATAAAAAAAATCATTTAACTTTACTATTCAAATTAAACATCTATTTGATTATCTTTGTGGTAAATTGAAGAGTGGAAAATAAATTTCCTAAAAAAAAAAAATTCAAAATTCAAATAAAATTATATTATTTTAATCAAATCCAATGGGCTCACTTTAGTTATATAATTTTAATATATAAATAATTATAAATAATGATGATGATGCGATTTAAAAAAATTATATAATATTAATAGAAGAAAAATAATATAAATAAAATTGAGTGAGGCTCACTTTAGTTTTATTATTTTAATAGATAAATAATTAGTAGTAGCTTTAATTAATTTTTGTTTGAAATGTTAGAAATCATGTGGTCAAACCACCCAATCCGAACTTAAACAGAGTAGGTAAAATCATCGGTTGCCTTAGGCTCTTACAAGAAATACTCAATCTATACTCGAACTCAGGACTTGACAATTAAGTTTTAAGTCAGTTGCATAAAGTCACACATTTAGGGGCAGCTCTACCTAAATTAATACAAATAAAATGAAAAGAGATAATAATATTTGAAGAATCTCAATTAGTGATTGTTTTAAAAATAATTTTGATAATATGATCATTATATATAACAGCTAAATAATATTTGAAGAATTTTTTGAAATCAATATCAGAGGTCAAGGGAGTCGATAAATACAGTTTGTTGGGTTCGAAGATTATAGAGCCAGATATAAATAAATTTTAATTTTTAATATATTATATATTTTTTTATATTGTTATCATTTATTGTTAGGATGCATATTTTAGAAACTCATATAATATTATCTGAAATTTACTGTGTTATTAAAATCAGACCGGCCGGTTCAACTAGTCGAACCAGGAACCATCCGTGACTCTGGTTCGGCAAAGGCAAAAAAAAAATGGAAAAAATTTGTCAAAATAAGTGAATCGGATCAGACCGATTCCAAATTTTTTCATTTTTTGTAATTCTTAATTAAATAAAACTATATATTATGTAAATCGATTTTATCATTTTTTGAATATGATTTAATCAGTCAAATTAATAACTCATTAAATTTTTTATATCAGTTGGATTATGAAAACACTCAAAATTTAGGCCGCTTGCTGCGCTTAAATCCGATGGTTCTAGCCAAAGGACAATGACTACTCATAGTTCAGCAATTACATGGCATGATTGGTTAACCATTTTCAACCGCAAAAAATTAAAATAAACAAAAAAAAAAAAAAAAAAAAAAAACTCTGCTATTCTTATGCAAATTTAAAAGGAAAAATATTTAATGAAAATCTTCATAATATTTTATTTATTTATTTATTTATTTTTTGCGTTAAGATAAGTGTGTTAATATAAAAGGAAAACTCTTGAATGAAAAGAGATTTCATTATGCATTTTGAAAAGGCGAATTATTTAATGAAAATTTTAATGTGCAATATCCATCAATATTTTTAATTAATAAATTCTTAGATAATTAATTAAAAATCAAATAATTGGACATAATTCTGTCGTGCTCATTTTATTGCATGGATGACGTGGTACCAATGTTACATCAAAGATGTTCTTCTTAATTAGGACCATCCGCAAATCAGCAATGCTTAACAAAATTAATAATTAAAAAAGAAAGTTTAAGGATCAAGCGCCACTGAATCAACTGTAGAAGATAATTATGTGGGACTTCAAGTAAAATTGATATTAGATAAATAATAATTATTGATTTAATATTCAATATAAATTTAATTTAACCGTAAATTCGGATCAAGAAAATATAATGTGAATTATCTCAACGATAAAACACCTCATGGAGTGGGAGTAACTGAAATTACAATTGGTTGACTAGTTATAGTCAACTAGTTGTAGTCACAAAAACTGAGCTTTTGCCCCGGTTGCAGGCTAGACTCCTAGATTCTTTGGTGCAACATTGATATGGGTGACGTGGTATCACAAGCGAATTAAAAAAAATGATATTTAAGTGCAACATTGATATAGTTATTTTTTTAATTTTTTAACACGCGTGGCAGTGGATAATTGGCTTATTACATGTGTGATGTGGTACCACTGTTGCATCGAAGATTTTCTCCCTGCATAGACAATGAGTCAAATATCTATTAATGTATTTCTCTTCATATTTAAGTGAGAATAAATATTTTATTTTTAATAGACGTAAAATTTTGAATATATTATAAATATTTATATTCAATATTTCTATGGATTTCAGATTATATAGATATTTATATTGTAATAAAAAAAAAAAACAGAAAAAAGTTTGTAGTCACAAATAATATACCTTATTATGTAAGATTTTTCTTTCTTTTACAAAATGAAATAAAAAGGAAAATGAAAGAAATTTGTCCCACGATTGCATAAATGCAAAGCAGAGCCAGAGACACAAAGCCAGATGGCTCCTCTTTATAGTCAGTAACGCCTCTGTTCCCCTCTCCCTCTCTCTCTGTCATTCATGCATTAGCATTTACCAAATCAGCACCCATTTTGCTCATTTAAATTCATCACCACCACCCCTTTCAAAATTTCTCATCAATCTCTTATCCTCTTCTCTTCTCTTCTCTCTTTCAATAGAAAGATTACAGTAGCCATGGTGGTTCTGTCACAGCCAGCAGCATTAGACCCTTTATCAAATTTGATCAAATCATGCAAGCCAATTGCAAGTTTGTTCACTGGAATTCCTGAAGTAGACCTCACAGACCCTGAAGCAAAAACCCAAATAGTAAAGGCCTGTGAGGAATATGGCTTCTTCAAAGTTGTTAATCATGGTGTGTCATTGGAGCTCATGACCAAATTAGAAGCTGAGGCTGTTAAGTTCTTTGGCCAGTCTCAGTCTGAGAAAGACAAGGCCGGCCCTCCTGACCCTTTTGGTTATGGCAGCAAAAGAATTGGCCCTAATGGTGATGTTGGTTGGATTGAATATCTCTTACTCAACACCAACCCTGAAGTCACTTCCCACAAATCTCTTGCCATTTTCCAAGGCCACTCACAGAAATTCAGGTACAATATTTCTACACAGCCACCTCTTCATTTATTATTACTTTTAATATTCATTTTTATAATAAAGTTTTGGACTCATATGGTGTGTTTGATTATGTATGTTTATGTAGGTGTGTGGTGGATGAGTATATAGTGGCAGTGAAGAAAATGGCATATGAAGTATTGGAACTGATGTCAGATGGACTGAACATAAAGCCAAGGAATGTGATGAGCAAGTTATTGAAAGATGAAAAGAGTGACTCATGTTTCAGGCTAAACCACTACCCACCATGCCCAGATCATCAGTTACAAGCATTGAGTGGTAGAAATTTGATTGGATTTGGGGAGCACACTGACCCTCAGATTATCTCTGTCTTAAGATCCAACAACACATCAGGCCTCCAAATCCAACTCAAAGATAGCTCTTGGGTTTCAGTCCCATCTGATCAATCTTCTTTTTTCCTCAATGTTGGTGATGCCTTACAGGTAAATTAGTTAATCCACAACTAGAATTTGTAAAAATCTATGTGGGTGGTAAGCTTTTTTAATTTTTTTTTTTTGGGGTTGGCAGGTTATGACTAATGGAAGATTCAAAAGTGTGAAGCACAGAGTGTTGGCTGACACAAAGAACTCAAGAATTTCAATGATATATTTTGGAGGGCCGCCATTGAGTGAAAAGATAATACCTTTACCAACTCTAATGGCGAATGAAGAAGAAAGCTTGTATAAGGAATTCACTTGGTGTGAATATAAAAAATCTGCATACAAGTCAAAGTTGGCTGATCACAGGCTTGGGCTGTTTGAGAAGACTACTGCCAAATGAAATGATATGAGTGAAAAGATAATACCTTTACCAACTCTAATGGCGAATGAAGAAGAAAGCTTGTATAAGGAATTCACTTGGTGTGAATATAAAAAATCTGCATACAAGTCAAAGTTGGCTGATCACAGGCTTGGGCTGTTTGAGAAGACTACTGCCAAATGAAATGATATGGTCAAATCAAATTTCCCCAAATTAGCATATATTAGGAGTTTTGTCAATGTTTTTATTAGGTTTGAAAAATATTGACCACTTGCCATAGATGGAAAACAAATAGGTTGTACTTTTCTTTTCTTTTCTTTTTTCTTTTAAAAAAAAAAAATTAACAAAAAAAATTGCTTCCTGGTAGTTTAAAATGTTACCATGTACTGTTTATGCAAGTTTATCATCATCCTGTCATCATGTATAATAAATAATAATAATAATAATAATATACTGTTAAATATATTATGTGGAATATTATTTATAGTCTAGATTATGCAGATAAAGCTTCCTGTTACTCAGAATATTCTTATTTCTTTCATCATATATTTTTAAATAAATAAATAATATATCGCTATCACAACATGCAGTGAGGTTATGGCTTGGTGGTGTAGGGTCCAGGATCTCACCTTGAGGTTATGTGTTCGAATCCAGGGGGTGCACTTCTTGTAAGAGCCTGGGTCAGTCGGTGGTTTTACCTGTGCCGCGGCCCATAATGGGTGGTTGGTGGCGGGGTTTCCATCGTTTCCAAAAAAAAAAAAAAAAAAAAAACATGCAGAGAGACATAGCGATTTTCAGATTAGAAACATATTACTACATGACATTCATTTCTCATGCAAAAGCAAATCGGCCCACAATTACACCGCAAATTTATTTAGTATCGAAAAACATATCAATTAGAAAATATACACGTAAATATTACGAGATAAGGATTTAAATATCATCATTCAACTCGGGTTTGGATCTTTAAGTTGACTCGACATTTGAACAACCCGAAGTTAAAATATGAGGGCCGCCAATGTGATAAAATTTTATTTATTTTTTTATTTTTTGGAAAATAAATGTCATGGCTTAAAGGTGTTGGAAGGTGAAGCTCGCCGGCCCCCACAATCCTTTCACTCAAATAAGAGAGACGGCTGAGAAGATTCTGAGAAGGGAAAGCCTTTTTTACTTTAATTGACGAAGAAGATTTGATTGCCTGAAGTCACTCTCATGATGAAGAGTTTGTGTTGACCAACCAACTCATCTTTTTTTACCATCTCAGTCCATCCTGACACGTCATTCCATCATCACACCCCCCCCCCCCCCCCCCCCCATTTTTTAATAAATGAGATGAGATGTCACTGCAATCCATTCTCACAGTAGGTTAAAAAAAAAAGAAGCAAAAATTTAAAAATAAAAAAGAATAAGGGAAATATATTAAAGAAAATAAGCTTTTGAATCTAGATTTTGTTAACAAGTGCTACCTATTCTCATAAAATTCGGGCATGTATCTATCAACTTTCGAATATTAATCTTATTTCTTTCGAGGCCTAATTAATAATGATTTGTTAAGTAAAAGTTCATCTCTATAAATATAACAGAAACGTTTTAATTTTTTTTTAATACATATGTATGTGCGTGTATATATATATATATGCATATTTGTGTGTATAAGGAAAAATTATATTATATAACAGTGATACCACATCACTCATGTAACAATGATACCACATCACTCAAGAAAAATTATATTTTATAACAGTGATACCACATCACTCATAAATAATAGTTATATTAAAAAAAAAAACTTCATGTGTTATAAATTTATTAATCGGTGGTATCACGTTACCAATATAACAACGGTATCAAATAATTACTAGTGTGAATAGATCTTTAAAATATTAAAAAAAATATATAGAAAAAAAATCATGAATATGATATCCAAATGATGAAAGATTCTATTAAGTAATAGTGATATCATGTCATTCATACAATAACATAATAATATCTTACCACACTTGTTAAATAGTAAAAAAAGAAAACTAATATATTGTAATTTTATTTAACATAATTTTATATCTTATATAATTATTGGTTGACGATACCACTTCATCCATTTAAATGTGGTATCAAAAAATTACACTCAAATCACATTTGTGGTTATAGTATATATAGGAAATGAGCTTACATTCAATTTTTTCCTGGTCTTATTTAGAATAATGATACTCATATAAAAAAAATACACAAAAAAATATTAACAAAAAAAAAAATCACTACAAGATAAAAATAATTTCATTACCGGATAATTTTGTTGTCTTTAATGTTTTTGTATAAGTTTTCTGTAATTTATTTATTTATTTATAGATTAACCATTCTAGTAGGGATGGCAAAAATCCTGCGGGAATGAGGGCTCAGTATGTTAGGGGCGGACAATGACATAATTTTTCATATCGGTTGGTTGGGCGGGTCGAGTACGGGTTTAATTGGAATCCCTGTTCAAATAGAGGTAAGATCCCTGCGTATACCGGGACCCGCACGAGTCTGATATGTTAGAAACGGATCATGGAAAAAAAATTTATATATGTTGATTGAACGGGAAAAATATAAATATTAGCATCCCCGTATTATATCTGACCCGTTACCATTATACTTGAAAATAATAGAACATTCAACAGATTAGAAAAAAAGACATTGTATGACGATGGAGCCGCTCTAATATATTTTGTACACGTCATTTTATTGGTGTATGTATTTTTAATATGTATTTGAGAGTATTTAAAATTATATTAAAAATATTTTTTTAGTGTTAATTTTTTTTTAACTTTCTTTAATAATATATTCAAAAGTATTAGCTAAATAACAGTATGAAACTATCTCTTAGTTTATAGAGGTACGTATCTCTAGTGCATGAGTTTTCCTCCGCAATCTTCAATGCGAAAGTATAATGAATCGACCCATTTTCTATTGTATTTGATGATATAAAATTATAAATCGATTTTTATTTATTTTCCATATCTATTGTTGTATTGTGTAGATTAAATACTCATTTAGTTGCTACAGTTTTAATCAATTATTCAGCTAGTCATTGTAATTTTAAAATTAATGCATTTTTAGAATTTTTTTTTTTAAATCCTAAAAGCTATTTTCTAAATTTTTGATAGTATTTGGTTGTATTTTAAGTAGACATTTTGAGAATTAAAAAAGCTAGTTTGCTTCTACTAATAAAAGGTCAAATTTTGGGTTTTTGGGAGTTAATATTGAAATTATTTTTAAAAATATTAAATTATCTATAATATCATAATTTAATATAAAAATATTATTTCATTTATTTCATAACACGATTAAAAAAAACTTATTTAATAAACTAATTTTATATTTTTTAATAAAAACTTTAACTCGCAACCAAACACTTAAAAACTTTAATTAAAAATTATACTTCTAAAAACTCTACTAATAAAAACTCTATTCAAATAATTTTATTTAGAAAATTATACTAAATGGACCCTTAATCCAAAACACCATTTCACCTTATGCAAAGTTGAATCTAACTGTTATAGAAATAATAATAGAGGTATTTTTTAATACATGATTTTTTTAATACATAAATTAATTAGGTAATTGGCCAAATCTATAGGTAACTTTCCCATCAAAGAACGAGGCACCACAAAAAAAATTCCTTTATAAAGGACACATCAAATCAAAAAAGAAAGAGAGTTTCCTTATTACACTAAAGAGAGCATAAGAGAGAAGATATTTTGAGCAGCTTGTAATTGGCTGAAAGCAACTAGTTAATTGAAATTCCCAATGTTCGTGATTTGATAGTGTTGGGTTTAGAATCTGATCTATAAATACTAAGTTCGAATCCAGAGAGTACGTTTCTTGTAAGAATCTGGAATAACAGATGATTTTACATGTTTCGCTTAAACCCGAAATGAATTTCCAACGATTTTTTTAAAAAAAAAAACTAATTAATTGAAGCTTTATAAGTGGAAAGATATTATTTTGCTTACTCTCAATTAAGTTGGTGCTTTACGGAAGACAGTGCGACATGTTGTTGTGATAAAAATGAAGAGGTTGTTTTCATTTGCAAATCTTTGCTGGCCTTTAAGTTAATGCAATCTTGACAGAAACATTATTGTTTATTAATAATTAATGAGTAGATTCACATATTCAATAACTTTTTTGACATTGAATTATGTTACTTGGTATTTTTCCACGATTTGGTCTTCTTTTTTAAAACTCCATAATGATTTTTTAGTCATTGAGATTTGAAAGCTATATATATATACATATACATATAATGTGTGACAATAACTTTTTTTTTTTTTTTTGGAAACGATGGAAACCCCGCCATCAAACCACCCATTCTGGGCCGCGGCGCAGGTAAAACCACCGGCTGTCACAGGCTATTACAAGAAGTGCACCCTCTGGATTCGAACCCATAACCTCAATGTGAGATCCTGGATCTTACACCACCAAGTCACACCCCTTCTGTGACAATAACTCTACTAGTATTGGATGTCACTCTCACTTTGAATCTTTTTTATTCTTTCGGTTTCTAGGTTCATTGAATTCACAAATGATAATTCTTACTTTTTTTTTTTTTCTTTTTGGTTAACATTCATCAGTCATCACAGTTTAATTCATTGAAGTTGATCAATATTATGTATAAGGTAAGTTTTTCAAAAACAACATCAGCACTCCATTAACCTCCTAATCACGTCTTAAAAGCTTTTTAATTAAATCTTGATACAACAACAGACAAATGGAGTTGTGTTTTATCTTGTTAGCTCATAATCATATAATAAAATTGTGGGTACATTTGTCATTCTTATTAAAAGAATAACACTAATTGCAAACAAACCCATAATTCCATCCAAACAAAATGGCATAATTTTAATAAATCTCTTAATATATTTTTTTCCTGAAATCGTTAGAAACCCCACCGTCAAACCACATATTCCGAACTTAAGCGGAGTAAGTAAAACCCCCGACTGTCCCAGACTGTTACAAGAAACACACTCTCTGAATTCGAACTCAGGACCTAAAGGTGAAATCATGAACCCTACATCACAAAACCACACCCATTGAAGACAAATCTCTTAATATTTGTAGTTCTAATAGTTTTAGCTCTAATAATTGAATTGAAATGTATTAAGTTTTTCATAATCTTCTATCATATGCGTTTTAATAATAATATACAATTAATATTCAAATCCGATTCGGAGGATTCACGGAAGTAATGAAAAGTTGGTAAAAAAAAAAAAGAAAAAAAAAAAAGAAAAAAGAAAAAGAGCAAAGTTGGATGAGAATGATGCGATCCGACAAAGAAGGCAATAATAACAAATGATTTGGGCCAAGTTGGTGATCATAGAACGTCTGTTGTGGTCCTTAGGACCACTCTTTGTTGTTAGGTACCCATCAACAAGAATCAATATTAATTGCCATGGGTCGTACAAGTGTTCCATTTTCATACCACCCAATAGATTGGTTATTCAAAATTTCATGTTTTTTTTTTTTTTTGTTTTTTATTTATACGACTGAAAAAATTGTGAGTCAAAATGGTAAGAGAAAAAAAATGTACGAATTTTTCAAAGGGGACCCTTGACAAGTGGTTTGCGAGCTCTATCATTATTATAGGTCACAAGTTAGATTTGGGTTTCCAATTTGCAACTCTTATCACATTTATTATAAGCCCAAATTTATAGCCCACCATTTTGTGAAAGTTAGATTTGGGTTTCCAATTTGCAACTCTTTCTCCAACACAGACCACCATTTTGTGACTTGGAATAGTATGTCAAGACAATATCATATCCAGTACAGGAGAAGTACTAAATTCAAACTTCTTTTTTACAAGAGTTTGAGACAATCGGAGATTTTATCAACACTGCTTAAGCTTGGAAGAGATAATTTGACGACTGAATTTCCAACGATAAAAAAAATCATCATTAAAAAAGGGAAATGCGCGAGTTCAATAGAACCGGGACTATCCAAAACACAAGCACAAGTTTCTTACAACTTGAACAAGAAATAACATTTCCAAATGTACTCTTTGTAACAGGAAAAGCATGAAAATGAGATAACTGGTAACTTCAAAAACGGGAAGGGCATAGAGAAAACATCAGCACGCGCCGAACTTCGTCTCTAGTTGATTCAACGATATCCCTTCAAAGGATCTGCTGTTTTCCCAGATCTAGCATCTGTCCAAGCTTTTGCAATTGTTCGCTTCATTTCTTCATCACCTTCCTCATACATATTCTGCAAATTTGCAGCAAATAAGAAAAAGTAAGTATTTGGGGACAACCTGCATAATGTCTTAAAAATTAGAAATATGTAGCAATGCATGCATCTGTTTATGAAAGCGCCTTCATATGTGAATATGCACCGCAAAAAGAAGGCGAGCAAGCTCACCTTCATCAGATCCATAATTCCAGCCATAGGATCTCGTTCTTTATCCATATTTGGTTTCAGCTGCAAATATAGTGGAAAAGCAAATGCAGATTAGACAATGTTTTTCTCTTGTGAAAGTACGAATCAAACCTCAACTATTCCCATTTTATGCGATTACCTTATCCTCTTTGTAATGCAAGTCTAACCAATTTCCTTTTGAAGCTTTCAAAAGGGTAACGACAACCCTTGTAGGTTTAACCAGCACCTTACACTTCTCAGGCACAATCTCCCGGTTCAACTTAGGGACAGTAAACCGGTAGTTCTTTCCTTGGACATCATGGAATTTGGCATCAAAAGACATCTGCTTGAACTCTGTTTCCATTTTTTCTTGATCAACTCCCTCTAAAGAGATATATATCTGCAAATGGAAGGTTAAAAAAAACAATTGTTTTGCTTCATGATTCACAAAAAAGTACATAAAAAATACACTCCATGCTCCTCAAGTAGCTTCCACTGGAATCTTTCATGAAATTACTATCATACCTTGACCTTTTCATTGTCCTGATCCCAGCTGAATGATGCAAGAGTAATATAATTGACTGCTGGAGTATGGGGAACCATAACTGGTGTCGGGATTGGAGCCGGCGTCTGTGCAACTGGAGCAGGAGCTGTATCTATTGACAACTACACAAAGAAAAATCATTGGAAAATTACCAAGTAATTTCGTAATTTAACTTGACACATTCGCAACCAAATACACAGTACATAATAAACTCAACAATGATGGTTTGGAAAGACCACAAAAATGGGATTTAAACCTTAATCGCCTTTCATTCATTAATCAACAAAACTTAAAACATAATGTGTACTGAAGAGAAAATAAAATGATACAATAAACAGTTCTGCACACGAACATAACTTTAATTTTCCAATGAAACAATAGAATTGCCATCCAAATAAAATCCACAGCCTAGCGGAAAAAAAAAAAAGATTTATCTAAACATAGTAATTCAACCAGAGAATTTGTTTAATACATTTTTTTTGAATGGAAATTCTGCGGCCAAACCACACTAACTTAAACGGAACAAATAAAATCTAAGATTCGAACCCAAGACGCAAGGGAAGATTCTGAATCCTAACCCACCAAGCAACGCTAGTGAAATTATTATTTAATACTTTGCTACAAGTAATCCTAAGTTTATTGAATAATAATTTATAATAATTTCTCTTTTTCCCCAATATTCGTATAATTTGAATGAAACGTGCCAAAGTAAAACGACAAGTGAATACAAAATATACATTTCACTACGAAATCCATACTCCACAAACAGAAATGAAATTCAGTAAAAATAAAGAAAAAAGAAACCCGACCTTTTCCAAGTTTTGAATCTCAGAGCCAATAAGGGAGACGACACGAGGTCGTTTTGCGACGCTCTGTAACTGTCTCAGCTCTTCCAAATCCAACGCCAAATCCTCCGCCATTTCTTCTTTTCTTATGCAGTTTTCACAGCGCGGTGATGATGACGAATGTTAGTTTTATATGATTACACGATCAATCTTCAAATAACAAGCGCAAATGGAGAAGCGATGAAAAAATTCTGACTTAAAAATAATAATATAATACTTTTAAGCGTAGAATTTGCTAGAAGCCTGGAGCTTTGTATGGAAACTGAAAGGGGGCAAAATGATTATTATTATTATTATTATTATTTTTTTTTTTTGCAGGGTTTTCGCTTTGAAAGAAGGTTCCAGAGAATTGAACACGAGGAAATATTATCCAGTGCAAGGAGGGACACGTTTCCATAATTACAAAAAATAAAAATTAAAAAAAATTAAAAAAAATATAATTATAATCATTTATTTTTTTAAAATGAAATTATTTCTAATTATTATTTTGGTACGATACAATTCGATTTGAATTATAATATTTTCCTTCATTTTTTTCATTCTTTGACTTCTTTTTTTAAATTTTCCTAATACTATAATCTAATGACATATGCATACAATTCAATCTTAAGTGTATTTTTTAGTCATGTGTCATTAGATTCTCGACCATTCAATTTTTCAATTTTTATAATAATAAAATCACAATAATTGAATCCAACATTTATTCAATTTTTTTTTTTTTTACATTATAACTATTTTAATTATCATAACTATAACAATATAAACTTTTCATTTTATACAAATATCATTTATAAAATTTAAAACCTAAGGAAATAAACAAAATTAATAACCAAAAAGAAATTATAAATATTTCACGATATTAATCATCACTAAACACTAAATAAATTAATTATAATTTAACATATATAAAATATAAAATAACAATATAAAATTACTATACTTAAAAAATTAAATGAATCAAATTATTCAATTAGTTCGGTTAGTTTTTTTTTTTTAGTTTAAAAATGATATTATTTGGTTCGGAATTTAGTTAAAAACGAACAATTATTTTTTAAATTAAAAATTTACCGATTTGGCTTGTTTGGTTTTGGTTTTTTTGTCCACCCCTACATGTGCCACTGAATTGGAATATATCCATTTAGCCTCATACTGTGTTTGGATTGATGGAATGAGATAATTTATAATGAAATGTAACTCAATGGAATGCAATTGAATGGATTGGAGGATAAGAAGAGGGGTTTATAATATAATGATCCAAAAATTTATTTGGTAAATAAAATGTAATTGAATGAAATGAAATATATCTAGATATATTTTAAAGATAATTGTGCCATTTCATATTCTAAAAGTATAAAAAATATAAATATTTTAATATTATTTTTTCAATAAGTAAATTCGTATTAATAAATAATATAATTTTTTTAAATTACGTTTCATTTTTATTCCACTCCAATTTGGGTTCCGCCTTCTCTCATCTCATTCCATCAACAAAATAATCGTTATTCTTAAATATTTTAAATAACACTTACCTTCATTTCATCATCTTCCATCAATCCATATATAGTCTTAAGTAAAAACTTGTTTTTATATTTATCTTATTCATTATGGATTTAAATTTGATGTTAAACTGAGTTTTGTACTGATTTTTTTTTTATATAAATTATAATTATTAGTTATTGAATAATAATTTAAATTTAACTAAATGTTAATGGTGCATTATAAAAAAAACATGCGTGGTAAAAGATTATGAAAAACTTAGCGCAACTCAGCACTGGATTCAAATTCACTCCTTTAGGATTCCCAGTTAAAAAATGAGAGTAAGTAGTAGTGTTGGGTTTAATGAAACAAAGATTTCAAGCAAAGTCGTAGAAAAATTAGGTTGACATAAATTTATATTATAAAAATATACCTAAGTTTTAGGTGACTTAATAAAATAATGATTTCGAATAGATTACAATAATGTCGCTCAATATAATAAGGGAAAAAAAAGATATTTATTTAGTTTGGCAGAATATTAAATGAAAATTATGTTGTAAATTCTTCAAAACTCGTTCATTAAATATGATATGTATATGTATATCATTGAGATTGTCAAGGGGTGTATGAGAGGTTGCATTCCCCCATATTGGCACCACTCCATGCCTTATAAAAGAAGACTTTTATTCCAAATGATATATACAGGAAATATACAACAAAAAATATCTGATTTTAAGGCTGTGTGTTTTCTTTTGTTTTGAGAGGAGATCCACCATTTTATGAGTTCGCATACTTGTTAAAGAGTGCTCCTTAAACAATAAGTATCCAAGTTACCCTGGGAGAACGTTGGCAATTCGTATCCGTATAGCACCTGTGACGGGGCCAATAAGTTCTTAAGTACAGAGATCTTCTCGACTTGGATTGTTTTCTGTAATCTCAATTTACAGGTTTGTCTTCAAGTTTTCTGGTTTTAGGGTTTTGCATCTAGATCTACTTTTGGTAGTTTGATCTGTTTGATTTGCATGTTTATTGCTGTTTAATGACACTAATTTAACAACAATCTTAAGAACTTATTGATATAGTGTTATTAGATAGTAATTTGCATGTTAGGGTTTGAATATTTTTTTGGAAAATTCAGTCTGTGCATGAAAAACCCGTAGGGTGTTCGAACGCCCGACGCACGCGAAGGCATAAATTTGAAAATTCGTAAGAACATTCAAACGCGTCTTTAAACTCAACTCGAACGCAAGCCTTATGTCTTAGAACGTTCGAACGCATCATGAACGCAACTCGAACGCAAACTCTCTGGAATCATTCCGTCTGAACTCGTTCACGAACACTATACGAACGTGAACTCTCTGGAATCATTCCGTTCGAACGCGTTATCAAACGCTACTCGAACGTGAACTCTCTGGAAACACATTGTTCGAACGCGTTATCAAACGCAACACGAACGCACACACATTGGACAGTCTCGTTCGAACGTAGATACGAACGTGACACTAACGATTTTGTCCTGTAAGTATCATAAATTGCAAACTTTAATTAATATTAATTTGGTTAGTCATATACTGTAAACACATTAATCTTGGTAGTATAGATTTAAGTTATTATTAAGTTGTTCAATTATCACAAGCATACACATAGTGATAAAGTTGAAATTGATTGGTTGTTGCATAATTTTGGTTGAGAATTTAAAGTGTAATTTTGCACGAGTAATTCCATCCAATCTTGATTGACATATATATCTACTCTTATCGTATTAATTGTGCTATTGGAAAAGTACAAATCTGGGTTTTGAATTGCTAAAAGATCCTATTGGAAAAGGTGTTTGAAGAATATTCGTTCATTCAATTTTCCTTAAGTATCTTTAGTTGAAATTCAATGACTTGTGTTTATTGGAACTTTCGTCCATTAGAACAACAAGTGACTACCTAGTACATCACTTTGAACAAGATCATTCGTTGATCGTTGTGCAATTTGTCTTTCGTAGACTGATTGAACCCTGTTGATTTCCAGTTACAAATGGCTAGCGAAAATATCACGGTGCTGGTCTCTCACGGAGAAAAGCCGGAGAAATTTGGTGGGGCAAATTTCAAACAGTAGCTGAGCAAAATGCTGTTCTACCTGACAACTCTCCAGTTGGCTAAATTCCTCAAAGATCATCCGGGTCATGTGGAGGGTGAATCTGAATTGGCCAAGGAAGAGCGAGAACAGACTTGGATGTCTGGAGACTTCTTATGCAAGAACTACATTTTGGGTGGTCTTGACAATACCCTGTACAATGTGTACCAAGGCATGACTTTTGCGAAAGTTCTCTGGGAATCTCTCGAGAAGAAGTGCAAAACCGAAGATGCCGGACTAAAGAAATTAGTCGTGGGTAGGTTCCTGGACTACAAAATGGTAGATTAAAGGACGATGATGTCTCAGTTGGGTGAACTGCAATTGATCATTCATGAAATACCGGATGAGGGAATGAAACTCTGTGAGATGTTCAAGTTGCCGCTATAATTGAAAAGTTGACTCCATCATGGAAGGACTTCAGGAGCTATCTGAAACATAAAAAGAAGCAGATGAGCCTTGAATACCTCAGTGTTCGATTGAGAATCGAGGAGGACAACAAGATGTCCGAGAAGGCCAGCTACAAGACTCTGAAGTCTAAGGCCAACATCATTGAAGGTGTTAAGGGTAGCAAAAAGAGAAAGAACAGTGGAGCTGACTCTGGGAACAAGAAGTTCAAGGGAAAATGTTACAACTGTGGAAAGAGCGGTCATATGTCAAATGACTGCATGAATAAGAAATCTCAGGACAAGGGCAAGAAAAAGAAAAATGAGGCCCATGTTACTGAAGGTGAGCAGCTGACTGATGATATCTCAGAGATGAAACTATCAGCAGTGGTAACTGAAGCCAACATAGTTGGGAATCCGAGAGAATGGTGGGTAGATACTGGGGCTACTCGTCATATCTGTGCAGACAGTAAGATGTTTTCCATGTACCAGAAGGTCGATGACGGCGATCATCTGACAATGGGAAACTCGTCTACCTCTCAGGTGGTTGGACAAGGCACAGTGGTTCTGAAGATGACATCCGGAAATGAGCTAAAATTGAAGAACGTACTGCACGTTCCAAATATTCGGAAGAACTTGATCTCGGGCTCTCTTCTTAGTAAGGCTGGTTTTAAGCTTGTATTTGTTTCTGACAAGTTTGTAATGACTAAGAATGATATGTATGTAGGAAAATGATACCTAACTGAGGGCCTTTTCAAGCTAAATGTAATGACTGTTAATCGTGCTATTAATAAAGCTAGTTCGTCTGCTTATATTATTGTGTCACAAAATGTATGGCATGAGAGGTTAGGACATGTTAATTATGATACCATGCGTAAATTAATTAATATGGACCTTATACCTAAATTTGCAATTGATAGCCAACATAAGTGTGAAGCATGTGTTGAAGTAAAAATGCATAGAACATCATTTCATTCAATAGAACGCAGTTCTGAACCTCTAGAACTTGTACAAACTGATGTATGTGACATGAATATTGTGCAAACAAGAGGCGGTAAAAAGTACTTTGTCACTTTTATCGATGACAGCACAAGATTCTGCTATGTGTACTTGCTGAGAAGCAAAACAGAAGCTATTGAGAGCTTTGTACACTATAAGAGCGAAGTTGAAAATCAACTTGGCAAGAAAATCAAAAGAATCAGGAGTGATAGAGGTGGTGAATACGTTTCACAATTCGGTGAATATTGTTCTGTGCACGGAATTATTCACGAAACCACTGCTCCTTATTCTCCTCAATAGAACGGAATTGCGGAGCGCAAAAACCGAACATTGAAGGAAATGATGAACGCCATGTTGACAAGTTCGGGTCTACCCCATAACTTGTGGGGGGAAGCCTTGATTTCCGCGAACTACGTTCTGAACAAGCTTCCTCACAGAAGACTAGACAAGACACCATATGAATTATGGAAAGGTTTCGTACCTTCCTACAAATATCTCAAAGTGTGGGGGTGTCTTGCCAAAGTAATGGTTCCTAAACCTAAGAAGGTTAGAATATGACCCAAAACTGTTGACTGTATATTCATTGGATATGCTCACTACAGTAGTGCGTATCGATTCTTGGTACACAAGTCGGAGATTCCTGACATCAATCCAAATATGATAATTGAGTCAAGGAATGCGATATTTTTTGAAGAGACGTTTCCTTG
Organism: Zanthoxylum bungeanum; assembly: GCA_019454045.1. Taxonomy (NCBI): domain Eukaryota; kingdom Viridiplantae; phylum Streptophyta; class Magnoliopsida; order Sapindales; family Rutaceae; genus Zanthoxylum; species Zanthoxylum bungeanum. The sequence continues at coordinate 190,098 of SKCR01024002.1, read as the reverse complement.
TAAGGAAAGACAAATAACTGGGTCTCTCAAAAGGACAATTGACATTGTCAAGGATAATGATCATGTTGACCTAGAATTAGATAAACGTGTTAATACTGAGACAATCGAGCCTAGACGTAGCAAAAGAGCTAGAACGTCTAACTCGTTTGGTCCCGATTTTCTGACATACCTGTTAGAAAATGAGCCTCAAAGTTATAAAGAAGTCATATCTTCTCCTGAGGCACCTCTTTGGAAAGAGGCGATAAACAGTGAGATTGATTCAATCCTACAGAATCATATTTGGGATTTGGTTGATCTTCCACCAGGTTGTAAGCCGCTGGGCTACAAATGGATATTCAAAAGGAAGATGAAAACGGATGGATCAATAGCTAAGTACAAGGCTAGACTTGTCATAAAAGGTTATAGACAAAATGAAGACATTGATTACTTTGACACCTATTCACCAGTGACTCGTATCACATCGATAAGAATGCTCATAGCCATAGCAGCTATATTTGGTCTTGAAATACATCAAATGGATGTAAAGACGACATTCTTGAATGGTGAATTGGATGAAGAGATTTACATGGAACAACCAGAAGGGTTTAATGTTCCTGGACAATAACAGAAGGTGTGCAAACTTGTAAAATCCTTATACGGATTAAAACAAGCACCGAAACAATGACATGAGAAATTTGACAAAGAAATGTTGTCAAATGGGTTCAAAACCAATGAGTGTGATAAGTGTGTGTACACTAAATCAACTCAAAAAAGGATATGTCATTGTGTGTCTCTATGTAGACGATATGCTGATAATTGGTAGTAATCATGAAATGATTCAGTCTACCAAAAACGTGTTATCCAGCAGATTTGATATGAAAGATATGAGGATAGCTGATGTGATCATAGGAATAAAGATTTCTAGGATATCAGACGGATATATATTATCACAGACTCATTATATTGAGAAAATACTCGATAAATATATCAAATGGGATCTAAATGTGGCTAGAACCCATGTAGACCTAGCTCTTCATTTATCAAAGAATATTGGTTCAAGCATATCGTAATTAGAGTATTCGAGAATCATCGGAAGTCTGATGTATCTCACGAATTGCACACGCCCTGATATCGCTCAAGCTGTGAATCAGCTTAGCAGATATACGAGCAATCCAGGACACAACCACTGGAAAGCCATAGTAAGAGTTTTGAGGTATCTGAGAGAAACTTCAAAATATGGGCTACATTACGAGAGATATCCTGCTGTACTGGAGGGATACAGCGATGCTAACTGGATATCTGATACGGTGGATTCCAAATCTACAAGTGGATTTGTTTTCACACTTGGTAATGCAGTCGTGTCATGGAAATCCTTGAGGCAAACATGTATTGTCTGGTCTACTATGGAATCAGAGTTCATAGCATTAGACAAAACAGCGGAAGAAGTAGAATGACTTAGAAACTTCCTAGAGGATATTCCTAGTTGGCCCAAACCGATGCCATCGATTAGCATACATTGTGATAGCCAATCGGCAATTGGGAGAGCCCAAAATACAATGTATAATGGTAAGTCTCGACACATACGTCGGAGACATAATACCATACGTCAATTGATCTCAAGTGGCATAATAACGATCGATTATGTTAAGTCAAAGGAAAACCTAGCGGATCCACTAACTAAAGGTTTACCTCGAGAGCAAGTTGAGAAGTCATAGAAGGGAATGGGCTTGAAGCCTATAATCTAAGAATTGTCACTGTGGAAACCCAACATAGCTGACTGGAGATCCCAAGATCTAGGTTCAAAAGGAACAACAGAAACTTTGTGCAATTCAAAACAAGCACTGAAGAGTTTCGTACTCTTTCCCATTCCGATAATGACGCTGAGTGCGGTATGTCATTGGTTAGGATAAGCTAAGGCTTTTAATGGTCACTATATTAGGAGATGAGTCCTAATGGGGGTAAAGACAGATTACATCTTCATAGTAGATCACCTATTTCAAGTAAGAAGTGAGGCCGCTTCTATGGGAACCTTTAAAGGCGGGTTACCCTAAAATGCTTGATGAATCGAGGACCATTGTTCAGGGCCAAAATGAACACAACCGTATAACGGGAAAATGGTCGAATTAAAGCTGTGTGTTGGCAATTGTCTTGGTTTACACCAACGGCAGAACAGTTCAAGACTATGGGTCACTGGTTTGCCAAGTAAATCCGATTGTCACTCACTAGGAAAGGTTCAAGGCGAAAGCTACCTATTTCGATGCAGCTTTAGCTCTCGGTATCTCTCTCACGTGCCTGAATGAATATTTGAAGAATTGTGGGGGATTGTTGTAAATTCTTCAAAATTCGTTCATTAAATAAGATATGTATATGTATATCATTGGGATTGTCAAGGGGTGTATGAGAGGTTGCAACCCACCCCAAGAGGTGCCCTATTGGCACCCCTCCATGCCTTATAAAAGAAGGCTTTTATTCCAAATGATATATACAGGAAATATACAACAAAAAATATCCGATTTTAAGGCTGTGTGTTTTCTTTTGTTTTGAGAGGAGATCCACCATTTTCTGAGTTCGCATACTTGTTAAGGAGTGCTCCTTAAACAAGAAGTATCCAAGTTATCATGGGAGAGCATTGACAATTCGTATCCGTAGAGCACCTGTGACGGGGCCAATAAGTTCTTAAGGACAGAAATCTTCTCGACTTGGATTGTTTTTTGTAATCTCAATTTCCAGGTTTGTCTTCAAGTTTTCTGGTTTTAGGGTTTTACATCTAGATCTACTTTTGGTAGTTTGATCTGTTTGATTTGCATGTTTATTGCTGTTTAATGACACTAATTTAACAACAAATTACCAAGCAAAGCAAAAACATTCACTGGAAAATAACAAAGCTAATTGATTTACAGTTCAACGCCAATATTTGATATCTGCTAATTGATTCCTTTGTTTTGAGTAAATTGGGATAGTTTCCTTCTTTCGTGATTCCGTGCAATTAATAAATTCTGAAGCTGCATCTGAATTACTCAATTGCCCATTGTTGCCTCCTTTGAAGGTAGATTCAAGCTGAACGAAGAGATTAAATTGGTGTTGTAAGGTTCATAATCTTACTTTGAGGTTTTGGGTTCGAATCCAATGAGTGCGTTTCTTGTAAGAGTCTGTAACAGTCATAGGTTTTATCTGCTCCGCTTAAGCTCGAAAGGAGTGATTTGGCGATGAGAGTTCCAACGATTTTTTTTTTTTTTTAAAAAAAGAAGAGAATAAATTGAAGTTAAAAGCATTATTCAATCCTTATCATATAAAAAGCTAGAGAAAATAGGTAATTAACAGATAAGTGCTTCCATATAGTCTGCACATAGATAACCATATCCCCACATTCAAATGTCATTTATTGAAGTTTTGGAAAAAAATTGGCAGATACTTAATATGATTGTGGTCAAACACTGCAATCTTCCAAGCATTAGATTATTTTCTGGAAAGTAACCTCTATGGTATTCAGAAAATTGAAAAACTGCTAGGCTGATTTAAGAAGAAAAAAATATCACAAATAACCAGATATATCCTCGGAAATATCGAGTCAAAATATCGATTTGGGGGTAATCCTCGAATGAGTTGTCCTCAGGCTATTAGGCGATACAGAGTATAAATTAGTTTATAAATTAGCGTCAACAAATATTCTCATATTGTAATATTATAATTTTATGAACATTAATTTACATGTTTAGTGGAATATTAAAACTTAAAAACTAGCGTTAAAACTCCATCAACACGGGTTAACAAACATCAGATAGAATGATCAAATGTGTTGGCACTGATCAAGGGCCCATGGGCCTACTGTGTTGTAAACTGCATTTAACCAAAAACAAGGCCGTGCGATTGTGAATTTTAATAATTTTTTTCCCAAGTGATTTATGGATTAATTTGTGAGTAATTCTATAAGAGGGTTTCCACCTATATAGGTTAGAATTCATTTATTGGATTCAATTCATGTTAAAAATATTATGGATTTAGAAAAATTGATTATTTTAATAAATGAATCGATTTAATTAGATTCGTTTAATTTGAGCTCACCAGTTAAATTGAGCACGTGGAAATATTACTTTTCATTTACTAGGTGTTTTATTTTTCAATTAATATTTGAGAAATTATTAATAATTATCATAGAAAAAATAACGCGGTATATATTCAGTGGGTCATTTTTAGTAAATCAATTAATTGCGTATTTGAAACATCACTATTCAATCATTATACTCTCTAAAATTTAAGCCTATGAAAATAACTGAACCATATAGCTTTGAGTCGTTAAGCTTTTTATTCTTGTCATGTATTAAACTTTATTTATCCTTTTAATGCACCATTGACGAGTTCTTGATAACGTATGATGTGACAAAATCTTAGGTGTCAATCTAATTGAGATGTAAGATTTTATTTGATACTTCTCCCGTTCTTGAGATCATTTATTCAAAAAAAAAAAAAGTGTATTGATCTCAAAGAGATTTGGAATGAATCAAATGTATCATTAATTTCCCAAAAATATTGTATTAAATTTGATCTCGAAGTTTAAATATTGAAATTGAATTATTGATGCCCCACTTAGCCATCAAAGTGTGGATTCATCATAAAAGTTGATTCGATTAGTTCCATACTAAACAATGAACGAATTGGTACCAAAAGCATATATATTTCGAAAGAAATTAAAAGATGGTCGGAGCATAGACATGCTAAAATATTTGTCAATGGGACCTCTCCTATGATGAATTCCACTAAGACATGTCATCAATTAGCCAAATAAAGAAACTAATTAAAGGGAGACCTACAACCACCTAATAAAATCATATCATATATAAAATCATTTTTTACTTTGTTTTGAGTAGAAGTTCAAAGATCTCAATTAAATTTACACAATGATCTCCTAATTCTTAGTGGGGTATCAAAAAATGGTTTTTTTTAAAAAAATAAAAATAAATGTTGGGCTGCATGTGCACCACGTTGGCTTATAAAGTTTCTGTAAGGCTGAGCATAAATGGTCTTCCAATTTCTGTAAAATAAATATAGAAAAAGAAAAAGATGAAACAAAAAAAAAGCTCTTTTGCATCAAGGAAATAATTGACTAGTCTGGCGTGATTTGATAATGTAGGACTCAATATCTCATAATAAGGTTCTGGGTTCGAATTTAAAGAATGCGTTTTTTATAATTTATTTAAACTCGAAATGAGTGATTTAGCGGCGGAATTTCCAACTATTCAAAACAAAAGAAGAATTTGACTATCAATTAATGACGAAATGCAAATGCTGACGGTTAATTTGGACAGGGAATAAAGCTAGCTAAAGGCCGCCAAAATTTCATGCACAGGATATAAAAAATAATCAAACAAAGTCTTACATTTTGCTCTTTAATTACATTATAATCATTATCTCATATTGTTAATTTGTTATTTTATTTTATGAAGAGAGAAAAGGAAAGCCAATTAGAAAAATTCTTTTTATATGTAACGACAGTTTCAGATTCCACGTCCAAAAGAAGATGACTTTCTTTGCAACCAATACGAATATGGTAATCTTGAGGAAATGGAAAGGTAATTAAGAAATATTATCTTAAAAATAATATATGTTTATGGGATATAAAACATGAATAACAAACTAGAGTATCAATTAATTAATACCATTTTATACTAAATTCCTAAAATCTTGAATAGGCAAATCCTAATTATCATGACATAATTAAATCTTAGAACTTAAATAAAACAAGAAATACGATAGAATTTCTAAATAGAAACGAAAATTTTAAGATACAAAATAAGGCCTAAAATGAAGGAATTTAAAGATGATATGTTGATCAGAATCAACAAAACATCTCATTCTATGTTCAATTTTTTTTTTCTATTAGCTTCGAATAAATATATTATGGATATAAAATAGTCAACTATTGCACAAGTTTTGGGTATGTAAAGATGACTACGTCACTCAAAACTCTATTATCTTGAAATATTATCTTTTACATTGCATATAACCTAAAAACAAATTACAATATGTAGCATAATAATAATTACAAATGGAATTGATGCTCTAAGACAAAATTAATTAAGCTAATTAATTTTTTTTTCCAATTCCGACGCCGCAAATTGAAGAGCATGGAGATGAATTTGTAACCATTTGATCATGAAGGTTAGGGCTTTGTGTTTGGAGAAGGCTCATGAGTGTGAATCAATCATCAACTTTGAGTGCTATTGTAAATTGTTAACTTGTGGCAAATTGACAAAATGAGGTCAAATACTTTTGGTCTTTTTCAAAAGTTGTAAACCCCAAATTGTTTTGCCAAAAAAGAAATATTTTACATGCACTCCATTTGCTTAATTTAAAATGCTCTTCTCATTCTCATATAATCTTGAAAGGTCACGAAAAAGACTAACATCCAGTTCACCAAGCTTTGATTTTCTTTGTTTGCTGCCTGTTTCACAATAAATATAATCCCATTTAAATAGAACAAAAAAATAATTAGCTTAATTGTTACATACCCACGAGCTTAAATTTTATTAATCAAACATAATTACAATAGTTAATAACTTGTAACATTAATAATTTTATATACAAAATGCTTTGCATTGTATACATTTTTGGTTTTAAGCTAGCTAAACAAATTGATGTCATATAAAGGAGAGTTTAAAAAGCAAAGAAAAAAAAAAAAAAAAAAGACCTAAGGTTTTACCTTGGTGGCAGATGAAGTTAGAGAAACTGAAGCTGATGATGATGATGATGATGATGATGATGATGGTGATGATGGTGATGAGGTTGAACGAGCAGAAAGCCCGACATTGTAAGCCATGGTGCCATCAGGTTGATAGAGACCGTAATTTCTTTCAGAAGTGGGTCCTGGCTTCATATTCTCATTGAATAATGCAAACAAATATACTTCTAGCCTCAGATTTGGCCTCAATGGTGTCCCTTCATCTGCCAATTGCCTTCTCAACAAATTCTTGTTATACGACGCCGCATTAACAACCGTGGCGCCGATCTCGTTAGCGTCGCCTTTCGAGGGCCACCCTGTCTCTGAAACCCTAACTTCAATACCATTGTAACCCAGCCTAGCCATGGCAAAAATGGCAGCATCAACTTGTGCATATAGCATGTTGTCGTAGTGAAGCTTTGTGTATGGATCAATCATTCCTGAATTAGGGTTAAAAAGTGCATAGTCTAATGAAACCCTATTTGGATCACCTTTGTATGCGAAATAAGGATAAGCGTTGATCCAAAATGGTGACCTGGTAATATTCAAGAATTGTAAATACTGTGACATGATTCCGGCGACGGCAGTTTTGAAACTACCGGCTGATGGAGGGTACGATTCTTCCAAAACTGCTAAAGAATTTGATGTTGAAACTTGAATGTACTTATCAATGCCTGACTGAACTAGGGCACTATGAATGCTGACAATGGCTGGGACAAGGTATTGGACTAGTGACGTGTCATCGTCGGTGAAGATCTCGTTGCCGACTGCGATGCCGGTGATCTTTGTGGCCGGAAAATATGGCTTGATGTGGGTGCTTACCCATTGAAGCGCTTGTTGTGGATTCATTAAAATGGGCAGCATTTGGTTCTCCACAGTGACTACAAGGTCAACGTTGGAATGGGCAAATGCTGTCAAGATTTGAGGATTTGTGTCGTAAATTCTTGCTTTTGTGATCTTAAGAGAGCTTAAGAGATCAAGAACTTTGTCCGGTGTTGGCAAATTGTTAGCAACTTGACCATAATTGATTCCAAGACAGGTGACTCCTCGTAAAAATCCATAATCTGCAAATAAATTAAGCCACCGAGAGAATTAAACTAACTAGAATGCAAATTAATATGAAAATTAACAGAAATAACAATGAAATTATGGATTTAATTAAGAGGATATATACCTGAGGAAGGGAGAGAAAGTAAAAGGAAAAATAGGATTATGGCAATATTCCTATTAAAAGTTGCCATTGATAGAGAGGGTTTGCCTTGAGAATTGGAATCTGAGAAAAGGAGAGGTTGGATATATATAGAGAGAAATATTTGGGACAATGAATTCTTTTCTTTGCTTGTTTGAAATAATTTTGTGTATATATATATAGGGGACGTGGATTAGATAGCTTGCCTTGTAGCCAATGTTGCCTTTGGCTCTTACCTCTTAACTGGTTTTCACAACTTTCCTATGACCAAATTGCCCCCAGCGACTTTCTTCAGACAAAAGCAAAGGGAAAATCCCACTAAAAAATTGTTAATCATTATGAAGAAGCAATTAGTGTATTATATTAATGATAAGAGACCCAACTTTTATTCAATTTAACTCACTTGGGTCATGACATCCATATTCATGTAATTATTAATCATTAATGGGTCTGGTTTTGTTAGCTTACAAGCTTTATTCACAACTTTTTATCCTTAGCATGATTCTATCACCATTTGAGGTTTGTTCTCATCCCAATGAGACTTAATGAATAGTGATCCGTCAAGCGAAAATTGGTCTTTATATAAAAGTGATCGGGGTGGTCGAATTTTCTTCTTCTTTATAACGATATATATAATAATAATAATAAAATATATAATAAAAATAACTCAATTTTATCTTAGTTATTTTGGATCAATAGATTCTTAACTTTTAGAGGAGCGAATGGACTGACTAGCTTGCTTTTATGTAAATTATAAAAAATGCTATCTACATAGCTTAATTACGCATCTTTCATTAAACTAAATTTTAGCACATATATAATTGAGTTAATTAGTCTAATCAAATCTAAAGGAAAAAAAATAACTTTGCCATTTTTTTAATACAAAATAACTTACTAATTAAAAAGAATAAAATATATAGTCATTTAATTTGATCAAGTAGAATGAATAAAGCTGTAAAATTGCTTTAACAATGTGTGTGACATGACATGGGTAATTGCTGTAAAAATTCAAAGACAAAAAAAACTTTGCCAAAATTGAATTTAAGAAAGGAAACCCCATTGAAAAGTAAATGTTTGGTAAGTGGATAAGGAATGGAATACGTAGGAATTGTTTGGAGACCTTTATCTAGAGGCAATGAGGCTGCTTATGTTTCTTGGCTTGGTGACGATGCAAATGGTTCTTTTCATACACTAACACATTGGACAGTCAACATTTATTTTTGTATAATAAAAAATGAAAGAGATCAAATCTATTCTGGCCATCAAGACAAGTCGAAAGAGATTTGAAAATTGATGTGCTGAAAGTCCAATCATTTTTCACCACATGATACATTGAATTGATGACTGTATTGCAGCTAGGGGTGATAACGGTTGCGGGTCAACCGCAACCCGACTTGAACCGCACCGACTTGAATCGCACCGCGTGGTTTGAAAAAAAATTTAAAAATGATTTCGGGTCAATCGGAACCGAACCGCAAATTTCGGGTTGGTGTGCGGTTTTGACCCAACCGCAACCCGAACCGCCCAAAAACGCAAATTTTGACTCAAACCTCTACTCGAACCGCTTAAACCGCCGACCCGCGTTCAAATTAGATAGTATTTTATATTTTTCTTCTTCTTTAACCATGAAATTTAAGATATTTAATGATCATATGACAATATGTAATGTATAAATGAAAATTAGATATTTTTTCTCTTCAATTATTATGTGAAAACACAAAATTTCCTGAAAAAAATTTATAATCCAAACCGCCGACCCGAGCCGCCCAAACCGTCCAAACCGCTGACCCCAACCGCCACGGTTTTCCTTATCAAATTTGCGATTTCGGTTTCTAATTTCCCAAACCGCCAACCAGCGCGGTTTGAAGTGAAAAACGAAAAAACAGACCCGAACCACACCGCGAACACCCCTAATTGCATCTTGTTGTAAGTTTGAATTCATTCTGTTGTATGAGTAACACGGTATCATCAATAAGTATATAACATATGAGGAATTATACTAAATATAATTATCATTTTTAATTATTTTTCACTATTTTAATACAATCAGCCAACAGATAATGCTAAGAAAATTAGTGTATTATATAATGTTTATTATTATGACATTAAAAATACCTTCAAAAATATCCCTAAATTGTAAATAAACTAGAGAATCAAATATTAATACAAAACTGAACTTAACAAGATAGACTTGGATCTCAAACGAGGACAAAGTTTAAGTTTGCAGTGATGTGCTTCGCTTTAGGCTTTATAAACTATTAACATGCGTCACCATGGCCACGCATGTGATCGGGTACTGGTGAAAAAAAAGCCTATATATATATATATATATATATATATAGCTGATGACATTGCAAAAAGGACCTTTGTTTAAAGCATCAAATTCAATTGAAATAGTAAAAATCCTTACCTCATTTTATTTGCTTTCTAATCACCAACTCTATCTTTTCTCTTAGTGCAAAATAGGGATGTTCGCGGTGCGGTTTGGGTCGATTTTTTCATTTTACACTTCAAACCGCGCGGGTTGGCGGTTTGGGAAATTAGAAATCGAAATTGCAAATTTGATAAGGAAAACTGCGGCGGTTGGGGTAAATGGTTTGGGTGATTCGGATCGGCGGTTTTGATTAGAAATCTTTTAAAGAAAATTTTGTGTGTTTTCACATAATAATTGAAGAGAAAAAATACATAATTTTCATTTATACATTGCATATTGTCATATGATCATTAAATATCTTAAATTTCATGATTAAATAAGAAGAAAAATATAAAATAATATCTAATTTGAACGCGGGTCTGCGGTTTAGGCGGTTCGGATCATAATTTACGGTTTGTGCGGTTCGGTCGTGGTTTGAGTCAAAACCTCGCGCCGACCCAAAATTTACGATTCGGTTTAGATTGACCTGTTTTTAATATTTTTTTAAACCGCGCGGTTCGATTCGGGTCGATACGGTCCGAGTCAGGTTGCTGTTTAAACCGAAACCATACACACCCCTAGGGTAAAATGAAAAAGAATTGAAAAAGAAGAAGAGGCGCTTGAGGCAACAAAAAAAAAAATGGAAGTCCAGAATGACATTTGTTGATTGGTCAATGCTATCTCTTTTATATATATTATTTTCCATATCCAAACAGTTTTGGTGCATGTGAGGTATATGATAAAGAAAAATAAATCAGTATAAAGACATTAGCTTTTGTTAAAGAAGATATTGTTGGTGTTAAAGGAGAAGCATGATGGGATAAAAAGGAAGGGGAAAGTAAATGAAGTGCATGCAAATGCAATGCATTGAAGACATGCCTCTTTCAAGAGTTCCTAAGATTTGCCCTAAAGAGTGTGATTAAATGGTTTCGACTTGTCAACCGAATTCGAATCTTTATCGAAGTAAATGAATCATATTGAGATATATCTCCTAATTGAAATGACTTTAATTTATTAGGTGATTTTGAACATTTGCAACAAAGGTTATCAATGTGATAAGGCGATTGAGAGAAACGAAAAGCAAAAATGGTTATTGGTTTAGGGTTTTGTAAATGCAAAAATTTATTGATAAGTAAAGAGCTTTTAGGAAATGTCATTGCTTTAATGAAATGTCGTAAAGTGGTGCCCACCTAGGCTTTATCTACGTCAATTTCCACCTAGGCCTATCTACGTAAATTTGTCTAATTGATAAAAAATATATATCTTGACCAAATGTGGGTGATGATATATAAACTATAAAGTATATAAATAATGTTAAATGTCGTAGAGTGGTGCCCATCTAGGCCTATCTACGTCCATTTGTCTAATTGCTTAAAATATATATGTCGACCAAATGTGGGTAATAAACTATAAACTATAAATTAGCTCATTTTAGATATTTTTTTAAAGATTTTCATATGGACAAAGAACCAACTCATTAAAAGAGGGAAAAAAAAAATCACGCCGCAAGCGTTGGCCAATTAAACATATCGAGAAATCCGGATTGACAACTTGTGAGTTCCATTTTTATTGGCATGTGTCCGTGACAAAATAAGTTCAATTGAGTTGTAATATGTCGTGAAGATCTTTGTGCAATTGGACTGGGTTTTGGCTGCTGTGCATCAGACATGCGTTCGTGGTGCGTTCGTTGCAGTGTTCGAACGAGTGGCGTTGGTGCTGCGTTCGTAATTGGGTTCGAACGTGTGGAGTTAGTGGCACGTTCTTTATTGGGTTCGAACGGGAATTCCAGAGAGCAAATGTTCGAGTCTCGTTCTTGTTGGGTTCGAACGATATCATTCCAGAGAGTTCACGTTCGTTGTGCGTTCGATTGACGTTCGAACGAGTCTTCACAGAAAGGGCGCGTTTAGGGATGGCAAATTCCGGATCCGGACCCGGATCCTTACGGATCCGGGTCCGGATCCACAAGTGGCTCGATGGACCCGGGTCCGGATATGGACCCGGTTTAGCGTTTCCGGGTCCGGACCCGGGTAGACCCGGAATGGACCCGGGATCCTCAACTGGCAGTTTTTTTTTTTTTTTTTTTTTTTTTGTTTTTGTTTTTGTTTTTTGCTCCAATTCCACTATTCCATATCAATAAATACTATAATATGTATAAACAATTCACAACAAATTTGAATTGAAAATTACAAAACATAAAAATAGTTAAGTTTGAACTTAAGTTTCAAGTTTCAACACAAATAATACATTACATCAACATGTAACATATCATAAATTCATAATTCATAATGCATAAACAAACTACAAGGAAAAAAACTTCAACACAAACACAAGTACATAACATAACTAAAAGTTTTTTTTTTTTTTTTTTTTTTTTTTTTTTTTTTTTTTTTTCCGGGTCCCGGGTACCCGGGTCCGGATTTATCCGGACCCGCATCCGGACCCGGAATGATGCGGGTCCACTGAAATAAGACCCGGATCCGCAATTTTTTTAAGCGGATCCGGGTCTAACCGGACCCGGATCTTCCGGGTCCATGCGGATCCGGGCCGGGTCCGGGTCTGCCTGCCATCCCTAGGCGCGTTCGTGTAGCGTTCTAGTAAGCGTTCGAACGCGACTGCGATCTGAACGCGTTTTTGGCCTGCAAAACCCTAGGTTTTCACCCTACCTATAAATATAACACTTAGCCGCCATTCTCATTAGTTGAAGCATATTTCTCTTGAGCCAAATCTCTCAAAGCTTTCAACTCTCTTTGATTTCACCTTGAAGACTCTTTGAATCTTATGTCTTCTTTGTTAATGGTGAAATCCTTTCTTTGATAAACATTCAACACAACTTAACCCAAATTCCCCAATCCTTTAGAGTTCTATAGGAGGAGTTTTGGTAGTCGGAGTTCCGGCGTTCATTGGTGATATAATCTACTCAGAGACTTCAGAGGTTCTGAAGAAAACCGTGGGTTGCGGGCTTGAGGAGTTGCCTTGAGTTCTTGCAGTATAGAGGTACTTGAGTCGGTGGAATTGCCACCTTAGGTCTTGACCATCGCTGTAAGTTTTTCTCGATATAGTGGATTGGGCTGGTAGCCGATATACCCGGAGTGGTTTTTTACTCGGAAGAGTTTTCCACTTCGTCACCAAAATTACTTGTGTTGATTTTTTGTGGTTTGGTTATAATTGCTGCTTTAATTATTGTTATTGTTTTTACATTTGCAGCTTATTATTTTAGTTGGTTGAATTGTTAAATTGCCTGTTGCAATTCCATAGTAGCAGTAACAGGACTTGTCCTGCTTATTGTTTGTAATTCCGCATAGGGTCAGAACTTAGGATAACCCCGAATTCTCAATTGGTATCAGAGCCTGAACTCGATCATTGACCCATTTGCTATGGAGCGTAGTCAACCCTTAAATTGTCCGCCATTTTTTGATGGCACGGAATATTTGCATTGGAAGGTTCGCATGAGAGCGTTCCTTAAGTCCTTAGATGAGAGGGTCTGGATGACTGTTGAATACGGGTGGAAACCTCCCGTTGTTGTTGTTGATGAGGTATCTTCCCCTAAAGATAAATTGACCTGGACCAAGGATGAATTTGATGCTAGCAATAGGAACAGCAAGGCTGTTAATGCCATACATGGTGCTGTGTGTTCTGCTGAGTTTAGGAGAATCTCAATGTGTGAGATAGCCAAAGATGCTTGGGACATCTTGCAGACTGTGCATGAAGGCACATTGTCTGTTAAAAATAATAGACTCCAGGATTTAGCTATTAGGTTTGAGGTCGCCAGAATGAAAGATGATGAGACCTTTGATGAATTTTATGCTGAGATTAACGATATCGTTAACTCTAGTTTTAACCTAGGTGAGACTATTCCTACCAGTAGGATAGTTAGGAAAATCCTGAGATCCCTACCTGATAAGTTCCTACCCAAAATCACCGCCATCGAGGAAAGCAATGACCTCGATCAGCTTAATTTAGATGAGCTCGTAGGAAAATTGCAGGTTTATGAGAAAAAGCTTTCTGGTTATAGAGAGCCAAAAACGTTTGCGATGAAAATCGCTAAGGAAGTTGTGCATGATACGTCTGGTGATGGTGATACCATCACGGATCGTGATTTGGCCTTGTTTGCAAAGAAGTTTAAGAAATTTCTTAAACTTAAGAAAAGTGGCCATAGCAGTAATAGAGATAGGGAGGGTATGCCTAGAGAGAGTAGGCATAGCAGAAAAGAGTCTAGAGAGGATATGGGTAGTAGATCCCATGATGTCCAATGCCATGAGTGTGAAAGCTATGGGCATATTCGACCAGAGTGCCCTACATACCTTAGGGCTAAATGCAAGAAAGCCATGGCAGCATCTCTTAGTGATTCAGAAGGTGGTTATTCTTCTGATGAGTCTCCTAAAGGCAAGAAAAATTTTATTGCCTTTACTGCTAGTGTGACTGGTGAGAGAGAGATTGTGGTTAATGATGATGATTCAGAAGTCTCTCTTGATGAGTCTGTAGATGAGGAAAGTCTTCAGGTAGCTTATGTTGAACTGTTTCATGAGAGTTTAGCTATTAAGAAGACTAATATAGAGGTCAATAAAAGGCTGAAAGCTGTTGAGCTAGAAAAGAATGAAGCTCAAGCCAAATTTGAGCAGAGCCTTTTGATGGTAGATGACCTGGAGGAGAGAAATAGAGGTCTAATTAATAAGGTCCAAATATTAGAAACTGAACTTGAAGATACTAGAACCCAATTGTCTGTATTTTCTAGTGAGAATAAAAATGTGGATCGTAAGTTAGGAATTATTTCTGAGCCTAACTGTGATAAGGCTTCTTCTTCCAAAGCTGTGCCTGTAGCAGCTAAACATGACTTAGGCAAGAAACCTGTTGAGTGTAGTCATGTTATTCCTCCATTTATTCCTCGTCCTATGACCCAACCTCGATCTAGAGGTGTTGTGGGTAAACCTCGCTTTCGTCAGAGGTTTGTGCCTGTGTGCCACCATTGTGGCAAGGCGGGACACATTAGGCCTAAGTGCTTCATGCTTCACAAGCAAAAGAAGAGGCCTAAGAAGGTGTCACCTAGATTTGACTCTTCAAATCTAGCTTCTCAAGTTTCTGCACTAACCAAACAAGCTCAATTCTTGAGTGAGAAACTTGCTTTGTTGTCTGGGAACTCTCATGTGGAAGAGGCTCCTAGAAAGGTTTGGGTGAGGAAGCAAGATGAATTTCCATCTTCTTCTGCGTGTCCTGATGGACATTTTGAGAGTACACTTCGGTGTAACTCTGCTTGAAAGATGCATTTTTATTTTCCCATTGCATGTGTGTGTGCGTGTGTTTTATGTTTTTGCACGTTTATTTTGTTTTCACAGCATATGGGTGTGTGTGTGTCTTGTTTTTGTTATATGTCCCTTGGTATATAGGATGGAAACCCGGACATAAATTTCATAGCCGATTCCGAATGGACGGTAGTATGATCTGCACTCGGGATACAACTCCACGTACCATTGGATGTTTTACAAGCCTATTTATGTCTTTATTTTTATTTGTTAAAATCTGAAAAATTCAAAAAAATAGAAATTGAAAAAGACAAAATTTATTTTATTTTATGGCTTGTTAGAGCATGAAAAGCTTATGCATGTGATCCTGGTATGTAAGATATATGATTATGCATGTATGATATGCTTTTATTTTTCTTGATGCTTTATATACATGAGTGTGTGTGATAAAAACCTTTGGTATATCTTGTGCTTGCACTTCACATACACGTTTCTATTTTGTCAAGGCTTGGTCGCATGTATGAGTTTTTGGAATAGCAATCTAATTTCTATCATATCTTGTTTGCTCAATAGTGTGACCTTTGACTAGTTGACCTTGCTATCCCCTTTTCAAAAGTAAAAAAGAAAAATGAGACTCAAGTGCAAAAGAGCCAAAATGGCCAAATTCAAAAGATAAGGGCAAAAACCCTTCACTCGAAAGAGTTATTAAATATGAGCTCATGATATTTCTGGGGTAAATAATATAGCATGCAACCAATGTTGCTTATTTTCAGGTCCTAGTGGTGCTGGGTTTGAACACCTATTTTGTGGACTTGGTTTGTTTAGAGATGGATTTCTTTGGCTGTGTCCAGCTCATAAAATAAGGTCTTAAGCCTTGATTTGTTGTGCACTTTATTTTTCACGCAAGTGCTTTATATGCTTTGGTGTTTATGTCATATGCATAAGTGCTGTATTTAGCCTCTTTTAAAATAATGCATATTGTTTCATGTCATAAACAGCTGAATACTGACTGGGTATCATTGTCTCAGCTTGAAATGCTGTTTCAGTCAGCTTTTACCAGGATTTTTATTTATCTCAGTATGTGCTTGTGTGTGCTTCATGTTATTGCATACCAATTTTTTCTTTCCTGTGCACTTTTCTGAGTTTTGATTTACTTCCCGTGTGTTATTTTTGCTAACTTTATGTGCCTGTTAGTAAGGAGGAGTAATTCCTGTCTGTTTATGCTCTTGCATGTGTTGTCTCCTGTTTTCCTGTTATTTTTCCTATTTCTTTTACCCTTTGTCATTTCGTGCCAAAAAGGGGGAGAGTGATATATTAAGGGGGAGAGCCTTAATATATAGGAGGGAGCTGTAGAATATCCTTTAGATATCTCCATTTTAAGGGGAGTTAAGATTAAAGGGGAGAGGGATTTCTACTTGTACATGCATGAGATTTTTACCTGTTTTACTGTTACTTGATAATCCCAATGCTTTTCACGGTATCTTGTTGTTTGTGGATGTTTCAGGTAAACAGGTTTTGTTGCAGCGGTGGCATTAATTCCAAGACTACTTTGTTAGGTGTTAGATCGAGTCCATTTGTAATAAGTCACTGTTTTGATGGTTGACAGTTGACTATTTGCTTTTTGGGTCTATTACCGTAGTCTTTGTTTTAGGTAGTATTTTGTCATGGAATGCCAAAGGGGGAGATTGTGAGTTCCATTTTTATTGGCATGTGTCCGTGACAAAATAAGTTCAATTGAATTGTAATATGTCGTGAAGATCTTTGTGCAATTGGACTGGGTTTTGGCTGCTGTGCATCAGACATGCGTTCGTTGCAGTGTTCGAACGAGTGGCGTTGGTGCTGCGTTCGTAATTGGGTTCGAACGTGTGGAGTTAGTGGCACGTTCTTTATTGGGTTCGAACGGGAATTCCAGAGAGCAAATGTTCGAGTCTCGTTCTTGTTGGGTTCGAACGATATCATTCCAGAGAGTTCACGTTCGTTGTGCGTTCGATTGACGTTCGAACGAGTCTTCACAGAAAGGGCGCGTTCGTGTAGCGTTCTAGTAAGCGTTCGAACGCGACTGCGATCTGAACGCGTTTTTGGCCTGCAAAACCCTAGGTTTTCACCCTACCTATAAATATAACACTTAGCCGCCATTCTCATTAGTTGAAGCATATTTCTCTTGAGCCAAATCTCTCAAAGCTTTCAACTCTCTTTGATTTCACCTTGAAGACTCTTTGAATCTTATGTCTTCTTTGTTAATGGTGAAATCCTTTCTTTGATAAACATTCAACACAACTTAACCCAAATTCCCCAATCCTTTAGAGTTCTATAGGAGGAGTTTTGGTAGTCGGAGTTCCGGCGTTCATTGGTGATATAATCTACTCAGAGACTTCAGAGGTTCTGAAGAAAACCGTGGGTTGCGGGCTTGAGGAGTTGCCTTGAGTTCTTGCAGTATAGAGGTACTTGAGTCGGTGGAATTGCCACCTTAGGTCTTGACCATCGCTGTAAGTTTTTCTCGATATAGTGGATTGGGCTGGTAGCCGATATACCCGGAGTGGTTTTTTACTCGGAAGAGTTTTCCACTTCGTCACCAAAATTACTTGTGTTGATTTTGTGTGGTTTGGTTATAATTGCTGCTTTAATTATTGTTATTGTTTTTACATTTGCAGCTTATTATTTTAGTTGGTTGAATTGTTAAATTGCCTGTTGCAATTCCATAGTAGCAGTAACAGGACTTGTCCTGCTTATTGTTTGTAATTCCGCATAGGGTCAGAACTTAGGATAACCCCGAATTCTCACAACTATCTCAAACAGAATGTGTCACACTCATCGTCTTATGTAGGATAGAGATGACATGAAGTCATTTAATTGACAGAATTTCTTGTGATATTGTATTAAAACATAATTAATAACATCACCACACATATATATATATATAGAATCTATCTTAAAAGAATCATTCATATAAATATTTAATCAATGTTTTAAAATTAGACTTCTTGCCTAAATCAAATTAATAATCATAAATGGGATTTTTGAGTTATTTCAGCTGATTATTTAACATGGTTACTTGAATTTATTTGGTGGTGCTTTGAATTGGATAGATGATGGGAATCTGGGTACTGGTATTTTATTTGTAAATTGAGCAATTTCAGCTGATGGTCGAAATTGATGTGGGTATTTGAGAATTTGGATATGTTTATGATTAATTATTAGGAAATATTCCATTTTGGATTGATTAGCTGATTTTAATTGGTTCCATTTTATTGAATTCAATGTGATAGTTATTAAACCTGGAGCTCAACTAGGGTTTTAACTTATCAGTCAAGTGAAAATGAGATCAAGCTAGGGTTTTCTCTGATGATAGTTGGAATCAATCTTGTCAGTTGTTAGAAGTGTATTGGTAGTTAGTGTTACTGTGTGTTCGGGTTAATTGATCTAATTTATCCATTTTACATAGCAATGATTAGGTTCAAATTCAATTCAAATGAAAAAAAAACTAATCGAAGCAGAATTCTTGAAGAATTGTAAATTGATTATATATATATATATATTGAAAAATTATGCTCAATGTATGTGATCAATTATTGGCAGGATCTTGGTGATCAGATGTTGATGATTCGTGGTATAGCCTTGTATCAAATGTGCGTTCATTGTGGGACATGGGCTTGCAGCTAGCTTTGTCCGGAAATACCTTTCTTCATAATTCAGAAGTTGAGCACAAAACTGTCACTGGTCTTTTAAGGATGATTGAGAGGGAAAGGTAATTCTAAGAAAGTTAACTCTAAGAATAGATGTACATTGTTAGATTTGTCCTTTTTGAATCGTAATTTCTTTTTCCCATATGGTACTTCTCTTTTTTACATTTATGGGTTTGAGTTAGGCCTGGGCATTATCGATTTCGGATCGGATCGGATCGAATCCGAAATCGATCCGATCCGAAATTTGGTGATATATACGATCCGATCGGATCGGTTCAGCGAATCGAACTCGATCCGATAATTATCGGATCGAATCGGATCGAGTTCGATTCGATTCGATTCTAATCGGATCGGATCGATCCGATCCGATTCGTCCAATTTCGAATCGGGTCGATCCGATTCGATTCGATAATTATCGGATCGAATCGATCCGATTCGAAATTGGACGATTTCGGATCGGATCGATCCGATCCGATTCGATTTACAGAAGTCAGAAACAGACAGCACAAGCAGGATTATGAATGCACTATGCAGGATCATCTCATCTGATTCTAGTTTTGTTACTTTTGTACACACAACAATGACAATAACATGTTACAACATGACCACAAGATGAAGAAAAATAAAATAATAGTTACTGCAGTACACACTACACATAACATTATAACAATCCACAAGATCAAGATCTCAAGATGAACAAAAGTACAAAACTACAAAAGCCAAAAGTTTACACACAACACAACCAACATGACCACAATATCAAATTATCAATCCACAATACTATCCATTATCCAGTATTCACTATTCCCAGTGTCATTCCACTTCCAGCACGGTAGCAGCACCACAACAACATCAAGCCTGCAAAAGATGGAAATTAACAAACAATGTTTCTGAAATATAAAATATAAGTATATAATCACTTCATATCGTAAAGGCACCATCATATCATCAAAAGAGGAAATAAATGAACAAGCTGTTTATTTGCTACTAACTACTAACGTCTTACTTCAATACTTCATTCAGTTAATAAGTTCCCCTATTTTTTAAGCTAGAAAAACATAACTTTGTCAAAATTGTACCTTCAAAGATAATTCGCCCAAACTATGTTGCCAACGACATGATCCGGTGATTGTGATTCAGATTGTAACTTGTGTCTTGTGATATTCTTCAAGTAAAAAAAAAAAAAATTATTCACAGTTAGTAAGTTTGCATTTATTAATGTAATGGTATTCATTATAAGAAAGTAAAAATTAAAAAACGCATTAAGTAATTAATAATTTTGTTTTTAGTTTTTACCTTCCTCAAGTTTTTCGTAGTACTCTGCCTCCAATAACATTGCTTCCACTTCATTGGTTTTGTCAATTGTAAGCCTATTCCGTATCCAATTTTGAGTGCATATTAGAGCCTCAACCATAACAGGAGTTAATGAGCTACGAAAACTGTCAAGAACACGACCACTCGTACTAAATGCCGATTCAGATGCCACAGTTGATACCGGCATTGCAAAAATATCACGAGCAATCCTAGCCAAAATTGGATACTTACCGGTATTTGTTTTCCACCACATCAGAACACTAAAGCTAGGGTCACGACTAATCTCATAGGGTTCCATTAAATACATTTCAACCTCAGTACTATCCTCTTGATGCATTGCATGACTAGTCTGAAAAACTTGAAATGGATCATCAGGTTGCACGTTTGTATTGCGCTTACGCACTCTATTTTGTACTCGCGGTCTAACAAATGGCTGAGATTGTGTAGCACTAGACCCATCTCCACCAACACCAATTACACCCCCAGCCCTTGATCCATCACTGTCAACAAACAACCCATTTGTGCCATACCAATCATTATACATATCGTATAATCTCTTCAATAAATCTCTAGAAGACTTTCTCATTTCCTCTATCTTCACATCATCATTATCAAAAAGTATACCAAAGCAAACAGAGGCAAATGTCATCTTACGTCGTGGATCAAGAATAGTACTCACAATCAATAATTTATTGATTTTGGCAGTGGTCTCCCAATATTTATCAAACTTCATCTTCATAGATAATGCCATGTCATGCAAAAGAGGATGTTCATTACGCGCCAGGTTGTTCAAACTTGTATGAATCTTGCAAATCTCATTGTAGGTGAAACAAGATGTGACGGTGGATGAGGCACTGAACATATTCGTTGCATCATAAAAAATCTCCAAAAAATCAGCAAAGTATTGAGCTTTCTCCCAATCTATATCTGTAGGAGGCCCAACCCTTTTGCTCCCATTTTCATCATCTCTAAAATATGGAGCATAGTGACCATCATCATCAATCATTCGATCAAAGGCCTTCTGAAAGTCTAATGCAGCATTCAACATTAAGTAGGTGGAATTCCACCTGGTAGGAACATCTAAGATGACACTGCCCTTGCTCTCAATCTTCTCACGTGCTACCGCCGATTTAAATGCTTCCAATCTTGATGGAGAAGATCTCACATACTTCACAGCATTTCGAATTGCTATAATGCTGTCATCCATTTGTTTCAAACCATCAGACACAACTAAGTTTAATATGTGAGCACAACACCGCATATGCACATACTCTCCATTAAGCACCAATGCATCTCCCCTCCACGTCCTCATCTTCCTCACCAACTGTTGGATGGCTACAGCATTGGCACTGGCGTTATCCACAGTTATAGTAAAAATTCTCTCAATACCCCAATGCTGTAAACAAGACTCTATTAACCTTCCGATAGTGTCTCCTTTGTGATTGTTAATTGGACAGAAGCTAAGGATTCGCCGATGCAACTGCCAATCATTGTCTATAAAATGTCCAGTGATAACCATGTAATTAATATTTTGAATTGACGTCCATATGTCGGTGGTCAAACTAACTCTCTGATAACCCGCAGATAAAATACTCTTCAACATCACTTTTTCATCAGCAAACAACTGTAGGATATCTCTCGTTATAGTCCTACGAGATGGGACATCAAAACGAGGGACGGCAACACTACAGAAATGTCGAAAACCCTCTTTCTCTATAAAGCTAAATGGTAGTTCGTCAACAATGATCATCTTCACAGCTGCTTTCCGACACGCTGCTTGATTGAAATGACCATCTCTCACGGAGAGATTTCCACTTGTGCCTCCCTCTTCACCAACCCCAACCAAAACACCTTGTGCTTCACAATAAGCCATATATGATTTGCAGGCCTCCATATGCCTCCTCAAGTTGGTTGTTGACCGATCCTTTGAACTACAAGCATAAGTCTTCTGACAATACATACATTCCGCCCTATCTTGATTATCTTCACACATGCGGAAAACTTTCCACACTTCAGATCTTCTATTTCTTGTTTTATTTGCTACTGATGTGATTGATGGCGATGAATCATGTTTTTTTGACAATGGCGGTCTCTCGGAGTTTGGGGGAACTTTTCTCTTCTGTTTCCTTGGTTCTCGTAATTGTGCATCAAATGAATCTGATTCCGACCCAGTACTGTAGGGTGAGCTTTCAAACCCACTCATCTACAAAAAAAAAAAAAATAGACAATTAGAATTAGAATGCATTATGAGTTGAATCAGTTGATGAATGCACCATTCAAATTGTTCAAAGTATACTATAAATTTAAAGTTGTGATGGAAAGATATCAGAGGAAAATAGAAAGAAGATCATTGTCTATTTGTCTTGTTCTATTCTTAGGGTTCGAAGTCAAGGTTACGGGAATAAATACCAAACGCAATCCCATCAAAAATCATACATCCAATGCGATATAAATGTGAGGAACCAATTACAGTATCACTTGGATTCTGACAAAAGGGGCACGAATTAACATATGTAACACTAGGTGAGCCTCTATAAGATTAAGGACTAAGGTCATTGATTACTTTCTTAATAGAAATATTGCATTTAGTTTAAAATCTGGAATTGACAGCACATAGCTTTCAAGCTTACACCTACAAACAAGGCACATATTCTTTCCAGTTTCCACAACAAAAAATTCCCTTGCATATAGATTGCATACAGTTTCCAGATTTACACAAAAGCTATGGGATTGGGATCGATAACCTTGCCACTGTTGCCAGTTGCCAGATTTACACAAAACTGCAGTCTGAATGAAGACAGCTTATGAAATAATTCCCTTTGCAAAAGAAGGAACTTCAGAAGAAAAATGAATCAAAACACATCTAAACACATCAACAGTCCACACACTGAATATACAATCAATACTGATTCATTATCTTTAATACTGATTCAAGAACTTTAAAACAAAGTAAATGCTAATTCTGCAGAATCAAAACACATGTAAATGCTAATTCGGCAGAATCAAAACACATGTAATTGCTAATTCGGCAGAATCAAAACACATGTAATTGCTAATTCGGCAGAATCAAAACACATCTAAAGACAAAAATTCGGCTAAAATGCTAACTACACAGAATCTGATAATCAGATTTGATGCGAAGGGAACAAACTTACTTTCTTGATTTCTTAAATTTGATGCGTCTCAATGAAACAAGCAAATCAATGCTTTGCTCAAAGATTAATGCTTTGCTTTGAACCCTAATTCGTGAGAAGTCAGAAGCAATTGGACTGAAGAGGAAGACTGAAGAAGAGAAGTCAGAAGATGGAAGAGGGGAAGGAAGGATGGAGACAGGAGACCGAAGCAATTGGATATTATTTTGGATTAATGCTTTGCTTTGAACCCTAATTCGTGACTCGAGTCGTGATGGAGAGTGAAGACTGAAGACCGAAGCAATTGGCTGGAGACTGAAGCAATTAACTGATTAAGGTTTTGAATCAGAGATTCAGAGTGCAAAACGACGTCGTTAAAGAAACCCCAAAACGACGTCGTTTTGCACTTCAATCAAAACAAAAAAAAAACGGTCGGATCGGTTCGGATCGGATAAAATCCGATCCGAACCGAAATCCGTCGAACCACACTGACTCCATCCGATCGGATTGAATAACCAGATCCGATCCGATTCGATCCGACAAATTCGGATCGGATCGGATCGGATTGGTTCGAATCCGATCCGATGCCCACCCCTAGTTTGAGTTCTTTTGATTTACCTTGAGTCGACCCTCTTACCAATTTTATGAATGAAATATGTTGGGTTAATTTGATATGCTCTGGAATTCAGTTTTTTTTTTTTTTTTTGTGGGGACATTGGGCAATCATCAACTCTCAAGCTGGTTTTTGGGTTGAGTTATGCCAATGAATTTGAACATGGTATCAGAGCCACACTCATGCACGGGTGGGCCCACACTACATGTACACGTGACATGAACCAGGCAAAAAACTGGTTTGCACGTGAGGGAGAGTGTTGAGGAAAATATCTCACATCGGCTGAGATAAATAATTAAATTCAAAAATATAAACATTGGACAATCCTCAACTCTCAATCTGGCTTTTGGGTTGAGTTAGGCTCATGAATTTCAACAAGGCATGAAGTACATGCAGCAAACATATGTTCCAGATTACTTGAAGCATGATAAATTAGTAGAGATTGCTTGTTTTACTTTACACTCTCACTAAAAATGTTAGATAAGATAGTGCTCTTATACTTATGATCACTGTACATATGATGGAAATAACAAATATGTACAATAAATATACAAGTGTCCCAAGAGGCGCAGTCCGCGGTTTGAGTTTGGGACCTTGTCTTCAAAGTCTTAGATTCAAATCCCGGATAACACGCTTGTAAGAGTCTGTGACAATACCGATTTATCAATCCATCAATTGATAACGAGGAGTTTCCCGGTATTCTAAAAAAGAAAGAAAGTATAGAGGTATAATATGTATATTTTGTATCATTCCACCATCCCCATTAATTTTTTCAAGATTATCTCTTCAATTTTGTTTCTAAGAGTGACATGTTTTCCTCTATGGAACAGAACCGGCCTGCTGAGCTCATTGCAAAGTTTCTGGATGAGAAGCTTCGAGCTGGGAATAAGGGTACTTCAGAAGAAGAATTGGAGGATACACCTGAGTAAAAAATCGAATACAAATCCATCACATTTTGATTCGATTTATTTAAAATTTGAAATAAATTTAATTCGTTATCTCATTTTGCCACCCCAATTATACTTTGTGATTAGTTTTTTATTGAATAAGAATTTGTCAGTAATTAAAATAATATATAGCGTTTTAATGTGGCTTTTGATCTTTGAAGTGTTCTAGCCTTCTAGGCCCAACATTGATAATCTAAAATGAGTAATTCTAAATAAACCTTAACAGACGATCATCCAATTACAGATATGGGTGTAATCAGAGTTAACGAGGATTGCGAATAGTAACTCTCTGAAAAGCAACTAATAAGGCCACATTTTTCGGAGTTTGATCTTTTTTTTTTTGACTTTTGAGAAATTTTTTGTTTCTGGGCAAAGATCTTTTGGTAAATTCATTTGCGTCAAGGCATCAAACAAACAAAATTCAAATTTTTGGTTCAAACTAGAAGTGGCATTACACCAAACATTGTGGAAATTGAGGTTCAATCACAGCAAAGTTCATATAACAAAATCAATAATGAATTTTTTTTTTTTTTTTTCTATCGTCTAAAAATGCATTGATAGAGAGAGACTCACTTTAATTTAATTCCAATTGAAAAGTCGTTCTCGAGAGGAAGAAAAGATAAGAGGCAACCGTTGACAAATAAAAAGTCAATTCATTTAATTTCAATGCCCGTTGCTTCAAATTCATTTATCTTAGAGAAAAACTTGTCTGTGACGAGCGTACAGATAAAATAATATGCCTTGTCCACTAATATTTTAATATTTATATACTAAATTTGGTATTAATTAATAATAATTAACCCATAATATACATTCACTGGATGAGTGTATTGATTCCATTTCATATAAGTTTTTCTAATGATCTTGATATAGAAAGACTTCGAAATAGACTACAAAGAATATGAGTCAAATCAAAATGGTCCTTTAATAATTTGGAGGCGGTGTGTGTGATGAATGGCGTAGTTAGAATATTAATTTAGTGTGATAAATACATTTCATGTTAATGAATCAAATCAAAATTATGTCATTAATAAATTAAATTTTTCATTAATTTATAAACATATAGTTTAATAAATTATCGGATTGAACAGGGACGTCTGCCATCACTATTCTCTAAGTGCCTCCGCCACAGAATATTACTAATGGCTAAGATAAAGCTGCTGCCATATTTAGGCTGTTGAAACTGACAACAATATACGAGTGTACGTACGAAAGTCCATCTTGCTTGTTCCAGAAAGCTTGCTTGCCTTCCATTGGATCAGCTGCATGGCCATTTAGTCGTCGTCGAAAAGTGGCTACACAATTGGTGGCTGCCATGGATCATTATAAGTTTCTCCTGAGAAAAATTACTTAACGAAACTTGCTTAGGTTACTACTTTCAATGATGCTTGTCATTTTCTTTCCTTGGGTTATTGCTTTGCATTCAAAGAGAAAGCGAAATGGTTTAAATTAATTTCATGTAAAATTAGTATATATGATACCTAACCTTATTGACAATTCTTACCACTTTTGCCTACCTTGAGTTGGAGTACATATGACTACTTTTATAAAGAAATTATCATTATCTTTGAATTTAATGTAAAAGTTTCATCGACCGACGAGAAAATTAAAAGTATTGATGTTAGTGCAAGAGTATAGAGAGAGAGATATGAATTAGGTGGAAAAGTAACGAAATTAGATTCCGTGTTTAGTTAAATACTTAAGATGTGTTAAATTTTTTATGATATTGTGTCACGTTTATATATGAATAGCAATAATTTTTTATAAGAATCTTGTGAGTTATGAAACAAGAAATTGGTGTAATTAGGTTTTTCTTGCTTAATCACAAACCATAAGGATTCTTTAGATCTCTTAACTTATCATTTGGAACATCCCAAATGAAGTGTCTATTGATTTTCACAGCATAGTTAAACTTTAGTTATATATAAATTTTTATTTAATAACTATTAATAAAATGTAAAAAAAATAATAGATATATATATATATATATATATTGGAAAATGCTTATTCATAAGCATTTTGAGGCACAATTTCAAGCATGGTCCACTTCGTGTTAGTGGTTGTTATTGAATGATTCAGATATTCCTCCGTGAGTACTTCGAAATGGTATATTCATATGCTTAAAATGGTGCTTGGGTGAATGAGAAATTGTTGTTCAAAGTTCACCCATTGGTGTTGGAAAATAAAGAGAAGTGAGCTTGTCCCACATGGGAAAGCTATAGAGAGAATATTAAGCTTATATATGATTGCTCATATGTAAGTGGGTAAGAGTTGTAAGGATAGAGGCTCTCTCTACGTGCGCGAGGGGGGGGTGCAAATCAAATCCGAACCAAGCTTGGCTCGTGTGCACCCGCGTGTCCTGCGTACACGAATGCCGGACCAAAATGTGCAGGTCCGGCCCAACCGAATTTTTAATTTTCAAGATATGAAATAGGAAATAGAGAAAGACATAGCGCACACACGAAAAATAATTTTCTTTGTTTTGTTAAAAGGAGAGTTCAAACACTTTGTGGTTCGTTGGATACGAGTCTGGTGGTGCCCTTTCTCGTACGTTTCCGTTGTATTCTGGGAAATAATCGTCTCACGTTCTACTGCCCCTACGGTAGGGGACGAATTTGTTTTAAGGATATTGTTGTTTTACAACAAGCCTCGGGAAAGTTCTGATTTGCCTCTGACGTCTGCCATCAGCCCCTGCCTCCGCTTTCAGGGTCTGCCGTTAGGGTCTGCTCCGAGGATAATAATTATAATTGTAATTTTTGTCATATTCGGATTTCTCAATTACCGTATAATAATTGTAATAATTGTTACTTATAGCAATATATATATATATATATATATATATATAAAGAAACGTGCATTTTATTATCAAAGGCTTCCAATAAAAAAAAAAAACTCTCAAATTAGAATACACAAAATGGCCACGCAAAGCTTCCACCAAATACCCAGTTAGTTACAAGTTCTTATTAAGAAATTAGAGAAATCACTTGATGATTTTGCAGACATGCCATGTAATTAATTAGGACTCAACTTCTTAATTTAGTCCTTAATTTGAAAGGTGCCCTACTTTTACTTAATTAATATACTAATGATAAAAAATATTGAGCTAACAGACACACAATCCCTTCAAATTAATCTCTCACTCTCTCTCTTAAGGAGCCTACCTTTTGTCTTGTCAACTTCTTATTTTTTTGGGTCTTGTCAACTTCTTGACTAAGATCCAACAATGGTTTGGTTTCATTTTCACTTGTTAAAAGAGGAATTTCATACCTAATTCTTTGGTACATCTAATTGATTTTTTTAGAATAATTTGACCCTTTCTTTTACTAGTGCATGCACCGGGAAAAAGAGAAAAGAAAAAGAAGCAAGCCCCGTTTATTTTCAAAAGTAATAACAAGCCAGCTTATTATTATTATTATTTGGAATCGTTAGAAATTTTGTTGTCAAATCATCTCTTCCAGACTTAAGCGTAGCAGATAAAACCTTCGGCAGTCTCAGATTCTTACAAAAAACGTATTTTCTGAATTAGAACGCAAGACCTGAATGTCAATTCCTAAATCTCTATCCCTACATCATTAAGTCACGCCCCAAGCAAGCTAGGTTATTACAATATCATTATCGACTTAATTAATGGGTGTTAGAGTTAGGTGTGTATTGGCAGTTAGTAGTTTATTTCCGGTTATTCAGCTCAATTGGGAATCAGCTAATTATTAAATTAGTTTTGTATAAAATATGTGTTAATTAGTTTTATGGGTAGCTATCACATATTATTTATTATATATATTGATTAAGAAAGAGGAGAGGACCACGTGTTTTGCTTCCCAATTCCCATGCATAATTCATTAGTGAAATTGTTGAAAGCTTTTAACTTTTAAGTCGTGAATATAAAAATAGGGAAATGCTTAAAGATCCATTTTAGGAAAAAAATTTATGGAAAAAATAAAAAGTAATTAATATTTTGATAAATTATTATATTTATCATAAAAATCATGTAAAATTTTTCCTAAAATGAATTTTTAATGAGTGTTCTTAGGGCATTCGTTAGTATGACCCATAAAAATAATTATATGAGTTGGGTACCTAATTTAAAACTTTATTGATTTGCTTAATCTTACCTGACTAGGAATTAGTTTAAGATATGGAAATAGATTTTGATCTTGTCAATCTTCAAACAGGATATTGAAGAAAGTGAAGATTTTGATAACCATGATGTGCATTAGAGATTATTATTAGGTTTCACATTTTCAAGTGATCTTCATCTATTTGAAATATATTCAACGGCACCGATATTTTAAAGGAATGATTGTTTATCTTTTAATTGTGTATAAATAAATTAATATATTGTTTTACCATTAAAATATTGAAATGAGATTTCTGATTATTCGATCTGGATCACTAAACCACCACACATAATATTAAGTAAGTTAAAATTTACGTTTCGACGACAGATCGAACTCACACCACCATTCAATTGTTTAAACCTCTTGAGTTCATCCCTTCTTCTCATGTTGAAGCTTAAAGCAGCAGAGTATTTTGATTGAAATATTGGGTGATCGTAAGTGATATTTGTAATTACCCCTTTTGATCCTTTCCGATTTTAGAGATGCTAATATTGCTGTTCATTTAAGTGTGAATATAAATCCATTAGCTAGAATATTGGAGCTTAATTGGAGGAGACGATATCTATGTCAGGGGGCTTTATGATATATATTATTTGTACAGATTCATTGTGAAATATGAATAAAAATTATAATTTCTTTTTTTCCCATTTTAAGTCATTTAACTTCAAATTGAGGTAGTGGCCTCATTGGTAACCCATGTCTCTCACCAAACACTTGGGTTCGAGTCCTCACAAAAGCAGTGGTGACTCAAACCTTCCTCTTTATGAGGAAGAAGTTCTCCTATATATGAGAATTGATTCTCAAACTGTGTCTTGGCTGATTTAGAATTTGTAAATCTCGAATTACGTCTCGGTTGATTTATGGACAGTGCTATAATTGTAATATACGTAATTTGTAATAATTCAAAAAAAAACTTCAAATCACGTGATCTCCATGATTGAGAATTGAGATGTACATCAATAGGTCAACTCCTCCACTAATTAACATTGCATGAAACCCCATCGCAAATTCATTGAACTGTAAATTTTTGTTTAGGACGTTACGTTGGTCGTAATTAATTGAGTAATGATTAGTGATTTGATAAAAGTGGCGCTGGCCAAACTAAAAAAAATAAGATAAACTAAATTAAAAGTAATAATGCCAGTAATTATCTTTACTTATTTAATTTAATTCTTCTATTGATATTTTATTTTTCTGATGTTTGCTCCATGTGCCATCTGTTAACGACCATAATTATTGATTACCAACTAATCAAATAAGCAAAAGCTAATTAAACAAAGTCTTAAGTGCTACCCATGTGAATTTATGTGCCTATTTAATTTGATTTGTTATCAAAAAGTTCTTCATTAATAATAACAAAATATATCGCACAATGATTAAGCAAGATGAATGTATATAACAATTTCTTCCTTGAAAGAAAGAAAGAAAAAGGGAAATTATGAACCCAAAAACCCTTATTTAGATCTTATGGTGTAGAATGAAATACAACTCAAATCAGGAGACACTTGGTAGATTCTCAATGTCACACCAATCAAATTAGTTGTGTAAGAAATGCCCTATATGAATAATGAAATGTCACTTCTTTAACAAATGGGATTCAATAGCCTCTGGGGTGTGATTTGAAAATCACTTAGGATTTAATTATCAGATTCTGATTTTGAATCTAGAAAGTGTATTTTTTTTATAAAACTCTGAGATAATTTATGGTTTTACATGCACCGCTTAAACTCAAACGATTTGACGATAAACATTTCTAAAAAAAGAAAAAAAAAGGGATTGCATCAATATTCAAATCAGACGATTTATTGTTTCTTCCAGAAAGTTTTGTAAAATGTTCTCTCATCAATAAAAAAAAAAATTAATCTTTTTTCAAAAAATTGATTTACGAAATATAAATATATGTCATTTTACGGAAAATAATTTTTATTCTATTTCCAAAACTTCCACTGCTCATTTCTAATTATCAAAAAAAATTTTCAAAAAAAAATTTTAAACATGTTAAACATCTAAAAATATTTTTCGGAAATATTTTCAACCGATAGCCAAATCCGGAAAAATACATTCTTTCGGGAAAATAATTTTCATAGAACAAATTTTATTTACAGACCCTAACTGGATGCATTTTCGATTACAGTAACAAGTTTTTTGCAAGTTGTGTTTATGGATTGGCTATTGGTGACCGTTGAGACGTTACATCAACCTTTCATGGTGCTTGTTAACTAATGGCAAAGCGTGGATAAAATCTTTGGTGCAACAGTGATACCACGTCATTCATGCAAACAAGTCAATCATTCACTGCCACGCGTGCTAAAAATTAAAAAACAACTAAAAAATAAGTGAAAAAACTATACATATCATTTTTTAATTCACTTATAATACCACGTCACTCATACCACTGTTGCACCAAATAATCTCTCCAAAGCGTCCCCATTCCCTAATCCTGTGGGATTGTTTGTAAGTTGCTGTAATATTAATGATTATATATCCATCTATCTATTCGATGTAAAGGCAAGCGACAAATATCTTCATGCAAATTAAAAAAAATTTACACAGTGCTTTAAATTATGAACAGTAGGTGCTTGTTTAATCAAATTGCAATAAGAAAAGATTTCAATTATCATAGTTAAATCTTTATTCAAGAGAAATCAAATCTTCACCTGAAAGATTTGATTCCGAAAACTGACAATATGAAACTTATATAATATACATTGCTGTTTATTATTAGGACACCTAACTTTCACTTTGCTACCCAATACAGTAAGCATAAATTAATTTTTTTTTTTAAATATAGATCTAGTCATTTTAGAACAATCCATGTGCAATCTTTGTTCTTTTAAGTCACATTTTTTTATAGTAGGGTTTTATTTTTTCTGTAGTTATTATGTTCTAACAAATTGTCATGAATCGATCTCTATCTCATATATATAACATATTATGTATTTTATATATAACCATTGTCGGTTGCTTTTATTATCAAGAGGAACAAACAAAAGAAGAATATTGAAGAGTAAAACATAGCTTCCAAGTTTGAGCCTGATCATTTTCATCCTTCTTTGTCCGGCGGCTCTCCACAGTGTTTTCTATTGGACCGTATTGAAGGACGGCCCTGAATTTTGATATTTTAGACGAATTTCTGAATATGTTATCGTCCCTTATTATATTAGATATTAACTTTTCTTATATTTGGGTCATAATTTTGACCTAAATTTAGGAGTACGGTCAACCGTATATATGAATTGTCCCACGACCACCCAATGCAGTTAGAAATTCGAAGAGGATAGTTGCTAAAATCATAGTTTTTAAACCGGACAGAGAGTTGGGGCAGTTTTTTACTTTTACTATATACTGAATTCCAATTTCGTTTTTGCAAATCTCTCGCAACTCATACATTTTCTTTAAGGAAAAAATATTGAAAGTAACATAAATCTTCTTGATCATACAATCTCATCACAATCAAAGCTGACACACTTCACCTTCATTTCATTTTAGTAAACTTGATTTACTTGGGTCAAAAATTCACACGTCTTCTTATATTTTGTGAGTACCCAAGTTGTATTGTAACCTTCATATTTTAAACATTTGTGGTTGAGAAATCTTTTGCTGAGTAGGTATACTCAACATGGTAATTTTTGCAAAGGTTAAAGAGTAAGCCTAAGCGAAAAACTCTTAGTGTTGTAAAAGATTTTGGGTGAACCTAAAAAAAACTCTTGGTTTGGGGTGAATCACGAAAAAACCCTTGATTTGCGAGTGAGTCACGAAAAACTCGGTGTAATGTGTGCGATCACATTGACATAATTAAAAGTTTCAAGAGTGGCTTGGGGAGTGAACGTAGAAATTATTGGAGGAACCACTATAAATCCGACACTACAAGAATTAGACCATTTAGCGTCGAATTGTTTCGACGCAATAAGTGACGATTTCGACGCAAATGATATTTAGCGTCGAAAAAATTAGACGCAAAAAATGGACGATAAAATGTCGACGAAAACCACTTTTAGCGTCGAAATAATTAACTGCGACGCTAAAAAACAGTATTCTGCGTCCAATTTATTTCGACGCTAAAGTAAAATGTTCGACGCTATATTGTATATTTGGCGACGAAATATATCGACGCAAAAATTTAAACTTTTAGCGTCGAAATGTGTCGACGCTAAAGTATATTAAAAAAGTATTATATGTAAGCTTATAGCGACCATGTTTTTTACTTTTAGCGTCGAAATTTTTCGACGCTCAAAGTCACATTTAGCGTCGAAACTCGTCGACGCTAACATATATTAAAAAAGAAATATATGTACGCTTACAGCGGCCATTTTTGTATACTATTAGCGTCGAAATATTCGACGCTAAAAGTAAAAAATTTATTTTTTTAAAAATTAGTAATTTACTTATTTTTTTGTCTAAAATATTTAATTTAGTTGAAAAAAAATGTAATTAATGACGAAATATTATATTGAAATTTGTTTTAGAAAAAAGAAATATTATATTAAATCTATTTGTTCAAAATATTTATACAAAACCAAATATAAAATTAATTGCTACTGTGATGGGGGGACGCTCGAGCCCGATGCACCATGACTCATTGAGGCCTCGAACATCTGACGGAAAGCCAGCAGTTGCTGTTCCAACTGCTCCATCTTCTTCTCGTGGTCCATCATCTTCTTCTCGTGGTCCACCGTGACCTGTTGTAGCTTCTCCTTAGTCTGCTGCAGCTCGTCTTTGGTGGTGACTAACTCGTCTCGAAGAGAGACATTGTCCGAATTACCATTATTGCGTGCAGATGACGTTGGCTTCTTACGAGTGCCAAGACCAACGTTGTAAGCTGTCTGATTCTTGAAAACCAATTGCGACAGCTGCTCATCTGGTATGGGGTCGGTCCCTGTCTCCTGAGTTTGATGTTGGAGTTCCATCATTTCGTTCTGTTTCAAAAAATAAGTTAATATTAGAATTTGAGAAAAAAATTTAACATATATAATATTAATTATTTTATTTTAAAAACTGAAACTTACATAGCAGCGTTCGGCTTCTTCATTTATCCATTTATTCTTGTCATTGTAATGCGTCACACGGAAAAAATCTGGAAATGATTGCACCTCACATGTGCTACTCTGTTATAAACATAAAATAAATTTCATATTATTCCAGATAGTAAAAACAATTAACTGTTAAATTTTACGTTAGGATATATTTACCTCAGAATGTTCGGCACGATGTTGGATAAATGGCTTCGAACCTACACGGTGGTTAAAACGCAAGTGACTTCGATTTTCCGCATTTGCGTGACATTTATCCTGTATTCACGAACACTGTAAGTACCGAAAACAAAGACAATTATAAATTTCCGTTTATTTCAAAATTTACCTCGTGTTTTTTGCTCGACCAAAGCTCACATAAGAATGTCCAGTCTTGTTCCTCTATAAAATCAGGTTTGTGTTGTGGAGCATTTGAAGGTCCATGTTCGTCGAATATTGGTTTCAAGACTTTTGTTCTATAATCTTTATAACTTTTCCCCATGTGGTAGTCAATATATTGTTGGACATTCACTTGGGTCAGATCGAAGTCGAACCATTTCTACATGAAAATTCGAGTAAAAATAAGTATAAAATAAAAATGTTAAATAACAAACAATATCGAAAACTTACAAGTAGCGAAGGGAATAGCTGGTTCAGTTTCGTCTCCCACGGTATCTTTCTCCAAGATACGTAGTTTTGGGGAGCTTCATATCGAGCTGTAGCTCCTATGGCTGTATTAAACGCTGAATTATGTTGTCCGACTTGAGTGTGTCCATCATCTGATATCTTTATCCGGATACGACCGTGAGCCTTAACGTACTTAGCCAACCCCAGGCCACGGGTGCGTCCTCGACCCTTCACTGTACTTGACTCACCTGTGCTAGCAGAGAAATCACCAGGGCCAGTTGCCCTTGCTGATGTAGATGGAGTCGCGGTAGCCCGTTTGCGATTGCCCGGTGCCATCTGCAAAAACCCGTCGCATTAGCGTCATCAAATTCCAAAATTCTTATACATATACATACATATCCATACAAGTCAATACAACTTAACAAAAGCGCTTATAACATCGAATGCTCACTTTCATTTTCAAATTCATTCATTCATTTATTCATTTCACATATGCATTCATTATCCATATAATCTACGAGTTCCATCATACACGTACATACACACAGTCACACACTCAATGGGATACATATAACCAACCACGAAGCACACAATCACACGACTTCTCATGCACACGTTCGTATGGCGTTCTTAACGCGTTCGAACGGACCAATTCCAGTGAGCTCACGTTCGTATGGCGTTCTCGAACGCGTTCGAACGGACCAATTCCAGTGAGTTCACGTTCGTATGGCGTTCTTTAACGCATTCGAACGTCTAAGGCAATAAGTGGGTGTTCGAACGTGTTAAAGAACGCCATACGAACGTGAACTCACTGGAATTGGTCCGTTCAAACGCGTTCGAGAACGCCATACGAACGTGAGCTCACTGGAATTCAAACTTATCAAACAGTTATAATTAACCAAAGAGTGCACAAATTCAAACTTAACATTATATAAATATTAACCAAAGATGATGATGATTTTGAAGACGAACAGCAGCAAATGCTGCTGTTCTTGCAAAAAATCATCATCATCTATCATCTATCATCATCATCATCATCATCATCATCATCATCAATTTCATCAAAAAATAATTCATCAATTTCATCAATAATATCATCAAACTCATCCTCAAATTCATCAAATTCATCCTCATAAACAATTTTAAATCAACAAAGGAGACTTACCTGTTGATTTCCTTCGTTCGTCACTGTTGGAGAATGAGGTTGCAGTTTTTTGCTTCTGAGCCGAGGAAGAAGAGAAGCACTGGTTTTAGGGATTTAAAGGACATTTAGCGTCGCAGTAGTCGACGCTAATTGTTAGGCGGGTTATTGAAAAATTAGGGTTTTTTTTCCGGGAAATTTAATTTTTATTTAGCGTCGAAATAATATATTCGACGCTAAAGTAAAGACATATAGCGTCGACATACAATTGGCGACGCTAAATGTAAGACATATAGCGTCGACTATAGTATTTCGACGCTACATAAAAATTAAATTTCCCGGAAAAAAACACTAATTTTTCAATAACCCGCCTAACAATTAGCGTCGAAGTAATCGACGCTAAAAGTCAATTATTTCGACGCTAAATGTCCTTTACATCCCTAAAACCGGTGCTTCTCTTCTTCCTCGGCTCAGAAGCAAAAAACTCATTCATAACATAGTTATACTATTAATCATTACGTTAATATTTCAACAATATCTAAAGAGTAATTAAAATCAACAACCATACATTAATCCATAAAATTATTCATCCATCACAAAATACTGTAACTTCATAATTAATCACTATTATCGTCGGTATTTGAGGATTCGTGACTGGAATCGAAGTCATCTTCAGTGTCAAATTGTTCTTCACTTGCTACTTCAACGCTCACTTCAGAATGAGGAATTAGCTCAACGTCTGTACTAGATCGAGTTAATGTTATATTTTCAGGAACGTTGACAGTTGGTCCAACAAATATATGTTCAGGAACTTCAAAATTGCCGGAGACTTCTTGTGTTTCATCTGATATGTCAACTCTATCTTTCTCCTGCGTGTCCCAAATGGCCCTATGTTGTAACTTTTCTACCACCATCCATCCAGTTCCTAACTTAGGATCAGGTATATATATCACTGAATGTGTCTGCGTACAAAAAATGTATGGATCATTCTTGTACCAACAACGTTGAACATTAATTGACGTGAGATGATTACTAACTTGAATTCTCCTCTTTCTGGCATTAGTGTCAAACCACTTACATTGGAATAGCACAGTATGTCGTCTGGGTCGATATATGAACTCAATGACCGATTGCAATACGCCGTAGAAGTCAATTACATCTGAGCCGTGTTCTCCTTGGACTACAATTCCAGAATTTTGAGTCACATGATTAACATCTCGCTGTTCGGTATGAAATCTAACTCCGTTGACAATACATCCACTGTACTCATACGCCTGCATTTGAGGCCCATAAGCCAAAGAAACCAACGAGGATTGCGAGTCCAATTGACCATTTTCCACTTGATTAATAATCTGACAATGAAATATATGTGTTAATATAACAAACTGAAATGTCTAATGTTAGGATCAAAATAAATATAAAATATTATAACTTACAGTTGTCTCAAACCATTTAGGAAATTCTTTTTTTGTGGGTTTCATCAACATTATGGTCACCGGCAATTTGTAGCATTGTTAGATGTTGCCTACAATAAATTATCACGGTTAATGTATGGAAAAAATTCAGTAATGATGCACCAGAAAAACTTACGTTAAATACGGTTGCAGTTCATCACAATTACTCAATATAAACCAATACGCACGTTGAACTTCCTGACGGGTTAGTAATTTGACACCTACTGCCCCAAATGGTCTGTAATTTTGACGGAACACTGTGATCTCTTGGCTATTACTTGCATCTCCATCGTAGTTTCGTGGCCGACGATTGAAATGAGTTTCAATATTCTGCATGTACATCGAACAAAATGTTATTGCTTCATTTATTATAACAGCTTCAGCTATTGAACCTTCAGGTCGTGCCTTGTTTTTGACATATTGTTTGTAATCTCCCAAAGCTCTGCAGATATGACAACAAGTTTGCATTAACACTAAATTCTATGCACATAAAAACGGTTACAAATTTTCTTATATAAAACTGTATATATATATATATATATATATATAGTACCTCTCAATGGGATACATCCATCTGTAATGGACATGACCTCCCTTTCTAGCTTCATCCGGTAAATGCACAGCCAGATGTACCATGACATCAAAGAAAGCGGGTGGCAAAATTCGCTCCAGCTTGCATAGGATTATCACGATTCCTCGCTCAAGGTCGTCAATAACAGATGTGCTTAATGTCCTTTGACACAATTGTTTAAAGAAGCCACATAGATCAAGTACGGCGTCGCATACATTCGGGGGGAGATAAGGTCGAATGCCAACAGGAAGGAGAATCTCGAGCAGCACATGACAATCGTGACTCTTTAATCCCGTTATTGTATCATCTCTGACCCAACGCCCAATATTGGATGCATAATTATCAGGGAATTTAACCATTTTCAGCCAATCACAGAAAGATTTTCTCTCCGATTGATTGAGCACATAACTAGCAGGAGGCTTAATAAAACCTCGAGAGGAGTCTTGTAAATGCAATTCACTGCGAATTCTAAGATCTTGTAGGTCCAATCTAGCATTTACAGTGTCTTTTGTCTTACCCGGAATATTGAATAGTGTACCCACTAAACTCTCACAAATATTTTTCTCTATATGCATTACATCCAAATTATGTCGCAAACTCAGAGTCCCCCAATATTCTAACTCAAAGAAAATACTCTTTCCTGTCCAATTCAACTCTTCAGGTAACCGTTTTCGATTTTTATCTCTATTATTAGGATGTTTACCTGGTGTGCTGTCTTTGAGATGTTGATGTTGGCAAAGTATGTCAAATGCAGACAATCGACTGGGCTTACTCTGAGGTTCATGTTGCCCGTTAAATAATTTACTCCTCCGCCAAGAATGACTCGACTCAAGAAATCTCCTGTGCCCCGTGTATCCGATTTTATTCTGTAATCGTTGCGAAGGTGTATGATCCGCACAAACTGGACATGCCATGTATCCCTTAGTGCTCCATCCAGATAATGAACCATAGGCTGGAAAATCATTAATGGTCCATAATAATGCGGCATGCATCTGAAAATACTGCTCTGAAGCTGCATCATAGGTATGCACACCCACATTCCATAATGTTTGTAACTCCTCGATCAATGGTCTCAAGTAAATATTTATATCTTTACCAGGTGAACGTGGACCAGGGATAAGCAATGACATAAACATGAACGGATCCTTCATACATTTCCATGGAGGTAAGTTATATGGAATGACAATAACGGGCCAGATGCTATAAGAGTTGTACATATTCCCAAATGGGTTAAAACCATCAGAGGCAAGACCTAACCTGACATTACGGGGGTCCTCAGCGAAACTGGGGTACATGTCATCAAATTCCTTCCATTCGGTTCCGTCCGCAGGATGTCTAAGTATGCCCTCCGCATCGATCCTCTTTTCATGATGCCACATCATATCAGTCGCTGTGTGTCGTGACATAAACAATCTCTGCAGCCTGGGCGTTAAAGGGAAATATCGCAATATCTTTTGAGGCACTTTCTTCCCCATACCACGGACTTTGTACCGACTTTCACCACATATCGGACAATGTTCAAGTGATTCATACTCGGCACGAAATAATACACAATCAAACTTACAAGCATGAATGGATTCATACCCCATTCCCAGATCACGCAACATTTTCTTTGCCTCGTAGTACGACTTAGGCAATTCGCTTCCAACCGGTAACATTTGGGCCAGTAACTCTGACATCATATCGATACTTTTGTTGGTCATTCTGTTGATCACTTTAATGTGTAATAATTTCACAACGAGACATTCCAGCACCTTCGAATGGAATTTTTTTTGCTTCATCAAGTAGTTCACTAAATAAATTTTGATCATTTCCACTTAACACTGGCATGTCGCCACTAACACTATGACCAAGTTGTGGACCTTGTAAGTCATACAAAATATCGGCGATATCATCGTTTGCAGGTTGATTGTAACTACTGCTCCCTTCGCCGACATCAAAAAACCGTGACTGAGAATGATACTGCTCACCGTGATAAATCCACGTACGGTAAGTGGGTGATATTCCTGGCATGTATAAATGATTATGAACTTCATCTAACCGCTTCCTTTTCCTATTCAAACAATTTGCACATGGACAACGAACACGACCTTCTGCATCAATGTGTTGCTTTGCGACTTCCATAAACTCAGACACTCCATTACGATATTCAACACTCAATCTATCCAGAGAGCTCATCCAATTTCTATCCATTTCAGCAGAATACCTAAATAATCATATAATTATTAGATATCATTTTACAGTAATCAACATTACTAATTCAGTAATACTTAATTTAAGCATATATATATATATATATATTTGGTTGATAAATTAATTAAATAGTTTACAGAAAAATTCTATTTTGTTAATTAATATACTTACTCTACATATATGAATCATAAATCACTAACAAACAGCATATAAACAACATATATAATCATAAAAATTGAAAATAATAAAGAAATATGAAAGAAGATTTACCTTTTCGGAAATTGATTACAATTTTATTGAAAATTTTTAGGAGAGATGTGAGGCTGTAGAGGAGAAATTCTCAGATTTCAGAGGATGAAAATGAAGAGAATGAGAGAAAAACAGAGGGGGAGAAGGGTTGGTGACCTTCTGTATTTTAATCTATCTTTAGCGTCGAATTGAGTATTCGACGCTAATTGTTTCAGTTTTAGCGTCGAAAAACCGTTTCGACGCTACATGTTTCCGTTTTTAGCGTCGAAATTGTTTTTTCGACGATATATATAAAAAATTAGCGTCGGATTTAATTTAGACGCGAAAGAATCAAGGATCTGTCGGTGGAAGCTTCATAACTCTTCAGCGTCGAACAAACAATTTCGAACAAACCCCTAAAATTTGGCGTCGAATATCAAAGTCGACGCTAATTGTTGCAGGTTTTAGCGTCGAAACCGTTTTGTCGACGCTAAATATCAAAAATGTAGCGTCGAATTTAATTTAGACGCGAAAGAATCAAGGACCTGTTGGTGGAAGCTTCATAACTCTTTAGCGTCGAAAATATATTCGACGCTAAAAGTATTATTTTTGGCGTCGAATATTCAAATTCGACTCTAATTGTTGCCGTTGTTAGCGTCGAATTTAATTTAGACGCGAAAGAGTCAAGGATTTGCCGGTGGAAACTTCATACACCTTTAGCGACGATATATGTTCGACGCTATAATTATATTTTTGGCGTCGACTCCGTATTTCGACGCTAAAAGTGTAATATTTGGCACCAAAAATTATTGCAATAATATAATTATTCAGCGTCGAATAATATTCGACGCTAAAGTTCTGTTTTAGCGTCGAAATATAGTTTCGACGCTAAAACATTAATATTCTGCGTCGAAGTTTTATTCCGTCGCTAAAAATATGACATATAGCGTCGAAACTGATATTCGACGCTAAAACATTAATATTCTGCGTCGAAGTTTTATTCCGTCGCTAAAAATATGACATATAGCGTCGAAACTGATATTCGACGCTAAAAATAACTTTTTGCGTCGCATAATGTTTCGACGCTAAATATTTGGACGCTAAAAGCCATAATTCTTGTAGTGCGACGTCAATTTCTCTAACCATATCTCTTTAATTTATTACAAGTTTTATATTATATTTTCATATTATTCAGCATAATTTGACATTGAGAAAATAAATTGTTGGATATATTTATTGTAGAAAATTAACTCTAAGCTTATTAATAAAACTAATAACTTAGTAGCGTAAAATCGAAAAGAATTTATAAATTCGCATAATTAGCTCATTACCCAATTCATTCCTCCTTTTGGGAATATAGAGATTGTTGTTTGAGTGTGTTTGTAGGTAATTTCAAGAATTAATGATTGTAATTTTTTTTACATGTGTAACGTTGTGTAATTTTTATAAATATTTTTATAATTTTCAATTAATTAATATTATTAATGACGTCAGCCAGATCTTACGATTTTTTCGAAATAGTTCAACTGATCTAATCAATGATACATTGAATTTTTTCAATCATCTATTCGATCACCGATTCGATTTTAAAAACATTGACTAAATTACAAAAGAGATAGCAACCACTATCCCACACGACGGGCATTAATGGGCATAATCTTTCATCTTGAATGTTATAACTTTGGTATTGAATTTTTTTCCCCGCATACATGGCTAACTTTGGGACCTCTTAATTAAATGCTGTAACGTTTTATTTTTTTGAGTAAGGATCGAAATGTTATTTTCATTCATTGTCGCTATAAAATTATTCGGTGCCGTATTTATTATGATATTCATATTTTTTTTTTTTTTTTTTTTGGAAACCCCGCCACCAAACCACCCATTCTGGGTAAAACCACCGGCTGTCCCAGGCTCTTACAAGAAGTGCACCCCCTGGATTCGAACCCAGAACCTCAAGGTGAGATCCTGGACCCTACACCACCAAGCCACACCCCTTGGGGACATGATATTCATCTTTGATAAGTGCCCTAGACATTGATGGTTTGGTAAATAATTTACTGCATAGTTTTTTTTTTTAAGTAGAAATTTTACCATTAAATCATCTGATTTGAGCTTAAACAGAATAAATAAAATTTTTGACTGTTTCAAATTCTTATAAAAAATACACTTCATCAGACCCAACAGGTTTTTGAAAATCGCAAGTTCAATTCAATGACAAACACTTCTTCCATATCTATTAATATTAAATGGCTGTTACCGTGTGTGATATTCACTTTAAAATATTTTAATGAATGATTAGCAAAAGAAAGAATAATTATTATAAACAAAATTAAAGGTAAATGATAAATTATAAGGCGATGGATGTTGATAGAATAGAATGGACTTTGTTGTTTTTTGTCCAACGGAGATTTTTGTTAGAGAATACGGTTTCATTTACCTATCATACGGTTGGTATGACTGTATCTAGAAAATCTACAATACAATAGTAGTATTATGTTATTAATGTAATAATCCAATAATCTATTATCACACGTGTTAAAATATTAAAAAATAACTTAAAAATTAGTCATTTACTAATTTATTTGTGATATCGCGGCATTCATATATCCGTTACACCAAAAAAATTACCCAGCGGCCGCCATATATATGAATTTGAGAAAGAGAAGAGGGCGTGTGGGGGCAACTTAGTGATGTGACGTAGATTTTGTGGTTGAAAGGAAGTGCAAAACGGCCACGTGGGGTAGGGGTCTCTGTTTTGAAGAAGAGGAAGAGGAAGAGGAAGAGGAAGAGGGCAAAACGCGGGGTTAGATTTAAAACAAATAATAATCATAGAATAAGTTAAGCATCAATTAGAGTGAGTGATCTTTCACTATTCCTTTTTGGGGCAATAAGTGTGTCTATGACTATGACTCTTCACTCTTATTGGTCCTTAATTTTAGGATCCCCTCCAATTGTAGTCCTCCCCCAAAAATATACTTGTGTCATAAGCTAAATGATTTTATTTCATTTTTTTTTTAAATACCATTTTTTCTCATCTAGTCTAAATCCACCACGTGGTTTTCTCTTAGATATCTCTACTACAAACAAATTTTAAATAAATTCTCTCTCTTTTCCCACCTTCTAACTCTATTTATACCCTTTTGCTTTCTCTTCATTTCTCCCCAAAAATCTCATTGGCTCTTTCTTTTCTTTTCTTTACCCTCAAGTCTCTATACAAAACTCTCTATTGAGTCTTGATCTTGCCTTCGATTTGAGAACAAACCCTACATAGCCATGGCTGCTTCTACTACAACACCCGCTAAATCTCAAATTCTTCACCCTTTCTCTTCAGCCATGGGCTTCCCATCGAAGTCCATCTCCTTGATGAAGAAGAAGCCCAATAAAATACATTGTGCTTTACACACTCCTTCAGTTCTTCATTACCCTAAACAGCCTTCCCAAAAGATTGAAATTACCAAAAAGGACACTTCAGTAAAAAACAACACACGTCAACTCCCACAATGGAATCTCCTCCAAAGAGCTGCTGCCATGGCCTTGGACATGGCAGAAAGGGCGTTAGTCACACGCGAGCACCAACACCCACTTCCAAAAACCGCTGACCCACGTGTCCAAATTAGCGGTAACTTCGCTCCGGTGCCGGAACAGCCCGTCCGGCATTCCCTTCCTGTCACCGGCTCCATCCCTGAATGCATCAACGGCGTTTACCTCCGTAACGGTGCCAACCCACTATTCGAGCCGGTTTCCGGTCACCATCTCTTTGACGGTGACGGCATGGTCCATGCAGTCACCATTGACAAAGGAAACGCCAGCTACGCTTGTCGTTTCACCGAGACACAGAGATTACAACAAGAAAAAAAATTAGGTCGCCCTATTTTTCCAAAAGCAATAGGCGAGTTACATGGACACAATGGTATTGGCCGTCTCTTGCTTTTCTACGCAAGAGGAATATTCGGTCTAGTTGATCATAAACAAGGCACTGGTGTGGCCAACGCTGGGTTAGTTTATTTCAATAACAGGCTTTTAGCCATGTCCGAAGATGATCTCCCATATCAAGTGCGCATCACTCCCTCTGGAGATCTTGAAACGGTTGGCCGTTACGACTTTAACGACCAACTAAAATCAACAATGATAGCTCATCCGAAAGTTGATCCCATTTCAAAGGAGCTTTTTGCTTTGAGTTATAATGTTGTTCAAAAGCCTTATTTGAAGTACTTTAAATTTTCTCCTGAGGGAGAAAAATCGCCTGACGTGGAGATTCCTCTGCCAGTACCAACTATGATGCATGATTTCGCTATCACTGAGAATTTTGTGGTGATTCCAGACCAACAAGTTGTTTTCAAGCTTCAAGAAATGATAACGGGTGGCTCTCCGGTGATTTATGACA
Organism: Zanthoxylum bungeanum; assembly: GCA_019454045.1. NCBI lineage: Eukaryota > Viridiplantae > Streptophyta > Magnoliopsida > Sapindales > Rutaceae > Zanthoxylum > Zanthoxylum bungeanum. The sequence continues at coordinate 145,152 of SKCR01024002.1, read as the reverse complement.
AGAACAAGGAGTCCAGGTTTGGGATTTTGTCCAAGAATGCTAAAGATTCTAATGATATCATCTGGATTGAATCTCCGGACACGTTCTGCTTTCACTTGTGGAACGCTTGGGAAGAGCCAGAAACTGATGAGGTTGTTGTCATTGGATCTTGCATGACACCGGCTGACTCAATTTTCAACGAATGTGACGAGAGTTTGAAGAGTGTTTTGTCCGAAATTCGGTTCAATTTAAAGACTGGTGAGTCCACGCGCCGCCCAATTCTTTCAGAAGCAGATCATGTCAACTTAGAAGCTGGAATGGTGAATCCTAACAAGCTTGGAAGAAAAACCCAGTTTGCTTATCTAGCCATTGCGGAGCCGTGGCCTAAAGTCTCAGGTTTTGGTAAAGTGGATCTTTCTTCAGGAGAGGTAAAAAAATATTTTTACGGGGATATGAAATACGGTGGCGAGCCATTTTTCTTGCCAAGAGATCCAAATTCTGAAAATGAAGATGATGGATATATTCTTGCATTTGTTCACGACGAGAAGTCTTGGAAATCGGAGGTGCAGATTGTAAATGCGATGAATTTACAGCTCGAAGCTTCCATTAAGTTGCCTTCAAGAGTACCGTACGGTTTTCATGGAACTTTTGTGGAGTCGAAGGGCCTGGTGAATCAAGCATGAAGGGTTTTGTTGTTAGTAAGTTACCGGGAGAATTTTTTCAGAGGATATGTCACAGAACAATCAGTGAATGTTATAATTTTATTGAAGATATTTGTATAAATAATAACAATACCAATACAAAATTGAAAATTCTAATGACTGTAATGAAAAATAACAACAATCAGAATTGAAACTTACAATGCAAGTAATTTAATTAACAAAGTCACTGACTTGAAGATTGAGGTTAGCGTAACGCTATGTCCTATAGTAGAATTTCGTCCATATTCTTATGCTTGTAGTTCTTCGGACGTCTGCAATCAGGATTCAACAATTTGGAAGTTGAAATTCTGCACTGAAAATCGACCTCTGGCGAATCTACTAGATGTTGTTTTGTATTTCGTTTTTTTTTTTCAAAGATCATAAACAGTATCAACGTTTTTCAAAAAAGTTAACTCCTCTGCAAAAACATACTGTTCTATATATATAGTGACAGTTGGGAACAATTGTTAATGGAAAATCAAATCCAAAATAATAAAAAAGAAAACGTTTTCAGGGAGACTAATTAATCACAATATATATTAATTACCATGCTAACCATATATCCAAGCCCAAGCCCAAGCCTTATAACTCCAATTTAATATAAGTGTGTAAAGTCCACTTATAAACTTTCTATATTCACTTTACATTTCCAATGTGGGATTACTATCACTATTTAATATACAAACTTATATGCTTTAGAAGTACAGGGTCCCCGGATTCTCCTGAACAATTTGAAAACTCAAACTACCCTTTTGTTTTTGTTCTGTTTATTACAATATTATTATTAATATTGAAATTATTATGGACCGTTAAGATGTAACAGCTACTTTCTAATCAAATATTAATACCATATTTTTTATCCTGCACTTTAAGGGACCAGCTTGTAGCTTTTGGCCTTGTAGGTAGATTTCGAGTTCAGGTGGTTTATCTGTCTCCGTCTTCAGGATCTTCCTCTCTTTTTAATTAATATAATTTTACAATTTTACTTGCATGATGAACTACATAGTATTGTAATTACTAATTAATCGTAAAATCTTTGGCATTTTCGCTAATCACACCTTAATTTTGATTAAGAAACTAATCAAGTTCATTAATTATGTGGAAAATGAAATCCAATATAACATTTCTCGAACACGTGTTGCCGTGTTGGTAAATCATCAGAACACTAAAATTAAAATGAGCAAAAATGAACGGAAAGCAAATGCTTCACGTTTTGACTTTTCACAATTTTATTTTATATTTTTTTGAAACGTTTGGAAATCTCGCCGTCAAATCATCCGACTCGCACTTAAACGAAATAAGTAAAATTCTCTACTGTCTCAAACTCGACAAAAAGTGCACCACTGAATTCAACCTTAAAATTTGAACAACTAAATCATAAACATTACATCAACAAATCATTCTGAGACTTTGACTTTTCAAAATGCCACATTTCAAACTTCACACATTTTGAGATAAATACTTCCAAAATTAACTTATTAATAATATAAATCATGAAATTGGAATTAGTAAATCGGAAATAAAATGCTATATAACGCAAGGAAAGTGATAGAATATTATAACAATCTTCTCCACTAATATAAAACACTACAACAATTATGACTTTTAGCGTCCAATATTTTAGCGTCGAAACGAATTTCGACGCAAAAAATCAATTTTAGCATCGTAATTAATATTCGACGCCAAATATTCAACTTTTTTTGTCGAATTCACATATCGACGGTAAAAGTATGATTTATAACGTCAAAAATTATTCGACGCTAAATTATTTTAACTTTTCCAATAATTTTTGGCGTCGACATAAAATTGCAACGCTAAATGTTATACTTTTAGCGTCAAAAATCCTATTTGACGCCAAAAACTAGCAATTTAGCGTCGATGAAGTAGCGTCGCTAAAGGTTTATGAAGATTCCACCGACAATCCTTTAATCTTTAGCGTCTAAATTTAAGTCGACGCTAAAAATCAGAAATTTAGCGTCGAAATAGAAGATTCTACGCTAAAAATCAGACAATTAGCGTCGAATTTAATGTTTCGACGCTAAATATAGATTAAAATGCAGAATGCCACCAACCCTTCTCCCCCTCTGTTTTTTCTCTCATTCTCTTCATTTTCATCCTCTGAAATATGAGAATCTCTCCTCTGCAACCTCACAACTCTCCTACAAATTTTCAATAAAATTGTAATCAATTTTCTATAAGGTAAATCTTCTTTCATATTTCTTTATTATTTTCAATTTTTATGATTATGTTTATTATATACTTTTTGTTAGTGGTTTATGATCATATATATAGATTAAGTTAATTAATTAACAAAATAGAATTTTACTGTAAACTATTTAATTTATCAACTAAATATATATGTATATGCTTAAATAAATAATTAATGAATTAGTAATGTTGATGAATGTAATATGATATTTAATAATTATATTATTATATTTAGGTATTTCGCTGTAATGGATAGAAATTGGATGAGCTCGCTGGATAGATTGAGTGTTGAATATCGTAATGGAGTGTATGAGTTCATGGAAGTCGCAAAGCAACACATTGATGTAGAAGGTCATGTTCGGTGTCCATGTACAAACTGTTTGAATATGAAAAGGAAACAGTTAGATGAAGTTCATAATCATTTATACATGCCAGGAATATCACCAACTTACCGTACGTGGATTTATCAAGGTGAGCAGTATAATTCTCAGTCACGGTTTATTGATTCTGGAGAAGGGAGCAGTAGTTACAATAAACCTGCGAACGATGAGATAACCGATGCTTTGCATGACTTATAAGGTCCACAACTTGGTCATAGTGTTAGTGGTGACATGTCAGTGTTAAGTGAAAATGATCAAATTTATTTAGTGAATTACTTGATGAGGCAAAAAAAATTCCATTTGAATGTGCTGAAATGTCGATCTTGAATTCGTTGTGAAATTATTACACATTAAAGTGATCAACATAATGACCAACAAAAGTATTTATATGATGCTAGAGTTACTGGGGCAAATGTTACCGGTTGGAAGCAAATTGCCTAAGTCGTACTACAAGGCAAAGAAAATGTTGCGTGATCTGGGAATGTGGTATGAATCCATTCATGCTTGTAAGTATGATTGTGTATTACTTCGTGCGGAATATGAATCACTTGAATATTGTCCGATATGTGGTGAAAGTCGGTACAAAGTCCGTGGTATGGGGAAGAAAGTACCTCAAAAGATATTGCGATATTTCCCTTTAACGCCCAGGCTGCAGAGATTGTTCATGTCACGACACACAGCGACTGACATGATGTGGCATCATGAAAAGAGGATTGGTGCGGAGGGCATACTTAGACATCCTGCGAATGGAACCGAGTGGAAGGAATTTGATGACATGTACCCCCGTTTCGCTGAGGACCCCTGTAATGTCAGGTTAGGTCTTGCCTCTGATGGTTTTAACCCATTTGGGAATATGTACAACTCTTATAACATGTGGCCCATTATTGTTATTCCATATAACTTACCTCCATGGAAATGTATGAAAGATCTTTTCATGTTTATGTCATTGCTTATCCCTGGTCCACGTTCCCCTGGTAAATATATGAATATTTACTTGAGACCATTGATCGAGGAGTTACAAACATTATGGAATGTGGGTGTGCATACCTATGATGCAGATTCCGAGCAGTATTTTCAGATGTATGGCGCATTATTATGGACCATTAATGATTTTCCAGCTTATGGTTCATTATCTGGATGGAGCACTAAGAGATACATGACATGTCCAGTTTGTGTGGGTCAAACACATTCGCAACGATTACGGCATAAAATAGGATACACATGGCACATGAGATTACTTGATTTGAGTCATCCTTGGCGGATGAGTAAATTATTTAACGGTCAACATGAACCTCAGAGTATGCCCAGTCCATTGTCTGGATTCGACATACTTTGCCAACATCAACATCTCAGAGATAGCACACCAAGTAAACATCATAATAATAGAAATAAAAATCGAAAACGTCAACCTGAAGAGTTGAATTAGACAGGAAAGAGTATTTTCTTTGAGTTGGAATATTGGGGGACTCTGAGTTTGCGACATAATTTGGATGTAATGCATATAAAAAAAATATTTGTGAGAGTTTATTGGGCACACTATTAAATATTTCGGGTAAGACAAAAGACACTGTAAATGCTAGATTGGACCTACAAGATCTTAGAATTCGCAGTGAATTGCATTTACAAGTCACTTCTCGAGGTCTTATTAAGCCACCTGCTAGTTATGTGCTCACTCAATCAGAGAGAAAATCATTTCGTGATTGGCTGAAAATGGTTAAATTTCCTGATGATTATGCATCGAATATTGAGCGTTGGGTCAGAGATGATACAATAACAGGATTAAAGAGTCACAATTGTCATGTGCTTCTCGAGATTCTCCTTCATGTTGGCATTCAACCTTATCTCCTCCCGAATGTATGGGACGTCGTACTTGATCTATGGGGCTTCTTTAAACAATTATGTCAGATGACATTAACCACATCTGTTATTGATGAACTTGAGCGAGGAATCGTGATAATCCTATGCAAGCTGGAGCGAATTTTGCCACTCGTTTTTTTTGATGTGATGGTACATCTGGCCGTGCATTTACCGGCTGAAGCTAGGAATGGAGGTCATGTCCATTACAGATGGATGTATCTCACTGAGAGGTACTATATATACAATTTTAAATATTACATTCTTAAATTTTTACTGTGCATTGAATTTATTATTAATGCAAACTTGTTGTCATATATGTAGGGCTTTGGGAGATTACAAATAATATGTGAAAAACAAGGCGCGCCCTGAAGGGTCAATAGCAGAAGCTATTGTAATAAGTGAAGCAATATCATTTTGTTCGATGTACATGCAGAATATTGAAACTCATTTTAATCGTTGGCCATGAAACTATGATGAAGATGCCAGTAATAAGAGATATCACAGTGTTCCGTCAAAATTGCAGACCATTTGGAGCAGTAGGTGTCAAATTACTAACTTTTGAGGAAGTTCAACGTGCGCATTGGTTTATATTGAGCATTTGCTGATGTTCTGGTCCAGAACAGCAGCATTTGTGCTGTTACTGAATATTATGCTACTTTGATGATGAATCTGAATATTGTTGCACTAGATGGAAGTGACTTAGTCTAGCTTAGTTTGTTTTATGGTTTGGTTTAATATGCCCATGAAGTGCTGATTTCTAGGTTAGTGGGGTAGTTGTGTTTCCTTAATTCTTAGCTTTGTTTGCTACCCTTTCCAGCTCTGCAAGACTATCATAAATAGTCCAACCATATTGAAATAAAGTATGTAGTTAAAAAGCCAAGTCTCTCATCTCATTCATGTGTGTCTTGCTTGGACCTTTTCATTTATGCAGTTCATACTATTTATTCATGATTCATGCATATAATAGGTTAGATCTAAGCCACCACATGTGAGTTATTGTGATGGAAACCTGAAACTTTGTGTGTTTTTGTAGATGGCACCGGGCAATCGCAGACGGGCTAATACGACTCCATCTACATCAGTAAGGACAACTGGCCCTGGTGGAGTCTCTGCTAGCACATGTGAGTCCAGTACAGCGAAAGGTCGAGGATGCACTCGTGGCCTGGGGTTGGCTAAGTACGTTAAGGCTCACGGCCGTATCCGGATTGAGATATCAGATGATGGACACAGTCAAGTCGGACAATATAATTCAGCGTTTACTACAGCCATAGGAGCTACAGCTCGATTTGAAGCTCCCCAAAACTACGTTTTTTTGGAGAAAGATACCGTGAGAGACGAAAATCAACCAGCTATTCTCTTTGCTACTTGTGAGTTTCCATACGGTATTAAGTTTTCGATATTGTTTGTTAGTTAACATTTTTATTTTATACTTATTTTTACTCGGTTGCTATTCATATAGGTGTGGTTCGACTTCGATCTGACCAAAGTGAATGTCCAACAATATATTGACTACCACATGGGGAAAAATTATAAAGATTATAGGACAAAAGTCCTGAAACCAATATTCGACGAACATGAACCTTCAGATGCTCCACAACACAAGCCTGATTTTATAGAGGAGCAAGACTGGACATTCTTATGTGAGGTTTGGTCTAGCAAAAAACACGAGGTAAATTTTGAAACAAACGGAAATTTATAATTGTCTTTGTTTTCGGTACTTACAGTGTTGGTAAATGCAGGATAAATGTCACGTAAATGCGGAAAATCGAAGTCACTTGCGCTTTAACCACCGTGGAGGTTCGAAGCCATTTATCCAACATCGTGCCGAACATTCTGAGGTAAATATATCCTAACGTAAAATTTAATAGTTCATTGGTTTTACTAATGTGGAATAATATTGAAATTATTTTCTGTTTTTAACAGAGTAGCACATGTGAGGTGCAATCATTTCCAGATTTTTTCCGTGTGACGCATTACAATGAGAAAAACAAATGGATAAATGAAGAAGCCGAACGCTGCTATGTAAGTTTCAGTTTTTAAAATAAAATAATTAATATTATATATGTTAATTTTTTTTTCAAATTCTAATATTAACTTATTTTTTGAAACATAACGAAATAATGGAACTCCAACATCAAACTCAGGAGACAGGGTTCGACCCGATACCAGATGAGGAGTTGTCGCAATTGGTTTTCAAGAATCAGACAGCTTACAACGTTGGCCTTGGCACTCGTAAGAAGCCGACGTCATCTGCACGTAATACTGTTAATTCGGACAATGCCTCATCTCTTCGAGACCAGTTAGTCACCACCCAAGACCAGCTAGCCACCACCCAAGACCGGCTAGCCACCACCGAAGACCAGCTAGTCACCACCCGAGACGAGCTGAAGAAGACTAAAGAGGTGCTACAACAAGTCAAGGTGGACCACGAGAAGAAGATGGAGTAGTTCAAACAGCAAATGCTGGCTTTCCGCCAGATGTTGGAGGCCTCACTCAGTCAGGGTGCATCGGGCTCGAGCGTCCCCCCATCACAGTAGCAATAAATTTTATATGCATTTGTATAAACATTTTGAACAAATAGTTTTAATATAATATGTCTTTTTTCTAAAAAAAAATTCAATATAATAATTATTATAATATTTCGTAATTCTGTTATTAATCAGAATTTTTTTCAATTAAATTTATTATTTTAGACCAAAAAGAAGTAAATTAATAATTTTTTAAAAAAACACATTTTTTAACTATTTTCGTCGAAATAGTCGACGCTAAATGTGTTTTTGGCGTCGAAAGTTTCGACGCTAATAGTTAAAAAATCACGCTGTAAGTATACAATTATTATTTTCTTAAATATACTTTAGCGTCGAAACGAAACGACGCTAAAAGTCTAACTTTTAGCGTCGAATTATTTCGTCGCAAAATCATACCTATAGCGTCAGAAAATTTAATTTAGCGTCGAAATAAATTGGACGTAAAATAGAGTTTTTAGCGTCAAATATCTTTGTTTCGACGCTAAATATTATTCTCGTCGACATTTCGGGGTCCAATTTTTGCGTCTAATTAATTCGACGCTAATGCACTTTTGTGTCGAAACTGTGGATTTTTGCGTCGATTATTTTCGACGCTAAATGATATAGTTTTTGTAGTGATATAAGTTTTTCAAAGTCAACTTTTAAAATTCTAATAATATTCCTTCAATAACATAATCTTGATCACATGCAAGAAGAAACCAACCGCATTAAATATGAAATCACATGGAAAAAAGGGCACGCATGATGTTGATGAATGCTTGGCATACACATGGTAGTAAGGATTTTAGCAGTAAATTCAACCCGACAAGGCAAGCTACAATTCTTCATAATTTTATGGGAAAAAAAATGTAATATTCTGATTTTGCCGCAGAATCAATCTCGGCCACCACTTTGCAAAAAGTGTTTCGTGGGCAACGACAGTTGCATGATGTTCACTGAGAGAGCAATGCAAAGTGGGTAAGGGAATTGGAGCATAATGTCCCACTAATCTTTATCGCAGATTTTTCCAAATGTCTAGTCTTTTCACTCTCGAAAATGTGTAATGTCCCACCGCTCTTTATCTGATTTGAGCTTAAACGGAACAGGTAAAATTCTCGATTATCTCTGGGATAAATGACATTATAGCAATATTTGAGTGTTAATTTCCACCGACATCTGCATCTTTCTTCATATATTTCTATGCATAAATTGCTAAAAACACATATAACTTTTTTTTTTCCAAACCTTACATTTACAATCATGATATAAAAATGTCCAGTGAGACTAATTTAGATCTATTGTGTCGCAACTGAAAATATATCTGCTTGTGCGTGATTTATAGAACTATTTTTTTTTTCCTGCAACTTAAATTTAGGGCGTGGGTTACCACTCAACCAGTAAACAAAAATAATTATAGTATTCAACGGCAAGTCATCAATATAATAATCCAATCATATATCACCACATGTTAAATAATAAAAATCAACTAAACAAATAATAATTTTGTTTAGCACAACACTTACATGTTATTGGTTATTAATTATTGGTTAATGATATAATGTTACTCATACAACGATAATATCAAATAACTACTCCACTAAACACAAAGATTTTTGTAGAATCGGTATCTCATAGTTTTCAGTAATGATATTCATATAAAAAAGTACACAAACTTATAAAAAAAATAAGAAAAACCAAAAAAAAGTCACAATAAGACCAAAATAATTTCACTACTTTTTTTAAAAATTTTTTGTATAGGTTTTTATACAAAGTTTTATAAATTTATCATTTTTGCATAGTTTTTAATTATACTTCTTAATTAATATGACTTTTCGATATTTTGACTTATCTGCTAATAACCAATTTATAAACACTGTAGTACATCCTAAGGAGAACCCTAGAGAACGACGATTTTGCATAGGTTTTAGGTTTAGTGCATGGAGAAAGCAACAATGTGCAACGTAAATTCTCTTTTAGTTGAAAAGACTTGCATTTGCTATTTAAATTTGTACTGTAGGTTTTTGTTTTTGTTTTTGTTTTTATTTTTTTATAAAATATGATTAATATTTATTGGCTAATAAATTATACGTAGTTGAATTTTAATCATATATTGTTATTAAAATACTTGTGACAAAATATTATAAAAAAATTTAGTAAAATTCAGCTTAACATTATATTTAAATTCTACTTAAAATACTAATGGTAATTAATGATTGTGACCGTGATATATAATTGGAAAAAAAAAAGAAGGAATTCATCAATAATTAAATGGAATAATCTTTTGTATTTTAGTGGTAATTAAAAAGATAATGATAGTTAATATGAAGGCCACAGTAGTGATAGTGCGTTGAATAATAATATGTAAGAATCGAAGGCAACAAAATATATAATGGTTCGAGACGGCTGTCAAAGATCAGTCGGTCGTTTTACCATAATGGCAAGAACAATTAATTAGATTTATCATTATCAGTATTTAAATAAACATGAGGAGCATATTGGACAATGGTTTAAATAGAATTTTCTAGGCAGAATTCATAATTAACCCACTGAATTTTTATCCGACATCTCAATAGTCCACCGAACTTTTATTTTCACCTATTAGCCCACTGAACTTTTAAAAACGGTGTAACAAACCCATTCAGTGTAACGCCGTTCCGTTTACCGTCCACGTCAGATTTTTTCCGTTTGGAGTTGGTGACGCGGCAGCCAACAGTGCAAATATAATAGAACACATCCCATTAGCCCCCTGAACTTTTATAATACATCTCATTAGCCCCCTGAACTTCAATATTTACCTATAAGTCTACATAACTCTAAAAAATGATGTTAACAACTCTTTATATCTACATAAACCATCTTCAACACAATCATGTCTTGAAAAAAGTACAAATGATCTATTTAATTTCATTTGAACATTAATCAACACTATAAAAAAAAAAGAAATTTCATTTTTTTTTAAAAAAAAATAATAGTAAAACACAATCATATCTAATTTTTAATAAATAATTTTAGAATAAATGTTACGAAACATATAAACACAAATTTATGATACTTAAATTATCAACAATTAATATTTTATGTCACCTTTATTCTAAAATTATTTATTAAAAATTAGATATGATTGTGTTTTACTATTTTTTTAAGAAACGAAAATTTCTTTTTTTAGTAGTGTTGATTAATGTTCAAATGAAATTAAATAGACCATTTGTAATTTTTTTCAAGACATGATTGTGTTAATGATGGTTTATGTAGTTATAAAGAATTTTTAACATCATTTTTTAGAGTTATGTAGGCTTATAGGTAAAATATTGAAGTTCGAGGGATAATGAGATGTATTATAAAAATTCATGGGGCTAATGAGATGTATTATAAAAGTTCAAGGGGCTAATGATGAGATGTATTATAAAAGTCTACGTGGCACTAAAAAAAATCTGAACAATCTCACTTAACAGTCCGTTTGTTACACGCGCGAAACGGCGTTACGTAAATGGGCTGGATACACGATTTTTAAAAGTTCAGTGGGCTAATGAGATGTTGGATAAGAATTTAAGGGGCTACTTATGGGTTCCGCCGAATTTTCTAAAAGAATCTGTTCTCATAAAATATCAATTTATAATCACAATAATTTAATGGGTGTCACTAATTATTTGCGATACTATGTCTTTAGCTCAATGAACGTGAAATTGGTGAGTCAACAAAATAGGCCACGGCTGCCTATTGTTGAAAAACTTAAGGACCAACTTCCCTCGTATATGTATTATGGTCATTTTTTGCTCTCTGTTTCGTTGGAAACTTCATCGTCAAACTACCCATTCCAAGCTTAACGGAGCAAGTAAAAACCTCGACTGTCCCAGACTGTTATAAGAAAAACACATTCTTTGGATTCGAACTCAAGATCTCAATGTGAGATCATGAATCATACCCTACACCACAAAGCCACGCCGATTAGGACATTTTTTGCTCTCTTCATTAACAAGTGTATACATGCATATATGGTCCCTCACTGCTCCATTAAACATAAAGTTTTTTAAGTCAAATAATTAAATTTTGATGTAGCACCTTTAGTTAGTAAGAAAAAAGATAGCTGACTTATCAAAGTTAGGTTATTATTAGTGGTGCACATTTCCTCATGGTAAGAGCTTGACTTTAGATCTCGTCTCCATATGGAAAAGATGCATATTTCCACCGACCATTAGTACTAAAATTCAAAATTAATTAAAAATTAGATGCGCATGAAACAACTGTATTTCCGCGGACATTGAACAGCAAAACAATTAAGCATCTTTCATACATTTGCATGGTGTGAAAAAATGTTTTCTTCTGAGATTATCATCAAGAAAAATAAAGAAAATTTCTGAAGTTTTGTCTATCACCTAATCTTCAAGTTTTTTTAATGGTTTGTTACTGGTTATATATTTATTGAACGTCTGGTAATTGCATGTTCTGTCCAGTAAAATGTTGTTTTTTTTTTTTTTTTATCTATACATTTAACTGTTGACTGTTCAAATGAATTTGTGTTTTGGGATGTGTCGTGAGCATTGTTAAAGAACAATCAGTGAATACTATAATTTTATTGAAAATATGTGTATAAACAATAATTATACCAACACAGAATTGACTGTAATGAAAATAACAACAAACATGATTGAAACTTACAGTACAAGTAATTCAATTAAACAAACTCACTGACTTGAAGATTGAGGCTAGCGTAACGCTATGTCCTATAGCAGAATTTTGTCCCTACTCTTGTGCTTGTAGTTCTACGGACGTCTGCCACCAGGATTCAACAATCTGAAGTCGAAATTCTGCACGGAAATCGACCCCTGGCGAATCTACTTGATATTTGAAGATTTCGTTTTTCCAAAGATCAGATGTAATAATCAACGTTTTTGCGTGAAAGTATATCTTCCAAAATACATACTGTTCTATTTAAATAAACAGTTAAAGACAGTTGAAGTTGATGCAGTGTTGATGTCTTTTCAGTGGGGTTGTGTTCTTTTGATTTAAACTAAAATTTAAATCCAAAAATAAACAAAATAGAAAATTTTTTCCTTATAAATGTTTAGAGACCACTTATAAACCTTTCACATTCCTTATACATTTTAGATATGAGACTCTATCACTATTTGATATACAAACTCTTACCAACATTTTATGCATTGCAAATGCAGGCACATAATAGAATTCATGAGCTTTTTTTCAATTAAATAATCAGCAGTTTATTTGCAGCTTTTCACCGCATAATTAAAGAAATAAAATAAAATAGCTTTATAGGCATTTAATAATTAACTATCCCATGTCAGCTTCTGAAATTTACCTGACGATTTTATTGGTAATGGCATTTGAATATATAGAAGTTAAGAATAATAGTATAATACTTTGACTTGAGCGGCAAGCATAGCAATTTCTTGGAAATTTATTTTGCATGCATGGAATTCAGAAATTTACAAATGGGATTAGTACGTATCCATATAAAAAGGGTAGATTCTAGTTTCTAATTGGTTTTATTTTTGGCAAGTTCTGTTTTTTTCCTAGTCAAATTATCTTTCCATATAGGCTGCTTTAAGAAGAAAGGTAATAGGGAAAGCTTTAGCACAAGTGCCAAGATTGCAACAAGACAAAAAGGAACCGATGCTCAAGCAAGTTCTAACCACAAATAAGAAACCAATAAATGTTCGGCCAGTGCCACCTCCAACTAAATCTGTGTGGTTCAGGTAAATATTGAAAATAGAAAAGACGAAGACTCATCGGAAGTAAAATAATGGCTTTTTTTTGGGTGTTTTAAGCACTTTCAAGGTTTCTCAAAATGGATAGATAATTGTATGGAGGTTTTCACATGCACTCATATATCAATAATGCCATTATATTCATTAAATAAAATCCACTAACTAATAAAAATCATGTGTGTTCATTTTTAATACAGTTAGTACAATTGTATTTGAATCAGTCCCTCAATTGTAATCCTGTGATGAAAATGTTGACGTCGGTATTACAATATTCGATTGGGACTAATTAAGCATCGGGATTAATTGCATATGGAATGTTGTTGTCCATTTATCTTATATTAACTAAGTATTAGTATTCTAAAACACGCTAGGCATATACGGGGTCTACGAAATTAATCGAAAATATAGAATTTCCATAATTTGATTTAAGATTTGGTGTGATTTTGACAAATTAATCATAGGAAATGGTTTTTGAGTAATGAATAAGATTTATATATAAAAGGGTCAATTTAATGAAAAATTAACAAAAATTGAAGAAAAATGCCGCTCATTCCTACGAGCGTCTAGCACCAATGATTTGGAGTCAGGCGCGACGGCCATAAATCATCGAGCCTAAACATGCCGCTCATTTTAGAAGAGTGCTAAGTATGAGATATACCGGGACTTTTTGAATCCATAAACGAGTCGGATATTAAAGATTTGAGTTTTACTTGTAACAAAACCGTTGATATCAGAAACATTTGCCATACGTATCCCAAGGATGGCAATATGGAGTTCACGTGAAACCCTAATGAAATGTGGACTAAAAGAAGAAAGACAGGCCACATAAAGATGGTCGTTGTCAGAATCCGACAAAGGCCGATATATTGGTTGGCAGGTGTTGTTTGGTCCTGACAAAAGGCCGAAATCTCAGTAACATGTGTGCTTCATTAATGCGGCGGCTACGTTCCTGCTTCAATTTTGTTGTCGAGTGGGAGAGCACACGTTTGATCACCACTTTGAATAAATTTTCCATCTTTAAATTAATCAAAAGTTTCATAATCTCAAATCATAAAATTTATGGACCATGACGAGTGAAATGATGTAAACTTGGATAAATTTTATATGCATTGGAGGCCACTGTCGCCTTGTAGCGAAAATATTGGTTCATTACCAACGAGCGGTTGGTTGAGTGGTAGCTGGCTCAATCCTATGAGGCTTGATTGGGTATGCCGGTATGCTCCCCAGTTCGAGTCCCGCTAGAGTCACCATCGTTGGGAGGACCATACCGTACAGCTCTCGGTCCGAATCCGGATTAGTCATGCACAATGTGGCACTGGATATCGGATGGGGAACCAAAAAAAAAAATATTGGTTCATTTATAATAAAATGTGTGTATGTTTTTTTTTATAAATATTTTATTAATAAATTAGATTTTTTTTATAAAATTAATATAATATATTTTAATAAATTTTTGAATTAAATAATGGATGATTATCTCACTCACCTCTATGTCACTTCAATACTATCTATAGGTATATACATGCATTATAAAAATTTTCAGTGCTTTAATTTAGTTGATAAACAATGATATTGTTGAAGTAATGTGCATTTACAAGATGACACATTGTTCTTTCTTATGTCATTTTTACACTTATCAATTTAGTGTCTCATTAGGAGACATCAGCCTCTACGGTTCAGCAAAACCGATTTTGATTTCGATTCTTAGTAGAATCAGAATTTACTCGGAAAAAAATCATTTCCTATAATATTTAGAACCGAAACCTACCCAATTAAATAAGGTACTCAATTTATCGATTTTGATTCAGTTCTGGGTTACCCTATTTTCTATTTTTTTTTCAATATAGTTTTTGTTTCGTTTAAAAAAATACATTAATTGATTTTGTTCCATTTGTTCAATATATGTTTAATTTGGGATTTGGATGAGGTGAATGTATATTATTTAAGTAAGAGACTTGGACTTTACATAAATTTTTTAACAATTTTTTTTTTTTTTTTGATTTTATAATTTGAAAACTAGGTTCTAAAATTCGGTTCATGTTTCCATCATACTAGAACCGGAACCAAATCGAAAAAAAAAATCTTTTATAACCGTAACTAACCCTAAAAGAATCGATGTCGATTCCAGAAAAGAAAAATTGATAGGGTAGAATGGAAATCGATGTTCACCCATATCAACCTCTTCATTAACTAATTAGAAATGTTAATATATTTTAATTAATTAGTTGCATTTTAGAACCTTGGAGAGAGAGGTGGCGGGGGAGTGGCCACTAGTACTTTTTCCACTTCCATTGGATGGATAGGTATCAATTTTCCATTGTGTTCCAAGGATAAGAAAAAATAAAATATAAGAAATAATTAAAAATCTTAATCCCAAAATCTTGTACTTTAAATTGGTGGACATTGACAAAACACCATTGCAATCACAATAAAATATCCAAAAGAAACACCAAATTTTGTGCCTTGCTTCTGGTCGGTCAAACATTTATATAATAAATTATAACATTTAAACAGTCACCACATATAATTGTGTTTCAAACATCATATATATAGGATTGTGTTTTAATCTGTGGTGAGGCGAAAAAATCGTATTTTGGTCAAAATATAGTTTTTTAAGGGTTTGATTAAATGTGGAAAATTATGATTATTAATCGTGATTTATTTTAAAAATTAGGTTTTGCAAAAATTAAAATTTTTAACTTTTCTCCACCATCAAAATATTATAAAACTGTAACTGCAATTTATTTTTTTACCATCAAATAAAATTATATAACACCGTTTATAAATCATCGTTTATTCACCGTACTTTTTTAGTGGTAACACCAAACATAACCAATATATATTGGGCACCCTTTTGACTGATTACCAGAAAACTAATTTGGAATCTTTCAACGATAATTGGGTTTTAGTGGTTGATGTTAGGGGATCGTGAGCTGAAATTGACACGCAAGTAAAGTGAAACTGAGAACAATTATTATTCCAGAAGGCTTTCCCTTCCATATAAAACAATACAATAATAAATATGAGGCTTAGTCTATCATAAATATTAACAATAAAATAAAGAAATGAGACACAAATATAACGTGGTAAAACCTTCAATGTGGGATAAACATTCACGAGCAAATGTAGAAAGATTTCGTTATAGTGGAAAATGTTTTTATAACTTCTCTCTAAACACAAGAAATAAACAATCTCACATTCTCTTAAAATAGAAGAACTATAATTCTCTCACAAAATCTTAAGAAGAAACAATATTTTTCTATGTTAGAATACATAGGAAATTTAGTTGAGAATGAAATAAAAAAAAAATGATGAAATGAATCTTCTATTTATAAACATTAAATTTACTATACAAATAGTGAATTTTAAATTTTTTATTTTACATGTGGGACTCACCCAAATAATTTTTTTTTTTCATTTCATTTTTGGCACATTTCGGTACCATTTGTCACAGGCACCCAAAGGTGCATTGACTTTAACAGTTGATTAATTCCAATTCGTATTTCAAGTTTTTCAAGAATATATTTTTTATTCGGCTTAAATTTATGATATAATATTATGGCATCAAAAAATTTAAATAATTGACTCCGCCAATTAGAGTAAGATTTTTGTTTGATTTTTATTCAATTTTTTTTTTTGAACTTGTTGGAAACCCAACCACTAAACCACCGCTTCTGGGCTTAAGCGGAGCAGGTAAGACCCAGCTGTCCCAGACTCTTACAATAAACGTATTTTCTGGATTCGAACCCAAGATCTCAATGTGAGATCCTGAACCCTACATCACCAGAGATTTTTATTCAATTTATGATAACTCGTATTACTTAGATAACTAATAATCCCACTTGTAATTAGTTATGGGCCACTTTTCGTTATTTATTTTAGATTTTTAGGGAATATATATAATAAATATTAGTATTTTTTTTCCCAACTGATAAAGTATAGCTAGCGTTGTACATTTGTTGAGTAGTTGATGATGCTCACTAAAGTTTAATTAGAGATTGTGCAAAAGGCGAGAAGGAAAGCAAACATTGACTAATTAACACTTACTTAGTCTAAATGTCAACCAGTATTGCGTCGAAATTCATTAAATAAGACTCTCAACTCAATGTAGAATTTTTCATACTCATCTTTCCATTTTTTTTTTTAATGCCTTGTCTTTTCTGTGGGTGTTAGATATAAATAATTAAATAAATCATAACCATTCAAATTAATAAAGAGCATATATATATAAGTGGATGTAAAAAAAGATGAGCAAAAGGCAATATAAATTATCTAAATAGTTAGTTATGGAAAGATTAGCTTTGGTTGCCCATGAATTGATGGAAAAACTAATTAATGGATCATGAGGTTGTGGAATGAGGAGAATTTGGTTCCATAAAAGCTGTTTATAATTTCTAATCTATAATGAACAACATGAATTTAGAATTACATTAGTATTTGCACCTAAAATATCCAAGATCGGTTAAATTGTCCGAAGAACTCGGCCCAAGTGAAGAACGTGAAGGAAGCAACCTAACCTTCCTCCATTATATGCACTTTTCTTTCGTGATGCGCAAGTGAAGAACGTGAAGGAAGCAATTGCAGGAGAGAACGTTGAACCGCATTTGTAGGAAATGGATGAAGCAATTGTTTGGAGGATTATAAATGGCAAAAAATATCGGCAATGAAAGAACAACCACAACTCAATCCAACAACAACTCAAATTCAATATATTAGTTAGTAGTTTCACTCTTTCAGGATTCTAATTCCTTATTTCCAGTAATTATAGTCTTTTAGTAATTTCAATTTTCCTTTTGTAATTAAAATTTTGGTAATCAAAGCATTCTTTTTTTTAATTCCAATTGCACTAGATTCAGTATTTATTTATTTTTCAGCATCCTGCTTTAATCTAATTATTCATCCATTTCGGATTTTAGAGGACCCGTTAGCAATTATTTGTTTTAGAAGTCATAGATCATCAACTAAAAATCTATAACACTTCAATTAGGGGTGGGGATCGGATCGGATCAAATCAGATCCGATCTGATCGAGGGTGGGGATCGGATCGGATCAAATCAGATCCGATCTGATCGAATGTAATGGTAGCGGTTTGACGGATTTCGGATCAGATCGGATAAAATCCGATCCGATCCGATCGATTGTTTTTCTTTTATTTAATATGCAAAACGACGTCGTTTTGGAGTATCTTAAACGACGTCGTACATTTTGCATATTATACCTAAGTTAATTAGGTCTTTTCGGATCATTATCAAATTTCGGATATTATTCTGAATTCGGACCACTTATCGAATCAAACTAATCCGATCTGAAATCATTCAGATCGGATCAAGTTTGACAAGCGGATCGAGTCCGATCGAATCAAATTTCAGTGAGTTTATTGGATCGAATCGGATTCGGATTCGGATTCGGATTCGGTCCGATCCGATCCGATCCGAATCCGATAATGCCCAGGCTAACTTCAATTATACCAAATTCTCCAATAAATTTTCAAAGAGCAAGTGATAGGAATAGTAGGCCAATGACCGCAATGCTACTCATCAAATAATTCTCTTCCACCAAACACCCGCAATTTCAATTCTCTCAAGTGACTAAAAATTCTCAAAAGCACAAACCCAAAAATTGTCAAATCCAGAATCATATAAGCAAGTGAACTACATGGAGAAAAGTCGGCAAAAGCCGAAAGCCTAGGAACTATTGATCACCATCGAGCCGAAAAGGGAGGATATGTTAATGATAGAGCCATGACCGAGCCTAATAGAGCCATTGTTTTTGGTGAAAGAGCGAATGCTAGAATGGCTCATGCTGGATGAGCGTGTGGTGGAGGAGCCATTGTTGATGAGGCAACATGGGACATGACTTAAAAGGAAGAAAAACTTTTTGTTGGAGCCATTCTTGAGCCTAAATGAAAAAACAATCACAACTTAATCCAATAACAACTCAAATTCAATGTATTAGCCAGTTGTTTAGCATTTGTAAGATTCTAATTCTCTATTTCTAATAGTATTTATTTATTTTCAAGCATCCTGCTTTAATCTAATTATTCGTCACTTTCAAACTTGAGAGGATTCCGTTATCATTCGTTTATTTTAGAAGTCAGAGATCATCAATTTCTACGAGAGGGTGGGAGGAATTTTGTTAAAAAAAATAAGAGAGAATGAGAAGATTCGCCAGCTGTAAAAAAAATTATATGTTAAGGAATATGGAATCAATATCCAAAATAGAATTCCTAGTACCATTAGGATTTATGATTTTATTATATTTCCCTATTAGATGCAGATTTCATATATTCATTATTATTGTTAATTACTATATGATTCATTTTCTATTTTGGTTTTCTATGTAGCCTATATAAAGGCATTTACCATTGTAAATTCATATAGAGTGAATTCAAGATTTTCTTTCATTATCTAACATTATAAAAGTTGAGTTTACTTTAATCCTAAAAAATTATTTGGTCAAAGTTTTTACTTCTTTATCTTAATCAGCATAATTCCGCCAATATCTTTATCCTAATGTTCACACTGAGTAAATAGAGTTTGAACTAATTACCTAGTTAGTCTCTGTATTAAAAAAATTATTGTAAAGGTTTTTGTTGTATATTTGTTTTCATCAAATCTACTTCATTATTGTATATTTTTACATGGTTACATGTCTCAATTGTTAGAGTTTTAAGCTATATTAAACAGAAAATATATTTTTATCCCGAAAAAGTTAAATCCAACAATTGTATATATAAATAACATGTCCCAAGTGATTTGACTTGGTGACATAAGATTTAAGATTTAATTGTTCAAGTCCTAAGTTCGAAGGAGTATGAGATAATTGCGCATTTTATCCGCTGGCCCTTTTAGATTTTCAGACTTTATATTAGTTTACTTAAATTTATAATTTCTCAGCTCTCCTCAAATCAAAATCTTGTTCTACCATTGATAGTGAATGTTTTGTATAAATGGAAAATGATATGGAGACTGAAACATAATTAAACTATGATAAAATTATTATCAAAATAATATTATTTTGATGATAAATAATTAAATAATGCTGTTTTTTATTATGATTTTGTCCTACATAATCTCTTTTTAATTTCTATATTATTGCTCGTATATATCGCTACTATTCCTTGAAATTAATATCGTATTATCAACATAAATTTTTTCGTATATCATGCAAGCATTTTTAGTTTTGCATTAATCTGTTCTTAGTTTGCTCTGTAAGGGTAACTAGGTATACTTTTTCTTATCTTGATAAGGCTTCCGTCTCGCTATCAAGGTTTACTCAAAAGAAAAGTCTTATTATCAACATTATTTATAAATGAAAAGAATGATAAAAAAAAAAAAAAAAATACATATGCATGTGACAGTGCCAAAGTCACATTTCTTGGGTTCTCTTTTACCGTTGAGTTTGTGTTGAACAATGCATCAATAGTCGGAAAATAAATAAGACCGACGTAAAGTTAACATTAGACAAATCATACATGACGATTGATTAATTGCTCAATATAAATTTAGCTCAATATTAAATCATGATCCCTTATATTTGCCCATAATATACAGATAAAGTGATCATATGAGTCTATGTGTGAAGATGTTCAACCTGAGTTTTTATTTTTGATACCATGATCGTGATCTGAATACCTTTTGAAATTTTTGACTTCGGAATAAGAAGAGTACTTTAAAACGATAATCGATGAGCTCCAGCATTCATTTAATAGAACAAGAAACTGAACTAGTTCAAATGACATAGAGGATCGAATATAGCTTTCTAGGATCGAATTTTATAGTTGATCATTTGATGATTGCTCTTCGTTTTCCTTACGATCAACAGTTCCATAATTTACGCGAGCACACAGATTTCTCCATTTTTAACAAACCACTTCAGGATCGAAAACAACTTAACATAACTACATTACTCGATCTCTCCATTTCCCAAGCAAAAGGTGAATGGGGAGCCCCGCAGATGTATTAGAAATGATACCTTGGGATGGATATAAAGCAAAGTAAATTGATTCCACTCCAAGAACAGATGTATTAGAAATGATATCTTGGGACAAATGTAAAGCAAAGCAAATTATTTCTGCTCCAGGAACAGAGAACAGTGTTGGTTGTAAGCGATGTGAATCCACTTGTCCAACGAATTTTTCGAGTGTTCGGATTTATTTATGGCATGAAACAACTCAAAGTATGGGTCTAGTTTTTTGATATTGATACGTTACCAAAAACCCATTTAAATCATTTCTAAATACAATTTCTATTTTTTTTTATCGATAACCGACAAAAACTCGTCTCGAATCATTGATCAGGTCTCAAAGGGGTTGAGAATAAGGCTTTTAGGTTGATATGATTAGATCTGAAGGATTAGAAATCATGACCTATTATATGAGGTATGAATATCTTGGTCAAAGTTTATTGATAAAAAAAAAAAAAAGCATGCAGATTCAAAACCAATCATGTACTTCGAACATAATACTAATTCGATCATGATTTTGTAAAATAACTTGAACATAGTATCAGCAAACAGGATCTTGTTCAGTAAAACCCGCTATATGAATATGACATCACAACCTCGCTTTAAAAATGACGCCATTGTTGGTAACAAATTCATACCTAAAATTAACTTGCCCATCCCTTTGTATGAAACCCTAGCATCATCATCGCTAACTAATATTAAGCTGGCAGCCGCGCAATTAATGTACAATATATATGTCGAAATTAATATAGTCATCAAAAAATATTCCCAAGGGCTTGGAGAGACGAACAAGTGAGCTCTGCATGTGTCGAAAGAAAATTAGGCCACGTATGTAATGATACACTCAGTTTGTTATATAAACAAGGAGATTGACGTTTGCATGGAGGCCTTAGTTGCCCTTTCAAGCTCGTTCTTGCCAAGTTTTACAAACTTAATTACCCTCAATATAAGGTCCAGTAAAATTTGCACACCAAACATCCGATGAAAGAGGCAATGAGTGTTGTGATTCACCGATCAATTTAGAGTGTGATTGAGGAAAAATCGAATTGAATTTCTATTACTACCAAGAATAGATACAAATATGGAAACTATACAAAAACCTCACACACAACACTCTCAAGCTCTCTCTATGGAGCTTACACTTATTTGGGGTGCCTTAAACATACTGCAAAGGCCAGTATTTATAGTGTAAAAGTTTGCACAACTTTTCAACAAAGCTACAGTGACCACCACCTTTCACTCCTGATTTTGCTCATGATTTCCTGGCAATCACCGAAAGGTTGTTTGGCTTCATTCTGCTTAGTCTTCAAAGGATGGCTTGCATCCTTGTCTCATGCATGGCAGCTGGAATGGCAGGAAGCTTCCCTTTGTTGATGAGATGCTTGATGGAT
Organism: Zanthoxylum bungeanum; assembly: GCA_019454045.1. NCBI lineage: Eukaryota > Viridiplantae > Streptophyta > Magnoliopsida > Sapindales > Rutaceae > Zanthoxylum > Zanthoxylum bungeanum. The sequence continues at coordinate 122,438 of SKCR01024002.1, read as the reverse complement.
TCATAACAATGAGAACCTAGGAGTGGCAATGGGTCGGGTCGGGTCGAGTCCGGGCTATGATAAGTCTGGTCCGAATCCGGGATTATTATTTAAGTTTGGGCTCGAGAAATCCCGACCCGAGCTGTTACCGGCCCGGGCCCGGCCCATCTCGAGTTCGGATCAGACTTTATCCGGTCTGATCGTTTAATACAAATATATATATTATTTTTCTTAAGCTCGGGCCGAGCCGGGCCCGGGCTTTTTGAGTTGAGCTCAGCTCATACCTCTAATTTTAAAATCTCGTATGGATGTTTTTGATTTCGGATCGGATCGGACCCGGATTTTTTTTCCATCTATACCACAAATGCATGGAAAGTTTCTTTAATTTCTCTTCCGTTCACGTCTTGTATAATCATGTACTTTTTTCAATTAGGATCTTCTCTCGATCACCTTTTCATACGTAGTCTTTTAATGAGTTAGGGTTTTGTTTTTAGAAATTATTAATATTTAACTATTTTTATATGATTATGTACTTTGATTCAATGCTGAGCAGATGAGATTTCTACTGAGTTTCTTATAAATTATTATAGATATCAGCGAAGTATGAGGATTTTAATTTTTAGGCTTTGATGTGTGGCTTTCTTCTAATTATGTAAGAAATATTTATATTATTTAGCATCGAAATTTAAATTCGACTTGAAAGGGTAAACTTGTACTTCAAAAGTGAGTTTCGACACTAAAATATCGTTATCTGTGTCGAAGTAGTTCTCGACGCTAAATACATATATTGTTAGCGTTGAAAAATTAAATGGTTTATTAGCATTGAAAAAAAAAATCGACGCTAAATATTCATTTTCTTGTAGTGAATTTAACTTATTTTGTTTGAACCACCTCTTGATTGATGTAATTTATTGATTCACTATTGGTGAATATAAAAGAATATTGCTCCTACTAAAATGCAAGTTTTTTGCTAGCTTATTTTCATGAAGAGAATTCGTACAAAAGATTTCATTTTCATAGGGGTATCATTGATATCTCACCTTACCTGCTCTCTTTGTGATATTGATAATGAAATCTTGAACCACCTTCTATTCTCATGTTCTTTTTTCTTAGAGATTTTTTTGGCACCAATGGTAAATTAACTGACTTTCTATATTGTCTATTCATGCCTATTTGTTGGTGTCTATGGCTGGAAAGGAATCAGAGAAATTTAACAACTCATCTTCTTCTTTGTCTCAAACTTGTATGAAGATCTTATCTCTCACGTCTTGTTGGATGTCATTAAGTTACGATGATTTTTCGACTTCGGGTAATTCTCTTTAGTTCTCCTCGGAATGAGATTTTTGTTGGAGTTTTGTTTGGTGATAATCTTGTAATAAACACTAGCTTTTATTTTTGTTGTTGCTATGATGTTTTGCTCTCTTTTTACTTTTAGTGAATTAAAGAGTATTGTCTTCTTTTTAACTTAATAAAATCTCTCTACTTCTCAAAGACTCCTAGTAAATAAAAATATGATGTATCGTTTAGTAGATAGATTGGTGAGTTTATAAGTTAGTTTATATTTTCAGTATAATACTTATAAATTAATTTATACTCTTAATCAATATTCTCTATCAAAAGTACGGAGTGTGCCTGAATACTATGACCACATACAGATACTCAAAAATTGAGCGATTCACAGCTGGGACCTGTACTTGAGCTACCAAAAATTCAGGAGAAGCAAACACTTGCAGTGAGGAGCTGCTTGTTAATAACAAATACCAATCTGAAAGAATTAAATGATTTAAAAATAATAATAATAATATTTCATACCAAAAAATATACTATTTGAGGTTAACATGTCAGTGGCTCTTCGAGCAATTGTTAGGCCAATGCAAAATCTATTTATACAATATGTTAGAAAGTGACCTCATATTAATGTCATCGTTATCATCTATATGATCTGTAGACGGTAGAATTTATTATTATATAGAAATTTGAAAACCGAAACAAATATCTGTCTTTAAGAGACTGAAGATTTTCACAGGTGGATTCTGTTGGCGAAGATCAGCACGTGAATTGCATATTCATGAATTACCTTTATAGCAACTTTGCATGACTTGTCGCCAAGTGATTGGTCCAATAAATTGAGTCTTGATATGTTATTTAGAAGATCAGGGTTCAACTCATAAGAGTGACATTTGTAAGAGTTTGGGATAGCATCAGGTTTACCCACTTAGACCAGAGTCCAATGACACCTGATATGGAATAGAGAGGGCTTCCAATATTTAAAAAAAAAAAAAAAAGCTTTGCATGACTTAGGGTTCTTGAGAATATGAGGAAATAGTAATTAACTTTTTTTTTTCTTTGATAATACAACTATATATTGTAAAATTTGAGGCTGAAAGCTCCCAATATATTCACATTTAAAATATATTGGGTAGACTATTATTTCCATAATGGAAATGGAGACAATTATAAACTTTCTTGAAAAACAATTTAACAATTTATTATTGCACTTGAGGGGAAGTATTAAGAAAAATATATCACCTAAAAAGTGATCTTAACCTCAAAATCTATCATTTGGATTTAGCTAGACCCATCAATTTCAACAATTTTTTTTTGAAACATTAGAAACCCTACCGCCAAACCACTAGACCTGAGATTAAGTGAAACAGATAAAATATTCGGTTGTCTCAAGTTATTACAAGAAACACACCTCCTGGATTAGAACCTAGGATTTAGAGACTAGATCATGAGAAATACACCACAAAATCACGCCCATTTGTGACCATAATTTCAACATGCTTTCATGTTAATAATTCAAATATGAACATGAAAATAAATATCCAATACTCCTTTTGTTCTCTCTTTTTCTGTTGTCTTTTTATTATATAAACTATTAGTGAGATGCTTTCATATTCATAATTCAAATATCATAAGAACATGAAATATTCATATTTAAGAAACATTTTGGGCAAATCCACATATTTTTATCAGATTCCACATGGGTAAATTCAAAGGTATGTACAAAGACAACAAAAGAGACAAATCATATCTTTGAAGGATTCTTGTCCTGGAAGCCAAAACATAATTGACTTTCTAGAAAAGAATGCTTGTTATGTTCATTAACTTGATTAGAATCGGCCCGTTTATGGCTTCCTATTTTTTTTTATTATAATCTATAAATAATTAATGGTTAAGGAATCCAAATTCTTTTTATTATAATATTTTATTATATCTAAGGCCTCAAAATATAAAGATGACTATGTTCAAGGATGAATCACTCACATGCTCATGCACATGGACAGCAATAATGATAGGAGCGTATGACAATGATTCTCAAGTCTCTGGATCTTATAACATACACACAACGATTCTTTTTTATTTAAAATAGATACTCTAAAATGGAGAAAGAATTAATGAATAAGATGCAATAGGGCAATGTTTCGGGTTATAGTTTTACCTGGGCTAAACTTGAGAGATTGATGGGCTTGGGCCGTCAAGTTTTGGACTTATAAATGGTTGGGCTAAAATATTGCTTTACTACTAGATTCCATTTATTTACGAAAGCGGGTGGGTTAAGGAATAACATTGATGAATTTACAAGTTGTTAACTCACTTGACACGGAGAAGAAAAGGGAACAAAGCATTTGTCCAACATATCCATATGCCCAATGGACTCGGCCCAAAAAATATTAGCCCAAATTGATAACAAGAGGAACTATCTTCATCTTTTACTGTGGAAGGAAAAGATACCGCAGCCAGAAGTTACTGTGATAAAACTTCCCAATGTGTATGATTAAAAAAAAATACTGGAAACTAGAAAGCTATATATTATTAATAGGAATGCCAATTTTGGCTCTCAAACATAAGTAACTGATAATTTTATAGCATTCCACCTTCCAATAGAACATAATAGGTTACATGGGTTTATTTTGATCTCCAGCATTGGGGTAGAGATGGTAATTCCATGAAACTACCGTTAATGCAAAAATAAGAATAATCGCCATTACAGTGATGAAAACAAGAACAAAGAACTCCACTTTAATGAACATTTGCGTGTTTTTAATGGCACAAAATTGATAACCAACTTAAATTAAATAAATATTCCAAAGGGAAAGCAGAGAGAACTAACACTGCATGGAAAGAGGATAGGGTTCCGAAACTTTTTCTGTTTCTGCAACTATTGGCAAAGCTGCTCAACTGCTGTCACAATCTGGGCAGGCTGAACCACTGTCCATTCCTCCAATGTCCCAGCATATGGAGTTGGCACGTCTTGAGAAGACAAGCATACAATAGGAGCATCCAAGTAATCATGGAAGTTTTCGGTGATAGCTGCAGTTAAACTAGCACCGATCCCACCTGTCCGCATGCACTCCTCTACAATCAGCACACGATGTGTCTTTTTAATTGAATTTCCAATGGTGTAAAGATCAAATGGTTTCAATGACCTGATATCAATAACCTCAGGATCATACCCCTTGTTTACCAAGGTTTTGGCAGCCTGCATCACATGATACCTCATTCGGGAATAGGTTAAAATTGTGACATGCTCCCCCGGCCTAACCATCTCAGCTTCCTCAAGATTACAAACGTATTCCTCGTCTGGAATCCTCTCCTTGAGGTTGTAAAGCAACACATGCTCAAAAAGTATCACTGGGTTCTCACTTCGGATTGCAGCTTTCATCAAGCCCTTGGCATTATACGGGGTTGAGCATGCTACCATTTGAATTCCAGGGATTGATTGAAAATATGACTCAAGACGTTGGGAGTGCTCCGCTCCAAGTTGGCGGCCAACTCCACCAGGTCCACGGATAACTATTGGTATTGTAAACTGGCCACCAGAAGTATAGTGAAGCATACCACAGTTATTGGAGATCTGGTTGAAAGCTAAAAGGAGAAATCCCATGTTCATTCCTTCAACAATTGGCCTCAGTCCAGTCATGGCAGCCCCAATGCCCATACCAGTGAAGGAGTTCTCAGCAATAGGAGTGTCTAGAACCCTGAGATCCCCATACTTATCAGCCAGGCCTTTGGAAACTTTATACGAACCTCCATAGTGACCTACATCTTCACCCATGACACATACACATGGATCTCTGTCCATTTCTTCTTCCAAGCCTTCTCGTAGAGCTTCAAAAAGTAAAAGCTCATGTCTGAGAAAAGAATACAGAAGCAGTTAACCGTATGCTCAATGAGTAACATGGAAACCATTGCACAGACACAAATTAATTAAACATAATGGCTACTAAATTTTTCTCAGTCGTCCATTTGGCAAGTATAATCCTGTGGAAAAGTATTTTAGTTATTACCTAATCGAGATATTAGACACAATGATAACAGGTAACAGCAGAGAGCAGAGTTATTGCACACAAGTTAGAATACATCAGCATGTCTATTTTTATCCAGCTGATCTGATTTTATAGTCTAAGTCCATTTGGCAAGTATAATCCTGTCGAAAAGTATTTTAGTTATTACCTAATCGAGATATTAGACACAATGATAACAGCAGAGAGCAGAGTTATTGCACACAAGTTAGAATACATCAGCATGTCTATTTTTATCCAGCTGATCTGATTTTATATACAGATAACAATAATAACAGTGAAAATCAGCTACACTGCACACATGGAGAAAAGTTCAACATAACTCGAGAAAAACCAATGCTATAGGATGAGAAAATCATAATTATTAAGCATTTGATGAGATCAACCCCATAGAATTTAACAACTTTGTACATTAATATTTTGAACTTGATCAATACAGATCACGATCACGAAACCACTAACTTTTTCTCTACCTCTACTTAATCATGGCACTACATAAGTCTGAGACTGCATACACATTTTGTAACAAATACATAACAAGCTCCATTACTACTGTGATAACTGTCACCTATTTCTTTTAATTTTATTTGAATTCTTATCCCCTAAAAACAAGTAACCACACACCCACTTCCCTTATAAAACTCAACTACCCATCCTATTTAAAAACAACTAAACCTAAATTTTTTTCATTGTTATGTGCTTAGTGTGAGTGAAACAAATAATAACCAGGGTATTGAAGTTTTATTCCAGAAAACCAGTGAGTAGTTAGAGAGACGAACAGAAACGTAGAGAGAGAAAGTATAGAGGAGAGAGAAAGAGGGATTTCGACGTCGTCCGTCCATCTTTTCCGGCGAGCAGTGTAATTAAAGGCGCAAGGCGCACCGAGGCGCAAAAGGTCCTGGAGCCTAGGCGCGCGTCTGAGGAATGTGATGCGCATATTTGTATATATAATTTTTCAATTAGAAAGAGGATTACGTATATTCTTCTAATCATTTTGTTTTGAGTATTTTCTAATATTTTGACCAATTATGGCAAACATTTATAAATTATTGCACTCAATTAAATTTATATACATCACTATTTTCATAACTAAGTTGCTATAATAACTAAGATATTAATATTTACTTATATTGTCTTATGTACAATTTTATTATTGACTAGTTTAATCTTTTGGTTAAAATTATGTTCCCAATAATTATAAATGTATGATCTATTATTAATTATTATGGCAAACATTTATATTTTACAAAATATAAATTTTTCTTAAAATTTTAAACAATCCCAACAAATTATCTAATAGTCATGTCAAAAGTAAATAAATTAAGTTAAATTATGAGATTTATTGTTATTATTCTTTTTTTTTTTTAACTCTATGCTAGAAAAAAAACCAAAAAAAGTACAAAAAAAAAAAAAAAGCTTTAATCAACGAAATCGGGTCAAAAACCAAGATTTTTGGCACTATGCGCCTAAGGCGCGCCTCATTCATTGGCATCAGGCGTGCACCGCATCGCCTAGGCGCGCGCCTGATGCACGTCGCCTTGCCTGGATACCCTCTAGGCGCAATGGCCAGCGCCTCTACCTAGGCGCGCCTTTGATAACACTGCCGGCGAGTGACCACTCCAGGAGAATCCCCTCGCCGAGACGAAGCCAACGCCGCTGGTCCGACCGCCTGAAGCCGCCGCACGCGCTCCCACGAGCCGCCATATTGTCGCTCCACGCGCCCACGCTCCGCTGTGCGTGCCATACACCTCCCGGACCAGAATCTTCCCCTCGTCGAGATACGCGGGTTGGACACCTCATTTGCCCAATTCGGACCTTCGGTTGTCGTGAAACGAGCCAATAACGAGAGTTAACGTCGTTCAATCGTTCGTCGGTCACCGAGCATCCGCCATTACCACCACTGCCGTTGTGATCCTGGTGACGTGTTCTGTCCGTTGATCACCTCACTCTGAAATTTTGAGTCGTTGGAGCTCGGTATGTTATATTTTACAGTTTTAGGGGCGTATTTGTAAGATTTTGAGAGTTTTGGACTTATTAGTAGTTTGACATGTTTAGGGACCTAAATGCATGAATTCTGTTTTCTGGTGAGTAATAGGTGATAAATCAGAAGTTTGGGACTAAATTGATAATATTGGAGAGTATTGGGGTTAAATTGCAAATTTGAAAAATTTATGGATAAAATCGCAATTTTAGTAAAATATAGGGACCTGATAGAAATTTTATAATTTTTCCAGATTTTAACGAGGATATATAGATATAGAGAGTTTTGCGTGGATTGAGGTAAGTACAAATCACGATGATTCCCTTAACATAAATGTTTGTTGATTGATGTTTGATATGTGAGTTTACGTAGTATAATATAAATATATTTATATATATATATATATATATATGTTGGAAAATTGATTGAAAAATCGATAACATGAGAACATAAATTGTGAATACAAATTTTGGGTATAAATTGTATGCTTGTACTATGAATCGAAGTATTTGAGTATTATGTGATTTTGAGATAAGTTGATGGATGAAATGCGATGAGATGTGTTATACTGGATGCTGTGTGAGATTGTTGTTATGCTGCCGGATTTAGTATGATAATGGTCGGATATGCGAGATTATGTGAGATTAGCAGAGGCGTGTGGTTCAATCCCCCTCTTGCACATTTATGCGGGATTATATGGTGGGAAACCTTGGGGGTAATGTTGAGAATGCTCCAAAATCGTAGGAGTTGAATATGTCAAAGAGAAGATGTGTGGATCTAGAAGAAGCCTGCCACAACTCCACGTCCCTGCACTTTGAATTCATAATGCCTATTTTTTCTCTTTATTGTTAGTCACGATGGGCACTACTCCTAGTAGTTTTAGGAGGTTGTTTTCTTTACTCTTCCAGCTGTTTGAAGCCTATAAATAGGCTAGTTTGTTTTGAATAAGATGTGGAAAAATATTCAGCTTCTTCACTCAATTGTTTTGTCCTTGTTTTTGTCTCTGTTTTTTGTTTTAACTAACATTGTGGTATCAGCGCAAGGTTTCGATATCAACTGGGCGTGAAAGAGAGAAACACGAGAGATTGAGAGAGTATGGCAACAAACTCACCTTCATCATCGCAGCTACCAATTCCTCTGTTCAGCGGTGAAAAGTACCAGTTTTGGAGTGTGAAGATGCAGACCTTATTCAAGTCCCAGGATTTATGGGAGTTAATTGAAGAGGGCCTTGCCGAAACAGATGATGCTGCCAAGATGAGGGAAAATAAGAAGAAGGATGCAAAGGCTCTTTATCTACTGCAACAAGCAGTCCATGAAGACATTTTTCCAACCATCTTGAGTGCTTCTTCTTCTAGAGAAGCATGGTTGACACTGCAGCAAGAGTATCGAGGGGATAGTAAGGTCATCACCGTTAGATTGCAAACTCTCAGACGAGAGTTTGAAACAGCAATGATGAAGAAGGATGAAACAATACAAGACTTTCTCTCCAGAGTTAAGTCAATCGTGAGCCAGATGCGGAATTATGGAGAAAAATGCAGTGATCACATTACTGTCACAAAAGTTTTACGAAGTTTAACTTCACGATTTGATCATGTTGTTGCAGCTATAGAAGAATCAAAGGATTTAACTCAGATGTCATTCGATGAGTTAATGGGATCCTTGCAAGCACATGAAGCAAGGATCAATCGGCCTGAAGAAAAAATAGAAGAGAAGGCATTCCATGTTAAAGGGGAGTACGCTTCGGGAGCAGAAGACTCAAAGCGTCCAAACGAACAAATGTATGGCAGAGGCCGTGGAAGAAGTACTGGTCGAGGACGAGGAAGAGGAAGAAATCAGGGAGTTCAGTGCCATTATTGCAAACGATATGGGCATTTTCAAGCAGACTGCTGGAGGAAACAGAACAAAGCAAATTATACTGAAGAAGCCGAATTCGATGAAGAAGGAGAAGATGATTGTAGGGCGTTCATGGCATGGGTTGATCCAGAAGCAAATAACCAACAGGTGTGGTTCCTGGACAGCGGATGTTCTCACCACATGACAGGCAATAAAAGTCTATTTGCGGGCCTGGACGAGAACTACAAAAAGAAGGTCAGACTTGGAGACAGTAAACAATTACAAGTTGATGGAAAAGGCACTGTGGCCATGCAAAATAATCATGGTAAAATTAACCACCTTTACAATGTTCTTTATGTGCCTAATTTATCTCAAAATTTGCTAAGTGTGGGACAGTTGCTGTCAAGTGGGTTCATTGTTACCTTTGACCAGTCTTCATGTCTGGTAGCAAGTAAAGTATCTGGAAAAGTTTTGGTGGAGGCAAGCATGACGCAAAATAAGCTATTTCCTGTGGACCTTACAAGGGTGGAGACATGTGCATTGATAGCACAAAAGGAGGAAGTTACGGCTCTGTGGCACAAAAGATATGGCCATATCAACTTAAAAAACTTAAAGATGCTACAGCAAGAGGAGATGGTCAAAGGAATGCCCGTGCTTGAAACTTTGGACATCTGTGAAGCATGCATTTATGGCAAACAAAATAAGAAGCCATTCCCCACAGAAAAGGCATGGAGGGCAACAAAAATTCTGGAATTAGTTCATGGTGATCTGTGTGGACCAATGCAAACCGAAACTTTCGGTAGGAATAGGTATTTTTTTCTACTCACTGATGACTTTAGTAGAATGAGTTGGGTATTCTTTTTACAGAAAAAGGATGAAGCACTGGATCATTTTAAAAAATTCAAAAACTTAGTTGAGAAGCAGAGTGGAGAACCGGTCAAAGCTCTTAGAACCGACAGAGGAGGAGAATTTACCTCAAAAGATTTCTGGATTTTTTGTGAAGAAAATGGTATTCACAGAGAGCTTACAGCACCTTACACTCCCGAGCAAAACGGAGTGGCGGAGCGCAAAAATCGAACAGTAGTAGAGATGGCAAGAAGCATGTTGCAAGAGAAGGGGCTGCCAAATCATTTTTGGGGAGAAGCTATAGCAACAGCTGTGTATCTTTTGAATATCTCACCAACAAAAGCTGTCCCAAACCAAACTCCCTATGAAGTCTGGACTGGTAGAAAACCTGGGGTAAGCCATTTGAGGATTTTCGGTTGTGTTGCATATGCTCTGATTAATTCCCAATTTCGAAGCAAGCTAGATAACAAAGCTATAAAGTGTGTTTTTGTTGGTTATTGTAACAACTCAAAAGCATACAGATTATTTAATCCTGTGAGTGGAAAGGTTGTCATCAGCAGGAATGTTATATTTAAAGAAGAAGGGAAGTGGACATGGCGTGAAAAAAATGAAGGGACTGTACAAATTGAAGAACTTATTAATCAAGACAATGAAACTGAAGATGTGGAACCCATTGCCGAAAGTGAATCAGGCAGTCCTGAAAATTGCAGCAATAATTCCAACAGCTCATCACCTGTTCAATCAGGTACAACTACTCCCTCAAGCATGGAAACAACTTCTGAATCATCCTGCTCAAGCGAAGATATTGGACCACGTGGGTACAGGTCCCTAAATGAGATACATGAGGCAACACAAGCCTTATATGTGGCTGACCCAAATTCATTTGAAGAAGCTGTCAAGAAAGTTGAATGGAAACAAGCTATGGAGGAGGAACTTGCGGCAATCAAGAAAAATCAAACATGGGAGTTAGTGGATCTGCCTGAAAATAAAAAAGCAATCGGAGTGAAATGGGTCTTTCGGACAAAATTTAATGCAGACGGAAGTATTCAAAAGCACAAAGCAAGATTGGTGGCTAAAGGCTATAATCAGAAACACGGGATAGATTACGAAGAAACATTCTCACCAGTTGCAAGATTTGAAACTGTAAGAATTCTTTTAGCTCTTGCTGCTCAATTGGGATGGTCTGTTTATCAATTTGATGTAAAATCAGCATTTCTGAATGGAAAGTTGGAGGAAGAAGTGTTTGTAACACAACCTGCAGGCTTCATGGTTGAAGAAAAGACAGAAAAAGTTTACAAGTTGAAGAAAGCGCTTTACGGTCTAAAGCAGGCACCTCGAGCATGGTATGAGAGAATTGATGCTTATTTTCTGAAGAATGGGTTTGAAAGAAGCAAAACTGAGCCTACACTCTACATAAAGAAACAAGGTAAGGATGTTTTGTTTGTGAGTTTGTACGTGGATGATATGATATATATGAGTTCTTCTTCATTGATGATTGATGAGTTTCGGGTCAGCATGAAGAAAGAATTTGATATGACTGATTTGGGGCTGTTGCATTTTTTCCTTGGACTGGAAGTGAAACAGGCGGATGATGGTATCTTTATTTCGCAAAAAAAATATGCAACTGATTTGCTTAAACGTTTTCATATGTTTGGTTGCAAAGAAACAGAAACACCAATGAACATGAATGAAAAATTGCAACAGGAGGATGGCACAGAACAAGCTGATGGTCAGCTGTATAGAAGTCTAGTGGGAGGGCTAATCTATTTAACTCACACTAGGCCTGATATTTCTCACTCTGTTGGTGTAATCTCCAGATTTATGCAAAATCCTTCAAGACATCATTTTGGAGCAGCAAAGCGGATTCTACGATACATAGCAGGGACTCTTGATCTTGGGATATGGTATGAACATGGGACAATCTATAAGTTGATTGGCTACACTGATAGTGATTGGGCAGGATGTATGGAGGATCGAAAAAGCACCTCTGGTTATGTTTTCAGTATTGGTTCGGGAGTTGTTTCATGGAGTTCAAAGAAGCAAGCAACGGTTGCATTATCTTCATCTGAGGCAGAATATATAGCTGCTTCAGCAACAGCATGTCAAGCAATTTGGTTAAGAAGATTACTTGGAGAGCTCGATCAACAGCAAAAGGAAGCAACAAAAGTACTTTGTGACAACAAGGCTGCAATTGCAATATCCAAGAATCCAGTTCATCATGGAAGAACAAAACATGTGGATATTAAAGCACATTTTATCAGAGAGCTGGTGGCTGAAGGAGAGATTTCTATGCAATATTGTGAGTCAAAGCATCAACTTGCAGATTTATTCACAAAGCCTCTTGCCAAAGACAGGTTCGTGCATCTGCGTGGACTACTTGGAATCTGCGAATTTGGAGCAAGGGGGAGTGTTGAGAATGCTCCAAAATCGTAGGAGTTGAATATGTCAAAGAGAAGATGTGTGGATCTAGAAGAAGCCTGCCACAACTCCACGTCCCTGCACTTTGAATTCATAATGCCTATTTTTTCTCTTTATTGTTAGTCACGATGGGCACTACTCCTAGTAGTTTTAGGAGGTTGTTTTCTTTACTCTTCCAGCTGTTTGAAGCCTATAAATAGGCTAGTTTGTTTTGAATAAGATGTGGAAAAATATTCAGCTTCTTCACTCAATTGTTTTGTCTTTGTTTTGTCTCTGTTTTTTGTTTTAACTAACAGGTAAGACTTAAGAGGGACTCTCCCAATGGTTTCAATCCATTATTATACAGAACCCGGATAGCAAACCTTGTTTGATTGAGATGTGTTGTTGTGAGTATGTTTTGCCTGAGTTAGCTTTTAAATATTAATTGTTGTTTTCATATATTAATTATTATTATTATATATATATATATATATATATTTTGTTGGTGAAGTCATGTTGAGAGTATGAGTGTTTTTACTTATTGAGCTCTTTAAGCTCACCCCCAATTTCCCAAACATCTCAGGTAGTTCGTCAGCGCAACAGTAGCAGTATCAGTACCAAGAATTGACTCGTTTACTACAGCCGTCAGTTGGGTTGGCCCAGACATTTCTTTTTGCTTTTGAGATATGAGATTTAGGAAAACTTTCTTGTTTCAGACACTTTTGGTGTAAACATTTATTTGAGATTTATTGGATTGCATTTTATGAAATATTACTTTTCTTTGCGAACTTTTGGTTCAGTTGCATGACATATAGGTGCTCGAGCTGAAGTGATTCGCGGACCCCTTTCTAGGGTTGGGCCTGCTCTAGGGAGGGGGTCGTGACAACCACCACCAAATGAAAAACCATTTTTAGGTATAACAAGTTGTTAGATGTTAACAAAAAAGATCAATATAGTCCCAGCTTGCACACCATGAGGACAATAATCATATGGTATAGAAACTTGAGTATCAGTTTTATTTCCCAAATGAATCTGAGGTTCAAATAAATTATAAGGCATACAGAGTATTGTATGGTTCATTCGTTCATATAACTAAAGAAAAAGGCATCAACCTTTTGTATTATAGAATTCGATTGCCAACTTCTCTTTCAACTGCTGTCAAGAGAATTTCAGGGCACTTCTTTTATCCGCCTAAACCGAAATATATACAAGTAATAACTTTGAAAATATCCTTGAGTATGAAATGCTCAGTAAGCATTTTGATCAGGTCAGGTTATTCTTTCCATAGCGGAACCTAGTTAATGTGGACAGCTTGTTCAATCTTTTGGACTATACCATTCTATTACTACAATTTTCTTTGTTACATACAAGTACATATAACTAAAAAATTGCTGCAAAGTTGAATAAACTATAACCATAGCTGGGGATAAAGAAGACCAAGACACTAGATAAAATGAAAATGAGAGTAACTTAAAATTAAACAATCATTTCATGAAGTTTAGTTGTAATCATCAGTACTTATATTATATGATAGTAAATTTTAAATAAACAAAATTACTTGATAAAGATTTTATAGTTACAACAGAATGCAACTTTGAAGCATAAATCAGTATAATTAAAGAAAACATGAGAATGGAATGAGACATTTTTAAATATAAAAGATGCACAAGTGGAATTATAAAACAATAAATGATCATAAAAATAAGCATTTAAATAAAAGAAAAGTATACCCAGGCTTTGATGCCGAAGTAGATGCCGCAGAATCAGCTTTCGTCTAAAATGTCACAAAACGGAGTAAATTCAGCACCGACACCAAATTACAAAATTATAAATAAAAATACAAGCGAGAGCGAGGAGGTATTAACTGCAATTGCATTAGTGATCAACTGCTGAGTCCTCTGAGATCTTTGATTCGAGCCGAGGTTGACGCTTCCATCAGATCTGACTACTAAGAAGCACGCTTTCCTTCCTGAATCAATAACGAAACGACATGCAACAGACAAATTTATAATTCAAAACGACATGCCACTCAATTCATTTTCAGAAATTTTAACACTCGAGTGAAGGACAACACTGGACCTGAGAGAGATGAGCGAGTTGATAGCTGGAGTTTCTTAGAATCGAAGCAATTGGACGATGATAAAGCTGTCGCAGCTCCCACGCCCTGGAAAATCGCAGCCATTGGATTTCAATTGATTTGAAGAATAGCGAGAGATTTTAATTTTTTTTCCTTTTCAAGTGAAAGAAGGAAATGGCGAGAGAAATTGAAATTTTGTTTTGAAATTTATATTGGAAAATGGGCGAAGAAATTGAGGCGAGTAAGCTTGTGCTTTTGTGAGCTGCTTTACGTTTTCGGCGATTTAATTGAAGCCTTTTTCAAGCAATTAACATTGTTTATATCGCCATTTCTCTTTATGTTTCTGGCCAATAGGAAGTGGACACATAATAATTTACAGGGGTTATTACGTCAATTCATACGAATTTTTTGAAATTCCAAATTTACAATAGAGCCCTTGCGATTAAAGAATCCCACCCGCTGTTTTGTGGATATGGATCGTTGGTGGCCCAACTTCAACAACCCTAACAATCACCACGTTAATGTGAGAATGATCTGCTGCGTGCAGGCCTACACTAGTTTTATGATCATCTACTCGGACTCCCTTAACCTAGGGGTGGCAATTTGGGTCATGATTCGTTTATTCATTCGATTCGATTCGTTTTAAAGCGAATACGGATTTGAAAAAATGGATTCGTTTAATAAATGGTCAATTCGATTCGATTCGTTTATTAAACGAATAGAATATGAATTTAAGCTAATTGATTTGTTTATTCGTTCATAATTCGTTTTATTATTTTTATTTACTAGTTCTTGTTAATTTTCAATTAAGATTCGAGAAATTATAGTTAATTATCATATAAAAAATAATATTTTCGATAATGATGAGGTATTTTTAGTAAATATATTAATTACATATTCATATGTATATATTTATGAAGAATTAATGTAATAGTTTAGGATTCGATACAAATTCAATTTGTTGATTCATTTTGCCACCCATATCTTAACATTTCCCAAAAAAATAATCTCTCCCGATTACTGTTATCGTCTCCGCCTGATTTTTGAAATATATTAATCATCTAAGGTAGCATTTGTTTTTTTATCTGAAATTTCAATAGGTTTGAATTTGTCTGAATATGTCAGAATGACATATTTGATTTTTCTTTTATTTACCTGCAAATGAGATTATCAATATTAACATTATATAAGTGGCATTCTCTTAGAATAATTACTTGTAAAATCAATAAAATACGATTCATTATAAGTCGCTGACTTTTTATACTATGGAACATGGCCTCTAAAAAAACGTCTAATGAAATTTGAACTTTAATCATGAGAGATAGCAAATCATTAAATCCCAAATTTTTACGATAGAGACAATCCTTTTGAATTTATAGAAAAGTAATTACAACTTACAAGAGCAGCAACTACTTGAAAAAAAAAATCTCTATTTGATCGGTTTACTATAAAATTACGGTAATTGATAATATCAATTAAATAATATTTATTGTTAGTCAAATATATGGAACCAATATACTAAATCAATAGTTCGATTATATCAAATTTTCTAAGTTTCATATACGATAAACTTTCTAAAAAACTTTTATAAGTTTCATATATGATAAACTTTCTAAATAACTTAATATTTTACTACATGTGAGAAATTTTATAAATTAAGATAGTCAATATTTATATTCTGGTTATAAATAGTCAATATTTATGTGTTAATGATATAAAGGTTATCAATACTTACATGCTATTGATATATAAAGGTTGTCAATATTTACAAGCCAATGATACACAAATTTTCAATATTTACATGCCAATAATATATAAAGATCATTAACTATCATTTAAGGCAAATCAAATCATTCGATTGCAGTTCCCAAGCAGTGTTACTTAATGGCAAATGTTTTAATTTGATTGTTAGGTAATAGGTAATGAGTTCGAGTTCAATAAGTATATTTTTTATAAGAGCTTTAAACAATCGATAATTTTACCTATTCCGCTTAAACTCGAATCAGGTGATTTGATAATTTGATTTCCAACGTTTCAAACAAAATAATTGTATTTTGACCTTAACGAGAGATTAGTTAATTTTTATTACTTAAATACCAAATGAGTTAATTGTTAGTGAAGACAATTGATGTCACGACCCCCTCTCTAGAGCGGGCCCAACCTTAGAAAGGGGTCCGTGAACCACTTCAACTCGAGCACATATATGTCATGCAACTGAACCACAAGTTCGCAATAAAAATAATATTCCATCAAATGCAATCAAATAAATCTCAAATAAGTGTTTACATCAAAAGTGTCTGAAAATATGAAAATTGTCCTAAACATCATATCTCAAAAATCAAAAGAAATGTCTGGACCAACCCGACTGACGGTTGTGGCAAACGAATCAAATCCTGGTACTGAATACTGCTACTGATGCTAGCGAACTACCTGGGATGTTTGGGAAATGGGGGTGAGTTTAAAGAGCTCAGTAAGTAAAAACACTCATACTCTCAACATTACCTCACCAACAAAATATATATACATATGATAATGAATATATGAAAACAACAGTTAAAAAAATATAAAAGCTAACTCAGACAAAACATACTCACAACAACACATCTCAATCAAACAAGGTTTGTTATCCAGATTCGGTATAATAATGGATTGAAACCATTGGGAGAGTCTCTTTCTTACCCCAAGGGTTTCCCACTATATATCCCGCATAAATGTGCAAAACGGGGATTGAACCGCACGTCTTGATAATCTCGCATAAATCTCGCATAATCTCGCATATCCGACCATTATCATACTAAATCCGGCAGCATAACTACAATCGCACACAACATCCAATACAACACATCTCATCGCATTACATCCATCAACTCATCTCAAAATCACATAATACTCAAATACTTCAATTCATAGTACAGACATACAATTTATACCCAAAATATAGTATTCACAATTTATGTTCTCATGCTATCGATTTTTCAATCAATTTTCCAACATACATATATAAATATATTTTATATTATATTACGTAACTCACATATCAAACATCAATCAATAAACATTTATGTTAATGGAATCATCGTGCTTTGTACTTACTTCAATCCACGCAAAACTCTCTATATTTATACGTCCTCGCTAAAATCTGGAAAAATTATAAAATTACGATCAGGTCCCTATATTTTACTAAAATTATGATTTTCTCATAAACTTATCTAATTTGTAATTTAACCCCAATATTATCAATTTAGTCTCAAACTTCTCATTTATCACTCATTACTCACTAGAAATCAGAATTCATACATTTAGGTACCTAAACATGTCAAATCACGAATAAGTTCAAACCTTTCAAAATCTTACAAATACACCCATAAAAATGTAAAATACAACGTTACCGATCTCCACCGACTTCAAAATTTTAAAATGAGGTGATCAACGGACAGAACACGTCACTGGGATCACAACGGCAATAGTGGTAATGGCGGATGCTCGGTGGTCACCAACGACGATCGAACGACGTTAACTCTCGTTCTTGACTCATTTCACGATAACTGAAGGTCCGAATTGGGAAAATAAGGTGTCTAACCCGCGTATCTCAACGATGGGAATATTTTGGTCTGGGAGGAGTCGTTCACGCACGGCGGCGCGTGAAGCGGCGGCAAGGCGGCGTGTGGGAGCGCGTGATGGCGCGTACGGAGGTTTCTGGTGATCGGACCGACGTCGTTGGATTCGTCTCGGCGAGGGGATTCTCCTGGAGTGGTCATTTACTAGAAAGAGTGACCGGACGACATCGAAATCCCTCTTTCTCTCTCCTGCCCACTATTTCTCTCTCTTCTGTACTTTCTCTCTCTACTGGTTCGACTATCTCTCTTTGTCTCTAGTCTCTGAAAATTTTGTATTCCCTTTTTCTATTGATCACTCACACATTTACCCTCTCCTCTTGGTTTCAAGATAAACAACCTTCAAATAATCCATTGAGTTTGTTTTATAGAGATAATCCTAAGGTTAATATATGAGTTATATTAGGTTTGTTATTGTGTGTGTGGGGCTAAGAATTTGTAGATAAGGGCAGCAAAAAGATAGGGTGAAAGAGTAAGTGGGTAGTTAAATTTTAAACAAATAATAATTTCTTAGAAATAAGGTCTCACACAATCATTAAATCGATTTATTCTTTATACTCATCCATCTTCTTCTTGATCTCAAAAACCATCAAAGCTATCAACTTCACTGTTGATTGAGTCTTGGCCTACCATTGTTAAGGTTATGGTTCAATTTATGAGAGTAATATTTATAAAAATCTGAGACGGTATTAGGTTTTACCCACTCATACGGGGTCCAATGACTTCTGATATGGGATGAGGAATAATTTTCTGGTATTGCAAAAAAAAAAAAAATTCACATTGGGAATATCTAGTCAAATAGATGGAATTGAGGTTATCAAAGTTCCATATTTCCTATTACATAAAATTAATTAACGCACACATTAATGAAAAGAGTAATAGAATTAAGGTCCGATTCTCTATTACTTCTTTTTACCAATAAAGCGGCCGATTGAAAAATGTTTAGTGTTCAATAAGTTAACCAAACATTCTTCTCTGTCTTTGGGTTATCACTCTTTATGCGATATTATTATTAAGATGATGAGTGTAAAAAATTTAGGATTTAAAGAAGATAATTTTATGTTGAATGAATGTGTTAAATAGGTGTCTAGATTAATTATTTTATATTGGTGACACATTTACAAAGTGAGCTTTTACTCCCAAATATAAGGGTGTCGAAATAATAAAATAACTCAATAAGTTCAGGGTTGATTTACATGAAACATATTTAATATAATAAAATAACAATAAAAATATTAATATGCAAGTGGTAAAATAAAAGACTAAATTACATGAAGTTGTGTGGCAATTAAACTAGTTGCCGCAACAATAAAATAAAATACAGAGGTTATGAGATCCATTATTGATATTTCAAATATAGATAAATATTAATTTTTATAATACATAAATTGTCTTTATTTCTCAGTTAATTTATTTAATGATTAGGTGCTCAATTATGGCAGAATATATAACGGAGATAAAGTTGTCTATAATTAGTTCATGTTTTAGCAAACGACTCTCGTAAATTATTTACTTCAAGTATTATATGTGTCACTCAATATGAGTTCATCATGGTGGACCTAATAACTATTTACACACAGTCAAGACTCTCACATAAAAGAAATTGGTACATATATTATTTAGAAAATAACACAATTTATATTTATAATATAAGTAAAAAATTTATATATTTTCATATTAAGAGTTTCACCATTTTTACCTCAGCTATATGTAATCTGGGTACTCATGTGAATGAAAACATCCATAATTTATATTTATAATATAAGTAAAAATTATATACATATTCATATCAAGAGCTTCACCATTTTTACCTCAACTGTATGTAATTTAGCTACTCATTAGGTGAATGAAAACATCCATAATTTCGTTGACAACGTGAAAATAAATTACAATAAATATTAGAAAATAGAACAAGCACACAAAAGCATACACTTATTCACAAATTTTACATGAGAACAAATGAAGAAGCATGTTTGAGAATTTGTTGAACACCTCTATTTATAAATGCTTACCCTTTTTGCCAAATTTCAAATGTTAGGCAACATATTTTTAAATTTCAACAAATTAGTCTAATTAGGTTGCACATATTTTTTACACACATTTTTTATTTTATAAATACAAACATGTGTGGTCAAATCCATTATAAGCTCATTTAGTAGTCATTCGGAACATAATGAATGTTTCCAAGTCTGACTCAAACTCACCACTCTTTAAAGTTTATGATCTTATGGAATCCATATACCGTGTCTACTTTCAAATAGTGCATCAAAAATGATATTCCACTTACACACGAAATGAAAATCACAATAAAGATAGATAAAATATAAATTTAATTAGTATTTCATAAATGTGCTAAATTAAAAGGACTAATAAAACTTTAAGTGTAAAATATTTAATTTTCATTTTATTAAATGTATTCTTTTTTAGTGTTCATCAATTGGCTCATATTAGAATGTATTTGATAGTAAATCATACCATGGGTAATTTTTTTAAAAAGTAATTTTATTAAAATTAAAGTGTTCAAATAAATATTTAGAGTGCAAATAACCTCATCCATTTTTAATCTGGTATATATTTTTTAAAACATTGAATTTATTGCACTATTTTTGAGAAATTACACACCATATTGAAATACAAAAAAAAACTGTATCTCACGCGTTGCCGCTGTTTTAATTTTGAAAAAAGAAAACAAAATATTATCTTAAGACCTCAAGATTTACAAAGATATTTATATGCATATAATATTTATAGCTTTCCAAGTTATTAAAGTAGTAACAATTAAAGCCAACTTAGGTCGCCAAGTTAAGGTCACCGTTCCACTAAATAGAGTCGTCTATTAAAATAATAAAGTGATATTCTATTATATGTGTATTTTAAATACATCTTAATACCCCTATATATAGACATAGAATCATAATGAGATACATGCATTAAGTAAAATTTTATTTGAGAATCATGAATCAAGTATAAATGAATTAAGTAAATTTGGATTCAAAATTCATAAATCAAGTAATAGGTGAACGAATGAAATAAAAGCTTATCACATATTTCAATATTCGTGAATTAAGTAATTAATGAATCAAGTCAAGTATGTAAGATTCACGAATCTATTATAATAAATAATTTTGCCCATATTTTATACAGTATCAAGTGGTAGTAACACACAAAAAATGAGATAAAAATATATATATTTATGTATGTATGATTTAAATTTTTGTCATAACAAGATGAAATAAAAACTTCATAATGCTCCAAAAAATTAAATGTTTTCAAGATTAACATTTTATCCAAAATATATGGTTAATTTTAAAATTTGGAGACTGTAGTGACATTTTCTTGAAGACTTAATCTTAAATTTATATAAACATAAACTCCGAGTACCTTACTGAAAATAAACCATTAAGCAGCGTTGACCTATATAAGTAATAAAAAAAGCGAACGAAACTCAAAAAGACGAAACCATCAAGCGCCAAAACGACAAAGGAATGGAAATACTTTATCTCCTCTGCTCAATCTTCACCACATTTTTCACTTCCCTCGCTCTCTCTCTCCTCCTCCCTTTCCGCACGCTCCTTCGCCACCGGTGTCCATCACGCGCATCATCTTCCTCCTCCTCTTCATCAGATCCCGTCTCTTTCTATGCAGGCACCGTCTGGCACGACCGCCGCCGTCCTGTCCGCCACTCTTTCAAGTACCCCGTACGCTACGCTCTCTTCGACCTCGACCATGCGCCTCACGCGCCGTCTGATCATCTCTCCGCCGCTGATGCTCGCCGAGTCGCTGATACTAATGGACCAGTGTATGCATCTTCAATTTATCTCATAAAAGTTTTTTTAAGCATTTCTATTGGTTAATAATTGAAGAAATCTATATTGTAAATTGCTTCTTTGGAATCTGTAATGGAAAATTTTTCCCCCTTTTTGAACTAAAAATTTAAGAAACATTTGAATTATTTTGTTTTGGAGTTGAAGAAATTGATAATGTGCAAGCACTTTGCAGCTTACTCTTGACAATACCTCCTAGCGTGGGATACGAACAGAATCCTTTGAGTTTGTATTATTGCTATGATGTGGAAGGCTCTACTCATTGCTTGAAAAAGTGTATAGCTGAGGTGGGTTTGTTTTGCGCTTTATTGAATTTGAAATTGAAATGTGCTTGATGCTTTCAAAGTCTTAAATTTTATATTAGATTTCAATCTAAATGATGATGGAGGCTACAAGGTTTTCAGTTTTCACTGACACTGTCCGTGGTTTCTGTTTGTTAAGGTAACTAATACACCGTGGGGCGAAAGAGTAACGTTTGTTTTCAATCCAAACTCTGATTTAGTGGCGAAACCATTACATGTCAGTCCTTTTATGGTAGATGTCTTTAATTATTTTCTCTTGTCTTTGCTTTCGTTTGTGGCAATGTGTGTTTCTTATAATCTTTTGATTTATGTCTTGGCTTGCCTTCTCTGTTTCCTGGGGTGCTCACTTGAAAAATGCTGGCCATGTTTCTGGAATCTTTGTTTTTGTTACTAAGGAGGTCCTTTACTAGGCGACTAACTCCAAAAGAAATTTCAGGATATGCATGGAAATTGGAGCATCAGGGCAAGTGCTCCTGGGGAGAATCTACTTGTTGTAATTTCAGTTCAACACCCTGAGCTCGGTGACTATTTTGTTGCAACCTTAAATGCCAAAAGGGTCTCCTCGGTATTGACATCTGATCAGGACATTTTCTTCTGGTTGATGCCTCATAAGGTTGCTGTCTGGATATATTGGCATGTAAGTAAAGATAGAAGTGTTGTCAAAATGTGACACAGTAAAGACTTTGAAACAATAATACCCCATAAGAGCCTTGTAAAGAAGAATTAGAAACATATTTTTGTTTGTTCTGTTAGGTGCTGTAGGATCCTAAATTCCTAAGTGCATTACAGCATTGGCTCTTGAGTAATTCCAAATGCATTAAAGAACTGTGATTAGGGATTCAGGTAATTACCTTTCTAATACTTTTTATACTGAACGGTAAAGGTGCCCATATTTCTTGATTTCAGAGAACTCTATGTTTGAGTGTAGAATTGGTCCATCATTTTGGCCAGGCTTTGTTTGGGGAAAATTTTTACTACTAACTTTAGTCCTATTAAAAAGTAAATAAAAAAGGAAAACCAATTCTACTTCAACAGTTTGCTAAATTTGTGAAATCGGTCATTAAAAACATATGCCCCCCCTGGTATTTACTACCCATCTTACTGAAACCTCACTCAATTGTCTTTTTCTAGGCATTGAAGCTATGGTGGAAAAATGTTGCATTTATTCAACATCCAAGGTATACTAACCCAGCATACAGGGAGGAAGCTTTGATTCGTGATCAGAAACCCCAAGGCTGTCCAGCAGCTGGATGGGACAACACCAGCCAATCCCAAGTTGAAGGAAGTTATCTAAAATATCCGGCTGACAAAAATAATGAGAATCATCGGTTTGCATGGAGAGATGCTAAGTGGCCATGGTGTTGAATAATATCTGTAAGCTTTATGTTGTCTGGTCTGATATAAATAGATGCTTCTTTCAATGGCCTTTAATTCCATAAAGTTTTACCAATATATGTGTGGTTTGCCACACTTAAGGCAAACAAAATTGTTAATAAAATTAAGGGTTTGCCATTTTTAAATGAACCTTCTTTTCTCTTATAGGGAAATCACTGCTTGTATCTTGTTTTGTTACATAATTGAAGCATGTGTACATCTGACTGATATACGTTGGTGAATGTATTTTTTAATGGTTACACCTAGGGGTGTGATCGAGCCGGTACTGGCTGTTTGAGCTTGGCTCGATAAGCACTTATATGAGCTCGAGCTCGGTTCGAGCTTTATATGTGTTATTCGAGCTCAACTTGTTAAGAAAATGTTGTGGATCGAGCTCAATTGCTAAACGAGTTAAGATCGAATTTTAAAATTTCAATTTTTAGATTTTTTTTTTTTTTTTTTAACTTCAAAATTTAAATAAATTCCTTACAAATTTCAAATGTTTGTGACAATCGCACGCGCACACATATTATTATACCGAGTCGAGTTGTGCCTATACGATCCGAGTCAAGTCTATTTTGAATAGCGTTGGCGAGTAAAAAACAAACTGAGTCGAGCTTTTGCGAGTCAGTGTTTAATAATCGAGCTATTATTTTCGAGTTCGAGTAGCTCATTTATTAGATGAATCGATCATTCGATCTTGAACCAAACCAAATGCCAGTCGAGCTCAAACTATTCATGAACGGTTCAGTTCATTTATAGCCCTAGTTACACCCTAAGGCATGAATTAGTAACTTCAGGCATACTGCGACCTTTGCCAATTTCCCCTTTTTCTTTCTCCCTTTTAAAAAAAGCCAACTGCTAATCTGCTTTGAATTGCTTGATTTCCTAACTAGCATGATTTTTTTTTTTAATCCATTTGTTCTTCTTTTTCTTCTTCATAAAGAAATACAAATAAAAATGTAAATCAGAAACGAGAATTAATGTGATTTATGTGGTATTCTCTGTTCTGTTGGGGGTTACATTTCGGTAATTTCTCTATTGCTAGACTTTAATAATATCAATCCAGTCCATTGGCTGAAGAGAACATCTAGAACATTTTTAAGGGAACATCTAGAACGTTTTGTTATGTAGATGATGACTTCGTATCCAGTATCAGATTTCTTGCTGTAAATTTTTAATAACGCATCTCCTTTTGACTATCTTTTTTTTCTGTTTCTCTTGATGTGAGAAGGTGATTGTTTCAACATAACATCAATGGCAACCATCACAATTCACAAGTCACGACCATCTTCTTCACATGAACAGCAACACAGCACATCATTCACATCTGCGCTGCTGGAAACATATTCAGTTTTGTGGCATTCTGTTAGGTTAGTTGATGTGATTTGTTGCACCCCATGAGTTGCAATATGCTATATTTCTCCACACTACGGCACCGTTTGGTAGATAGTACTGATTGAAAGTATAAGTTAGTTTATAAGTATCGTAATGAAATCAGTATGAACTAGCTTATAAGTTCATCAAATTATATACCAAATATATTTGTCGACAATCGTGCATCTTTTTTTTTTTTTAATCTAACAAAAGAACCCTTTCTGAAAAGCATATTTGGGCTACTTTTCTGCCTAATTTTACAAGCATACACCAAACATAGAAAATTTAGGTTTCTTTTGATCTGCTTGTGCTGATGAATTTGCCTTGAAGCTACTCGGGAGCTTATTTGGTAATCATTTAAAGATTTAAAGACTATTGAATAGAAGTTGGCTGATTTTCTTAGCAAAGAACAAATCTTGTTGCGATTGATCTACTGACTTTTTAGGCATAAAGTTGACACGTTTAGAATGAGTGAAATTTGGAGACTCAAATTCTCTCTCCAATCAAAAATTGCTTTCTGATTGGTCAATTAGTTATCAAATTGCCCCTAAGGGGGTGGCTTTGTGGCAAAAATCTTAAGATTCGGTTATTAAATTCTGAGTCCGAGTTTATGTAGTGTATTACTTATAAGAGTCTGAGACGATCGTGGGTTTTACCTACTCTGCTTAAGCTCGGATCAGGTGATTTGATGACGGATTTCTAACGTTTCAAAAAAAAAAAAAATCAATTATCAAATCTATTGTAACTAGCTATTTAAAGTAATATCTATAGATATGCATGGATACCCATATTTAGGGATTAATTGATTTTTCATTTATTATAAATGATTCAATTATAATATTTTTCATTTAAGTAAATGGTAAAAATTGGATATTTATAGATATGCGTGAATATCCATATCTATGGATTTTTCATTTATTATATAAATTTGGACAAACATGCCAATTATTCATATCCAATTAAATAATTGACATCTCTATACATGGAGAATCCAACACACATGAGTAAAATCTAATTTATTCCTAATTAAAATTATATGTCAAAACTCAAAACAAATTTTAATATATTTTAATAATGGTTATTAATATAATTTCAAGTAATATTTTTTTTTATATAAAACTCAAACTCATAATTTATTATTAATTTGAACCAATTACGATAATTTATATTCTATTTATTTGAAAATAGAATTTGAAATCGACAGGACAATGAATTTCTCCGGGGCACGATTTTGTATTTTTAAGAGATATTTCCTCTCATAGAAAATTTCTCACATGATACAAGAAAAAATGATTGTAGTGAATTTAAAGACTCGATAAGAAAAAAACCTCATGACGTGTACTCATAAAATAGAATAGGATCGATCTGTGAAAGTTCTGGGCAGTTTCGTAGAAAACATATTCAAAATCGCCTCTCCAATTTTCATGTCGGTTTTAAAAAAAAAGCACCGCAAAGTTTGTTTTCTAATTTTTCAAAAATGGAAACGAAAGGAAAGAGAGGACAAGCCGCAAAACGCACGTAATTGTCAACTATCAATTGTCGTTTCATTCACCGCATCTCACGTTTCACTCCACGTGTCAAAGGGACCCACCGCACTCGCCGCCTCTGCTCAATTTTCAAATCAATTTCAGCAGCACCGTAAATTTACATACAATTGCCATTTATAATTTAGTTTCAAATTTATCACATGGGTTGTGTTTGTGTCATGACTTGTGAGCTTTAAATTTGTATAAATTGGTTTCCTATCAAAATTAAAAAACCACTTAAATAAAATTTTGGATTTCGACTTTCGGTATGAAATAAGATATTTCGACTTTCGGTATCAAATTTATCAAAATTAATAATACGTAAAAAAAAACTTTTGGTATGAAATAAGATATTTGGATTTCGAATCCCGCTCATGATTAGATATAATTATTTATATTTATGTTATAATAATTTATAATCTCAACTAAATATTTTTATTTGGACATCTTATTTAGATTACTGGATTGATATTCTCATTTAGACGATTGTATTTATGTCCTTAATTGGATCGGTATGATCATGATTTATTATCAAAAGTAATAAAATAGTGAAGTTTTTATATAAATTAATATGACATGATAAAATTGATTGAAAGAAAAGTAAAAATAAATCATCATGGAGAAACTTTATTATTACACTAAGTCTCATCATTATGTGAACCATGTAATGTTTTAATCTAACAAATAAAACTATATTACATTTGTTGATGGTGTTTTCAGGCGCTACAATATTTAAGACAACACGACAATGACAAAAGGGTAAATCCTCTGTCTGGTTGAGATCATGTAGCCGACCCGACCACAACATGTGAAGACCGACCACTTTGGTTCAGATGACCGAGCACTATAGAGGTCGGCAGGAACACTCTCAGCATAAAAGATTGTCATGGCCGACCTCATTAATACCGACCAGACGACGGGCCGTGTTCAAACAGCACCCCATTCTTATGGATAAGATAAGAAAGATATCCTACTCTCGCAAGCAGAATGAGTCAGAATCCAAAAGGGAGTACGGAAGAAAAGGCAGTACCGGATCAGGAAACCCTACAAGAAGAGAAGATTGAGTCCAAATAGGATTTCTTATGCAAATAGGAGTCTGATTTCTGTATTATTATAAATAGGAGGGTAGAGCATGTGTAAAAGACATCTGAAAATCATCACAAAAAGTGAGGGATTAGAATCATAAAGCTCCGATTTGTAAAAGCAAAGAAGAGACCTGAAGAGTGAATTTGAGTAATAAAACAGTACCACCATGTTCTTGTCCGTGGACGTAGGTCGGATCTCAAAATCCATCGAACCACGTTAAATCACCTCGTCTGATTGGCGTATTTTCCTGCTTTCTGCTAAGTTTGCTTTTGGTTTCCCGCATAACCAAACAAATTCACAGTTGGAGGAGGATTGCCTCGGAGGTGATATTCCCGTATTACCCCGAGACCAAAATCCACCGTCAACAGTTGGCGCCGTCTGTGGGGAAACTTCACAAAAAGCAGTTCACGTGATAAGACAAATGGCGGAAATCACCAATCAGGAGGTCCGGCAATGGACTGGATGAAAAAGATGGAAGATAGCATGAGGTCTATGATGGATCGACTAGAAAGAATGGAAGGAGCAAACAACGAGAAACCTGAAACCGGGGCCGGCCAGAAGAGGAAAGAGAGGGAAAAAAGGAAAAGAGTAGTAGATATAAGCGAATACGAGGGACCCAGAAAGAGAGGCCCTTATGGGATAAGATCTGAAGTGGTAGGAAGAGAGCCACGATCAGAAGACACATGGGAAGATGAGGAACAATCACCCGACCCTTCCTCCGACAGTTTTTACAACCCCGAGAGGGAGGATAGAAAGTACAACGAAGACGTACAGGAGACCTCCGAGCTTAAGGAACGCCACGCCCGGAACGACAGAAGAACAGAAGGACACAGAAGGCGACACGGGGGCACAGCCCGTGAAATAAAGTCTTGGTTGAGAAAAGAGATGACCAGATGGGAAGAAGGCCTCAAGATCGGCGCGGGAGACACCCGAGGCGAGGAAGAGGGGTCTCCCCTTACAGAAGAGATAAGGTCAGCGCAGTTCCCGAAGCGATTTAACATGCCGACCATGGCACCATACAAATGTTACTCCGACCCAAAATCTCACATCGAGAATTTTGTCTTCCTGGAAGTACAGGGGGTAACGGGCGACACCATATGCAAAGTATTTCCCTTAACTTTAGGTGGGCCTGTCATCCTATGGTATAGAAGTCTGGCCTCGGGGAGCATCCAGGGCTTCTCCCAGCTTAAGAAATCGTTTATCTGGCACTTCAAAGGAGCCTGCACCCCTAAAAAAACAATAGGGGAACTAAGGCTCATGAAACAGGGAGACGACGAGACACTGAAAAGCTTCATTGAAAGGTACCGCAACACCGTACTCGAGGTCGGAGGGTACGAATCCCAAGAAGCCCTGGAAAGTCTGAAAGGGGCCCTAAGGGTCGGGAAACTGTGGACCCACCTGAGGATCCATGAGACACCAGACTACGCTACCGCACTTGAGGTAGCCAGGAAATACGTCCTACTAGAAAGCGAGGAAAAAGTATCCCGGATGGGGATAACCGCCAGAGAAAGGGTGACAAGGAGAGAAAACAATCGGCGACCGGAAAGAGAATTCCGGAAGTTCAATCCAAGACCTAAAGAGTTCAAGACAATGGCACATAAGGATCAAGGAAAAGGGCCCACAACTCAAGTAAACCATGTGGTCCGAGAGGAGGCGTATATTCCCCTAAGCAAGCCGCCAGGGGAAATCATCATGGAGATACGGGAGAAAGGCCTCTTAATAGAGCCCGACCTCAGGAGGTTTCCCCCAGACAGAAAAAACAAAAGGTCCTACTGCCTACACCACAATCTAAAAGGGCACACAACCGATGAATGCAAAGATCTGCGAGAACAAATGGAGGACCTGGCCCGGAACGGGTACCTGAACAATTACATCGACCACGAGATCATGGACGCCGGACAAAGGGCAAGGAATCGAGAGGTAAACGTCATCGCAGGAGGGGCAACGCTGGCCGGGGACTCTAACCGGTCGAGAAAGAATTACAGCCGAGCACGGGGGACAGAGGTGCTGAAAACAGAAAAAATCCCAAACCCACAAGGAAATCGGTCAACACCCATTATGTTCACTGATGAAGACGCTCATGGGGTAAGTTTCCCCCACGATGATGCACTAATAATCAAAGCAACGATCGACGGCACAGAAGTGGACCGAATCCTGGTGGATCCTGGGAGCGCGGTAGACATAATTTCCAAAGAGACTTTGGAGAACCTGGGGGTAGAATACACAGCTCTAACCGAGGACAGCACCCCCTGTACGGATTCGGGGGTTCAATGGTCATCCCCATGGGAAAAATTCAGTTAGCAATGACGATCGGGGTTGCCCCCAAAACCCGAACGATCATGATAAACTTCACCGTAGTAGACTGCATGAGCAGTTATCAAGTCATTGTCGGCCGCCCCTTCATGATGAGAACCAAGGCCGCAATGTCCTGTCATTACTTGAAATTGAAATTCCCTACACGGGAAGGGATCAGGAACATATGCGGAAGCCAGAAAAAAGCCCGCAGCTGTTTTGCCACTTTCTCGCGAGAGACCTTCTGCGTAGAAAGAGGCACCAAGAAGAGACAGAGAGACGAGAATGACGAGAATACAAGGAAAGACCCTGCTCCCCGGCCCGATAAAGCTGCACGGCTTGGAGCAGCCGAAGAATTAGAAGAAGTAAAACTGTTCGGGCCAGAGAAGAACATAAAAATAGGGGGAAGTCTAGACAAGGCCCTGAGAAAAGACTTGTTGGAATGTCTACAAGAGTACCCCGACGTTTTTGCATGGGGACACGATGACATGCCCGGAATCGACCCAAAATTCGTAAGCCATCGCTTAGCAGTGAACCCATTACACAAGCCAGTAAAACAGAAGAGGAGAATATTCAACCAGGAGCGGTGCAGAGCAATAGCAACTGAGGTGGAAAAATTGCTGAAAGCCGGCTTCATCCGGGAAGTAAAATACCCAGAATGGGTGTCCAACGTAGTATTGGTGAAAAAATCTAACGGAAAGTGGAGAATGTGCGTAGATTTCACCGACCTCAACAAAGCATGTCCAAAAGACAGCTTTCCCCTCCCAAATATAGACCAACTGGTAGATACAACAGCCTGCCAAGGGCTGCTAAGCTTCATGGACGCTTTCTCGGGATACAATCAAGTCAAGATGCACCATGCGGACGAGGAGAAGACCACCTTTATCACTGACCAAGGGTTGTACAACTATAAAGTAATGCCTTTCGGATTGAAGAATGCAGGGGCGACTTTCCAGAGACTGGTGAACAAAATCTTCAAACCGCTCATCGGCACAACCATGCTGGTATATGTCGACGACATGATAACAATGTCCGGAGAACCAAGAGACCATATAGCCGACCTGAAGAAAACCTTCGAACTCCTGAGAAAACACAATTTAAGGCTCAATCCGGAAAAGTGTGCATTCGGGGTAGCCTGAGGAAAATTTCTGGGCTACATGGTAAGTTCACGAGGCATTGAAGCAAACCCGCAAAAGATACAAGCCGTGCTAGACCTGAAATCGCCCCGGACAGTTAAGGAAGTACAAAGCCTTACAGGAAGAATCGCCGCACTCAACCGGTTCATCTCGCGAGCAACCGACAAGTGCCATCCTTTATTCAAAGTCATCAAAAAAGCTCAAAAAGGGGTCGACTGGACACCTGAGTGCGAAGAAGCCTTCCAGCACCTAAAACAATACCTGGCACAGCCCACTCTCCTAGCCAAACCCCTCCCAGGGGAGACACTGTATCTATACATGGTCGTCTCAAAACACGCAGTAAGCTCGGCACTGGTACAAGAGACCGACCATGTCTAGAAACCGGTTTACTACGTCAGTAAAGCCGTGCTAGACGCAGAAACTCGATACCCCATGCACGAACTCATTGCCCTATCCCTGGTCACTGCAGCACGGAAGCTACGACCATACTTTCAGGCCCATCCTATCAAGGTATACACGGATTATCCCCTGAGACAAATCTTGCAGAAACCAGAGGCCTCAGGGAGACTGATGAAGTGGTCAGTAGAAATAAGCGAGCACAACATCTCCTACCTCCCAAGAACAGCAATAAAAGGGCAGGCCTTAGCGGACTTCATAGCAGAACTCACGGAACCGCAGGTCTTGGCCGTGGAAGAAGACATGTGGGAAATGTCTGTAGACGGATCCGCAAGTTCGCACGGCTACGGAGCCGGGGTAGCACTAAAAAGTGAAAAGGGAGAAGAAATACTGCTCGCCCTCAAATTCGCCTTCAAAACTACAAACAATGAAGCAGAGTATGAGGCAATACTGGCCGGACTAAGGCTATGTACGGTAGTAGGGGTCCACAACGTAGTGATCAGGAGTGATTCTCAGCTAGCAATACAACAGCTGAAAGGGGACTTTCAAGCCAGAGAACCAGCCATGGTAGCTTACCTGGCCGAAGTGAAGAAATGGGTGGAGAAAGTGGGAAACGTACTATTCGAACAGGTCGGACGAGAAGACAACTGCGAAGCAGATTCCCTAGCCCGACTCGCCTCTTCAATGAGGACAGAAAACCCCAGGGTAATCCCTCTTATATACCTCCGAGAAAGAAGCATATGGGAGACAGAGGTGGATGTACTAGAAGAAGAAGGCAAAGATTCATGGATGCAGCCGATCAGGAGATATCTGGAAACAGGAGAAACCCCTAAAGATAAAAAGGAGGCCAGGAAGCTGAAGTTCAAGAGCACCAAGTTTTCCCTGATTGAAGGAGTACTCTACCGGAGAGGATATACCGTACCCCTCCTAAGATGCTTAGCACCAGAAGAAGCAGACTACGTGCTCAGGGAGATTCACGCAGGCATCTGCGGAAGCCACGCCGGGGGAAGATCAATCGCCTTCAAAGCCTTGAGGCAAGGGTTTTACTGGCCAACCATGCACGAGGATGGCGTGAGGATAGCACGGAAATGCGAGGGTTGCCAAAAGAATGCCAACCTCTACCATCAGCCGGCAGAACAGCTGACCACCATATCCAGCCCCTGGCCCTTCGCGCAGTGGGGGCTAGACATTATAGGGCCAATGCCGAAAGGACGAGGTCAGGCGAAATATGCAATCGTGGCCATAGACTACTTTACCAAATGGGTAGAGGCAGAACCATTGTCCATCATCTCGGAAAAGAAGGCCACAGAGTTCCTGAAGAGAAATATAATCTGCCGGTTCGGGATCCCCCAAGCAATCATCACCGACAACGGAAAGCAATTCGACAGCAGGGGATTCAGAAAACTTTGTGAAGACCTCCAGATAACTTTGAAATTCGCCTCGCCAGCCCATCCCAAGTCAAACGGGCAGGTTGAAGCCACCAATAAAACCATCAAGTCAAACCTGAAAGCTCGACTCGGATCAAGCAAAAGCCTATGGGTCGAGGAGCTACCAGAAGTATTGTGGGCACACCGGACAACCTTCAAGGATTCAACAGGAGAGACACCCTTCTCCCTGTCATACGGATGTGAGGTCGTCATCCCAGCAGAGATCGGAATATCAACCCACAGGGTCCGCCACTTTGAGAACGAACGAAACGAAGAACTTATCAAAAATCACCTCGACCTGATCGAAGAAAGAAGAAGAGAGCAGTCAGCAGTAAGAGCAGCAATCTACCAACAGAGAATGACCCGATTCTACAATATGAGAGTTCGAACCCGCTCCTTCCTACCAGACGATCTAGTGCTAAGAAAAGTGACTCTGAACACCCGACGACCTGAAGAAGGTTCGTTAGGTGCCAAGTGGGAAGGACCCTACAAAATCACCGAGGTAGTAAGACCAGGGGCCTACATCCTAGAGCATCTGGACGGCACGAGATTGAAGAAACCATGGAACGCCGAAATGTTAAGAAAGTAATTCCCGTAAAAATCAACTTTCCTTTCTTCTATTTTCTTTTTTGCAGAAACCAGGCAAAACAACGAATCGGAACAACTGTTGTAAAGAGGGCGGCCCGCCCCCAAACATGAATAAAAATTCATTTTCTGACAAAAATCCTTTAAAAAGTAAAAACAACACCACCGGGACCATTCAAAAAACGTCGGCACGGGGCTGGATTTCATTCCGCCAAGGCCACTGAGACAAACAGCTCGGGGTCGGGCGATGTCCCACCGAGTCTGCCCTTTGAACTGGGGACGTAACATTCCCTCAGGACCACGTGATTCTTACAGCTCGGGGTCGGTCGATGTCCCACCGAGTCTGCCCTTTGGACTGGGGACGTAACATTCCCCTAGGACCAAGTGATTCTTACAGCTCGGGGTCGATGTCCCACCGAGTCTGCCCTTTGGACTGGGGACGTAACATTCCCCCAGGACCAAGTGATTCTTACAGCTCGGGGTCGGGCGATGTCCCACCGAGTCTGCCCTTTGGACTGGGGACGTAACATTCCCCCAGGACCAAGTGATCCTTACAGCTCGGGGTCGGGCGATGTCCCACCGAGTCTGCCCTTTGGACTGGGGACGTAACATTCCCCCAGGACCAAGCGATTCTTACAGCTCGGGGTCGGGCGATGTCCCACCGACTCACCGAGTCTAACCTTTGGACTGGGGACGTAACATTCCCCCAGGACCAAGTGATTCTTACTGCTCGGGGTCGGGCGGTGTCCCACCGAGTCTGCCCTTTGGACTGGGGACGTAACATTCCCCCAGGACCAAGTGATCCTTACAGCTCGGGGTCGGGCGATGTCCCACCGAGTCTGCCCTTTGGACTGGGGACATAACATTCC
Source organism: Zanthoxylum bungeanum (assembly GCA_019454045.1). Taxonomy (NCBI): domain Eukaryota; kingdom Viridiplantae; phylum Streptophyta; class Magnoliopsida; order Sapindales; family Rutaceae; genus Zanthoxylum; species Zanthoxylum bungeanum. Next base: position 88,208 of record SKCR01024002.1, on the reverse strand, counting down.
CCCGGGACCAAGTCTTTCACTCAACTAGGGGTCGGGTTACGTCCCACCGAGTCAGCCTCTTTGGTCTGGGGATGTAGCATTCCCCCAGAACCCAAGTCTTTCACTCAACTCGGGGTCGGGTTACGTCCCACCGAGTCAGCCTCTTTGGTCTGGGGAGGTAACATTCCCCCAGAACCCAAGTCTTTCGCTCAGCTCAGGGTCGAGATACGTCCCACCAAGTCAGCTCTCCGGACCAGGGACATAACATTCCAAATGCCTCACTCTTCCCGGGGTCAAGTCAGACCCCTCCGACTCGTGCTGACCCCTGATGAGCCTTAAAATTGTTAGGATAACAAGAAGCATAAAAAGAAAAGAAGAAGAAGAAAGAAAATAAGAAGAGAAATAAATAGACATAAATATATGTGTGTATATAAATACAAATTGTAATATCATTACAAATATAAGTATACATAGGGCCCCGGTAGGGTTACCCTTTCTCATTCAGCCCGCACAGGGGCATGAACCTCTTCCTCAGCTGGCTCAGGTGGTGGGAGGAGCGGCTCGGCATCAGGAGGAGGAGCTGCGGCTTCAACCTCGGCAGCAGGGAAGACCTCTGCTTCAGAGATAGGATGAGGGATCTAAAGGCAGTCCTCGCCAGCGGCTGGAGCCTCAGGACGTTCTTCGTAAGAAACCTCGGAAGCCGGAACAACCGTAATAGGGGCGGGATCCATCGCCTCCTCAGGTAGGGAAGGGAGCCACTTCCGAAACTCCTCCTCAGAGATATCCCCCTTGAAAAAAATAACTGATGGCCGCACGAATGGGGTCCATGTTCAGACTTGGCAGCACCATCGGAATAAAATCAGCACAATCACCAACGCCCTCAAGGCGGATAGCCTCCTCTCGGCCTCAAGTTCACTCTCCCTCTTCTCAAGCTCGATCTCCCTCTCCTCGAGATCAACCTCTCTCTCCTCAAGCTCGGTCTTCTTCCTCTCAAGACTATCTCGGGCCCGTGCAACCTCCTCGTCTTTGTTCTTCAACTTGGCCTCAGCACTTGCTATCTTCCCCTTCAGAACGCCAATCTCAGATTGGGCAACCTTCAGGTCCTCCCTGGCATTATCAGCAAGCTTTCTTTCCAGCACAGCAGCAGCTTTGAGAGCCTTATTCGCTTTGAAATTCTCAACAGCGGTCGCCTCATGATTCTTAATCACCTCCTCCCGGTCAGCCAGTTTTGCCTCCACTTCGGAGAGACGATTTTGAAGCCTCTGGGCCTGACCACCCTCGGACAACAAAGTCAGAAGAAGACCCTTATTCTTGGCCATGAGGTAGTTGGCCTGCACACAAAAGGAGAAATGAGTCAATACATAAAATAAAAAGAACCAATACCCAAAAACCGAGAAGGGAAGTGAAAATACCTTCGCCATCTGAGAACTCATCTCAGTCACAACACCTTCGGGAGATACGTCATTGTAGGCACTGCATTTTTACGCATAAAACCCCATGATGAGTCTCATTTTGGAGACACTACCTTTTAAGTCACGGAGGTCACGGGAAACGGACATCGGAAGGGGAAATTCTGAATAAACAAGGTTCACTGTTTTCGTTCGTGCTGCGTTCGCGTTTACGTTCGAACGTCAAACGGATTGCGGGCGTTGGTGCCGCGTTCGAGGAAGCGTTCGAACGGTGTCGGTAATTCTGGTTTTGCTGCTAGCCTCACATCCAGCCCAATTAGCCCCCCCAAAGCCCATAAAACACATCCCAATTTAAATAAATAAATATTAATTAAAACATTAACTAAATAATATAATAATTAAATTAATTAAATGATTAAATAAAACATATACCAAACATAAAATAAACAAATACCAACTTAAACTAAAATCATGCCTAAATTAAAATCAATCACACACTAAATCAAAATATAATCATGCCTAATTAAAATCAATCAACCAATTATATTCCCAATCTAATAAGATTATTCCCAAACTTAAAATATTGTATTCCTAATCCAAGCCAATCAAATATCCAACCTTCCCTATCTAACCAAGATTTGTCCCCCCTCAATCTTTGACTTCCCTTAACCAAACCAAATCAAATTCCTTTCCTTGTCAAACCTAACCCTTTGCCTATAAAAAGAACCCTTCACCAACCTTCTCAACAGTAGCTAGCTAGTCCCTAACTCACACACAACACACATAAAAAATATTACAGGAAGAAGACACCAAAAACCAGTAAGCAAAAGATAAAGAGGAAAAGGCAGCGAAACCACAAGGAAATAATAGCAAAAGACGGAGAACGACGACTCAAAATAGTAAGACAACGAACGAGAACAATGAACCAGTGAACCGGGAGAGTTGCGGAGCATCCACCCTTCCGACAATCGTGTACCGTACATCCGAGAGATGATTTAAAAGGTTAGACCTGAGGGTACCTTTTCATTAGTTTATATTCATTCTTTTTATTATTATTATTGAATTCTATTCGCATGAGAGTCGTTTATGGATGCATGTTGTGGGTATTGGATGAATGAGAGATGTGTCAACTCTCGCGGTATATCGGATGGAAACCCGGACATAAATTTCATAGCCGATTCCGAATGGACGGTAATATGATCTGTACTCGGGCCACAACTCCACGTACCGCTTGAGTAAACGGCACCATCTCCCTCTCGTTGTGCTGCTTTTTGTTTATTTAGTTTTCTTTACTTGAATTCAACATGTTGCTCATTTATGTATGATTCAATCGAGCGCATGGGCTTAGTGAGTTAGTCCAAAGGTCCTCCATTTGGGAGACCAGAGCCGAAAAGGCCACCTTTGTGACACTACTTTGCCGCGCCGGTTGATGTGTGCCCGGTTGGATACAAGATACGTTCAATCGGACATACTTAGAATAATATGATTGTCTTTATGTTTATATGCATGATGTGATGTGACGCGCATGAGCTTAGTATGTTGGTCTAAAGGTCCTCTCTTTGAGAGATCAAGAGCCCCAAAAGGCCACCTTACGGCAGTACTTCGCCGCGCCCCTTTATTTTCTGTTTATGTATTGCATTCCATTTTGCCTTATCATGCATCAGGTCCGTGTCCGTTCGAACGCGTTCATAAACGCAACTCGAACGCGCATACATTTTGCCTTATCATGCATCAGGTCCGTGTCCGTTCGAACGCGTTAACAAACGCAACTCGAACGCGCATACATTTTGCCTTATCATGCATCAGGTCTCATTTCCGTTCGAACGCGTTATCAAACGCTATACGAACGCGAGCATTCTGTTTCATTTACGTTCGAACGCGTTTACGAACGCTACACGAACGCGCGCATTCTGTCTCATTTCCGTTCGAACGCGTTATCAAACGCTACACGAACGTGAACCTTCTGTTTACCGTTCGAACGCGTTTACGAACGCTACACGAACGCGCACACACTGAACTGAGTCTGTCTTATCAATTCATGCATAATGCCTCTTGGTTGATCTTTCTTGTGTTATATAGCCAACCACATTATTTGTATCCCTGCATTTATCCATTCTATGTGTTCTCAGGATTGTATTCAATCATGATTATGTTGTTCTTAGTTTTCCATATCATAGGATTGAAATATGTTCATGAGATTGCCATGTGATGTTGCATGTTGTGATGAACTTGTTGATGTATGCATATGAATTTAGAAGCATGATACTATTGAAAATAAGTGTTACTTAAGCTTAGTTAAATTATTACGTGAATCCTTTCATTACAAGTGACATAAGTAAGGGACCATTCCGAACCCAACGGTTTGAGGTCTTCCCTTGCGAGGGGTGAGTGCGGCCTTAAATCTTTGTCCCGGTTCACACCGGGTGGCGACTCCATGTTATGTAATCCTTCCCAACTAGGCCGCGAGCCTAGGAACGGCGTCGCTCAGGTCCTGTGTTCCCACAGTCATCATACCTCGAAACCTCCCCCGGAGGAATCACCTCGGCCAATTCATTAAAAGCCGGCACTAAGTGTGAGGTAGCCTCCCGGATACTTTCTCCCAAGTCATCCACCCCGAGGACCACATGGCCCTTCCGTCTTTTGGAGGAGCCTTCAGAGGACTTCCTCCCCCTACGAACGTCCTTCCTCTTAACCGGAGCAGCTCCCTCATCTTCTTCCTCTTGAGCCAACTCGGTCCCCTCGGGCCCGAACTGACGCCTCCTCTTCCTAAGAGGTTTCGGCGGACTGGCAAGACGAGCAGATCCTGATGATTGCCCGCCAGAAGGTGAAAATAGTCCCCGAGCACTCGTTTGGACTTGTCCTGAAGATGTCTTCTCGGCAAAATCAGGCCGCACCCGGGAAGTTTCAGCATCGGCGTGGCCGGCCTTCTTCATGGTACCGGCCAACTTCTCAAGAAACTCTGGCCTCTTCGACATGCCTACAAAAAAAAGGAAGAAAGAGAAATCAGGATCCGAGAAAAACATAAAACACATAAACAAGCAGGCAGCCAGCAGACCTCCACCAATCCGACCCGAAACCTCCGGAGGGACGGCCCGAATAAGGCCCGAATCAACAAAGGCCGCATCATTAACCAACTTCCTCCAGTGAGCAGCATACCCCCGAGCCCAATATACCCGCCTCCGAACCTGACGAGAAACCTTGGGAGCATCTCGCCAACAAGCTGGGAGGAACCAGAGAAGTTAGAAAACCTAAAGAAACTAGAGAACGGGAACAAAGAAAGAGTGAATGGGCATTAGACTCCTAACCTCCAGCCCTGAAGATGTCCGGAACCGAGACATCCTCCTCAAACGATCTCAGAACCCGACCCCAGTCCCCAGTAGCCCAGAACCAAAGGTCCTTAAAATTCTTGTTGGAATCAGGGAGTTTCTGGACAAGGTTAGACGAGCTGTCATAAGCAGAAAGGTAATACCAACCGTAGTGAGTTTTCGGGTTGGATTTCAAACGATATAACCTCTTCACTTCTTCCAAGCAAGGAACACCCAAACCTGCCCGATGCCAAACCACATATATGCCGGCCAGAATCCTCCAACTATTTAAACTTAATTGGCAAGGGGCAATCTCCATCTCAGCAAGCATCCAAGCAAAATACCGTTGCATCGGCAGCCGTAGCCCGCACTCAAAGAAGACATGAATGAGTGCCACCAAGCCCTCATCAGGTTGGCTGGCACGATCCATAGGGCCGGGAACGTCAAGGGCAATGTCTATCGGAATATTATACCGCTGACGGAGAAGGGCGAGATCATCCTCGGTTATCTTAGAGCCGACGACCCAAGTTCACCAGGCTCTGGGTCTTTCTGAGGAACTCTCTGATGGTAGGAGTCGTTTTCGATCTCAGAAGCAGTAGGGGTAGTGTCAAGGTCTTCTACACTAGGTGCCCCTGAGCCCGAGGAGAGCTCTTCAGCAGGGGGAGTTGAAATCTTGGCAGGTCTTTCGGAGGAAAAACTATTGTCAGACATCCCTGACACCCAGAAAAACAGAGAAGGGAGGAGAATCAGTCTATGAGGAGCTACCCACGGTGCCCGTGCTAAACTCGATAGGGAGTCTCTAAAAAGTGCCCTAAAGCAAGACCCAGCAAAACCACAAGTCTCTCCCTAAGCAAAATAAACAAACAGAATCACAACACAACAAAAGAGGAAAAGTCACTCAGAAGACTTACTTGTTCTTCTCAAAAGAAGGAGGTTATACGGCGCGGTGATGCCCGTTCCTTAGGTGCTCAGCAACGAAAAAAGGAAGAAGACTGCGGTTGAGCTTCGAGAACACGGAGTTGAACGGATCGCAAAGAAAATTGCAGAAGAGAAGGAGAAATTGCCAAAGAAAAAAAAAATGGAACAGTGAAAGCCTCGCTTTCTTATAGTCATGAATGGGACGCTCATCGCCGTTGGTTTTGGCGGGAACCCAGCGGATGTTTGACAAGTGTCGAAAATTAGAAGAAACCCTAAAGTTGATTTGATGGGCATTTAAGAAGACATGACGGTTGTGCGTCTCGAGGAAAGATGATTGAAACGGCAAGAAAATTCTTTTTTGCATTCCGAGACGACTACCAGCGAAGACAATCAGCACACCCTCTTCATATAGTTCCCGGTACCAACTCACATACTCGTTGGAACCGAGAACTAGGGGACAGATGTTGATGGTGTTTTCAGGCGCTACAACATTTAAGACAACACGACAAGGACAAAAGGGTAAATCCTCTGTCTGGTTGAGATCATCTAGCCGACCCGACCACAACATGTGAAGACCGACCACTTTGGTTCAGATGACCGAGCACTATAGAGGTCGGCAGGAACACTCTCAGCATAAAAGATTGTCATGGCCGACCTCATTAATACCGACCAGACGACGGGCCGTGTTCAAACAGCACCTCATTCTTATGGATAAGATAAGAAAGATATCTTACTCTCGCAAGGAGAAGGAGTCAGAATCCAAAAGGGAGTACGGAAGAAAAATGCAGTACCGGATCAGGAAACCCTACAAGAAGAGAAGATTGAGTCCAAATAGGATTTCTTATGCAAATAGGAGTCTGATTTCTGTATTATTATAAATATGAGGGTAGAGCATGTGTAAAAGACATCTGAAAATCATCACAAAAAGTGAGGGATTAGAATCATAAAGCTCCGATTTGTAAAAGCAAAGAAGAGACCCGAAGAGTGAATTTGAGTAATAAAACAGTACCACCCTGTTCTTGTCCGTGGACGTAGGTCGGATCTCAAAATCCACCGAACCACGTTAAATCACCTCGTCTGATTGGCGTATTTTCCTACTTTCTGCTAAGTTTGCTTTTGGTTTCCCGCATAACCAAACAAATTCACAGTTGGAGGAGGATTGTCTCGGAGGTGATATTCCCGTATTACCCCGAGACCAAAATCCACCGTCAACAACATTAATTACTAATTTTATTTTTTTTTTGCTCTGTTATCATAATTCTGATTTCTAGAATCTATTATTATAATCCGCGAAAATCCTGAACTCTATAATTATAACATTTATTTTTTGAAAAAGAAAAAAAAAACACGTCGATGGAGGTATGCATCCACGTGCATAAATATGAAAACACATGGCAAAAACCAAAAACCATTAACATACATACAATTGATAAAAAGTAGCGGTTTTTGGTTACATAATTACACCGAATTAAATTTAAAAAAATAAATGTATGTTCCACGTGCTTGATTTAAAAAAATAAAGAGAAAAACACGTGTCTGGTTCTTGTTCGATACGTCTTCCTGTTTTACAAGTTTGTGCAATTTCCTTGTCTGTCAACAGCTCATGTTTTTCATTTGTATATAATCTCCCCTTCTTCAGAATCTTTTCATCTCATCAAACTTTTTCTAATTTCCGCTAATTTTTAATGGGTCTCAATATGAGAAGAAACTGCAATTTAGAGCTTCGCCTTCTTCCTTCTTCCGCCAACTCTAATTCATCTGAAGATTTCACCAGCCACGGCCACAACATGTCTGTAGTTTAATTATTTACTTTCATTGCTGCAAATTCAGTGGCAGCATTAAGTTTTCGAGATCCTGCGTTCAGATTTACATATATCTGAAATGTTTTTCCATGTTTTCTGATTACAGAATGGGGGAGTACTCAAGCGTAAGCCCGCAAAATCATCATCATCATCAGCAGCAGCAGCAGTTAACAATTTTCTATAATGGAAAGATTTGCGTTTGTGATGTCACAGAATTTCAGGTACAATTTGTTAAGAGGAAACGGGTTACTGTATCAGAATTTGTGCCATTTGTAGGGAATCTGATGTAAAAATGAAAATATATAATGTTGTTGCAGGCAAGAGCGATCTTATTGATTGCCAGTAGGGAAGTGGATGAGAGAATGAAAACGCCAAGAGGATCAGAAACGAGCCTTGAATCTCAATTATATAGCCCTGTTACTGGTCTTTCAATGAAGAGATCATTGCAACGATTCCTCCAAAAGAGAAACAACAGGAGCTTAGCAACTTCCCCTTACTAATAATTGATTATGAATCAATCAACAGATTGGGATTCTGTATATATGTTGTTTTTTTGTTTTTTTTTGAGTTCTTAGAACTTGTGATTTTTTGTTCCCTTGAATAAAAAACATAAAATTTTAGAAAATATTTAAGAAATAAAAACATTTGATTTGCCTGGAAGGACTTGGCCGAATAGTCTTTTAGTGGACACTAGGGTTCTAATATTACAGATAACAGAACTCTTATGACGATAAATATTATACGGACTCAACAAAGATAAAGACGACTCACTATTGATCTAATATATTTTTTTTTAAAAATAAGAGATAATACGAATGATGTAATGTTTTTGTAATTTTACTTGAGCCTATGATCTTCCATTATTCGTACATAGATGAACTTCAGAAAATCAATCTTACAGCTGAAAAAAATCTTATGATGGGTGCATGATCCCTAAACAGAATGACTTAAAAACCGAATCTTCTTTTCCATAAATGTATGAATAGACCCTTATTTAAAAAAATAAATAAATTAAGATTCTTGTTACCAAACAAAATAATATCTCGTTTTGGTGATACATAGAAAGTCCCAAGCCAAGCAACAGCTCTTTATATTGACACATTGTCTTAACAATACAGTGATCCCTGAATCTGGGACAGTTATTTCAATGACAAGTTCTATAAAATTTTAAATGTTGATGTAGAAGACCATTTTATAATCTGGCTACGGCACGGGGAGTGTCCCAGTCAGTCGCAATGTGGTTGCGAGTAATCTCCTTAAGTGAGCGGCAGCCACTTAATGCCATTGTTAACTCAAACTCATCGCGAAGCATCTGAAGCACTTTTCTCACACCAGCCTCGCCGTCAACTGCCAGTGAGAAAGGTATCGGCCTTCCAACCTAAAATTACCAGAGAAACAGAATGAGAAATAAACACTACTAGCCTAGTAGTCTTTCCTATTTGAATACTTCTACTCAGTGTTCAATGTGATGTAACAAAGCTGAAAGCATGATTTTTTGTTCACTTTTAAATGTTTGGCAGAGATCATAGGTCGTTTTCAATTACATATGCCATAAAGTTGATTTGAGAATAGATTCTTACAAATACTCCGGATGCTCCTAAAGCCAAAGCCTTAAAGACATCTGTTCCGCGACGAACCCCGCCATCAAGAAAAACAGGAACTCGTCCTTGTGTAGCTTTAACAACCTGGAGGTTTCAATTAAGTTTTAAAATCAATGTAGTCCAAGATTCAATCTAAGCTACTTAGTCATGGTGATGTTCCAGCATTGATACTAAAAATAAAATTAAAAGCGGGAATCACCCAACGTAGAGAGATGTTACCTCTTCTAAAGCCATAATAGTTGCGGGGACATAATCTAGTTGGCGTGCTCCATGATTGGATACAATGATTCCTGCAACTCCGTATTGTATTGCTAGACTTGCTGCATTATTCATAAAACGAATGAATTGTACGATCGAAAAGTGCATGGAGAAGAGAATTCTATTCGTTCATAAGGAAGTAGTTTGCTAACCATCCTCAGCAGTAAGAACACCCTTCACTAGAATTGGCAATGAGGTGATTGTTTGAAGCCACTTCACATCCTGTTCAGATGCCACATGCCATTGTGATATTTATATAAAAACGAATAAATATTCAATGTTATAGTTCAAATTTCTGATATTTAATATAACTATCTTACCTTCCAGCTCAGTGACTGGTCAATTTGGCTAGAAACATACGAAGCTAATCCAGAGTCATCAGTCTACAAGGTCACCAAACTAATAACTGTAAATAATAAAAAAGGTATGACACGTGGAAACCATAATGACAAAATGTGTAAGCCATAAGCAAGACCTTATCCATCTTGCCCAGATCCAAGCCCTCATAGTTCTTAAAAGTCAGATGTGGAGGCAAAACAAACCTGTAAGGATACCCATACAAGAGTTAAATATAATAATGAAACGGAGAGCAAAAATAGATAGTTCTTTCAGGCTTAAGTATAAGTTTATTGTGATGACTTATGTTTCAAACACTATTGACCTGTTCTTGATATCAGCTTCCCGACGGCCAAGCCTTGGAGTATCGACAGTAAGGGCAATTGCCTTGAAACCAGCCCTTTCAGCTCTTTTGACTAACTGTGCAACCAAATTCCTGTCCTTGGTCACCTGAATTTTAATCAGGAATATTATTGAACAGCTGAATGATATGGACGCTACAAATGGATCACCTTCTTCAGAATTTCATAAAATATTGAGACCCATGAATGATTTGAAATTTAGGAATCAACGAAGGCAATTAGTACCCAGGACTACATAAATAGATACTGGTCCCCAGTGGCAACACAATGCAATCTTGGATAAATATGGAAAAATATGCAATTGGCTTTCTGAAACTCACATAGAGTTGGAAAAAGCGAATGCCAGGTCCTGTTGAAGCAACTTCCTCGACACTGGAAGTGGCCCATGAAGATAGTGTCTGAAACAACAAATCATGCATACTCAAATTAAGAAAGACGGAAATGATTGATTTATGAACATAGAAGGTCCCTATTGTGTTGCATTTGAAAGAAAAACTTCAATATACAACTTCGAGTAACAAAATGATGAGAAGCAAACCATGATTGTGCCAGCTGCAGAGGCTGCTCTTGCTGTTGCATTCTCCCCTGCATAAACACATTACCGTGTTCAGAAATAAATATGCATTTACCTCGTTTGCGTTAGTCCAAACTTATTCTTAGAAAGTGAAGCAGGTGTGGATAAGCATAAATTTATTTTCACCTAAAACAAACTACTAGAAGGCATGAAATAATTCTGTTATTTTTCAAACAATGTACAATGCTAGGCACACAATATGCATTAGAAAACAAGCAGATGTGCACTTTTGCGGTTATTAGCACACTATTTCATACACTCACTCCAAAGAAAGCATCCAGTCAGTCCCATTTAAAGAGGAAAAGTTCACAAGAGCAAGGGCATCTACCTTCGGGATGAGCCATTTTCTGAAATGCTGTTGGAGCAATCATGATGGGCATGGAAATCTTGAAGCCCAAGACAGTTGTAGTCATGTCAATCTTGCTTACATCAATAAGAATGCGTGGTCGAAACCTATTATTTTTCAGAAAAACAAATACGTTTTTTGCAGAAATTAAGATGAGGTGAAGAAAAGATAGTCCATTTTGTTATTCATAGGACATCACATAAATAAACCAAAAGATATTCATCAAAGGTTATCTTGCTACAATCAAAAAGAGCTTACAGAATCCTAGAGAATGCATTACGGTTTTGCTGAAGAGTCCACTGATCCTCTGCACCTGATGCATAGTAATCATAAACCATCTTCGGTAATTTCTCCTTTGCAAGGGTATCATACTCCATAACATTGGTGATCTCCGTTATATAAGTCATAATGCTATCCCTGAACAATCTGAATAAACTAACAAAATAGTTAATTGTTGCATCGATCTCATGTTGAGTGGATCATAGACCAACCAAATATACCGGGCTAATAATCTCCTGCAGCGGTCTAGTTCATATTCCTGCTATTTTCAGTATGCTATGTGACAAAATTACTTTCTATTTCATACCCAAGATTCTTGAATATTATAACTAAACAAAGTGAAAATGACTCTTCTAACTATATATGCATGAGCCCACTTAATAGATTACATTCATTGAGCATCAATCATTGAAATTACATAGAGAAAACAAAATTCTATTTTTACTAAAGCCAATGATTAAAAGATCGAGCCAGAAAACTAAAACTTGATTAGCTCAAAATTATATATTGGTATACAATTTCATCTGATGAATCATAATTAACCTTCATGCAAATGCAAGACATAACACTTTGCAGATAACAAAACACAAACTGACCCAAAGGCAAGTAACAAAAAACCAAAACCGAAACTACAAAATTAACAAAACGAGTTAAGAAAACCCAGATACAAATTACAAACTAAAACATAACACTATGAATAAGTCCAAGCTGATCTTGATATTAAGGAATTATACAGAATCAAAGAGAGCAAAAGAACGAACCTTGGCTTCCTGGAGCAACAGAAGAAAGCAGAAATGATCAAGTGAAGGGGTGCAATGAAAAAAATATTAGAAATTGGGAAGATAAAGAAAGCGACAGTGATATTATTGGGACTCAACAAGTACTACAAACAAACACCTATGGAACTGAATTAAATGGTCGTAAAAATATTAAAGAATACAGAGTGAAGACAAAAGGGTATCGACCAAAATGACAGCAAGTTTCATGGAAATTTGAGAAGTGTATGTGGGCCGATTTCATTGAATCATTAATCACTGTCACTGCTCATTGTTCATCTTACGTGTTCAAAAGATCATCTTTTAGGAATTGTAGGATGAGTTTGTTTTTGATTCGGCTGCTAGTATTTTTCATAAAGCCTATATTGTCATTATTATATTTTTATATCAATAATTTTAAAAATATAAATTTTAATCCCGACGTTAGATATGTTTTGTTAATTAAATGACTTTTCATTTAATTTTAAAATAATTTGTTACTATATTTAAATAATTTTGAGGTATTAAAGTCATTTAATATTAATCGGGTTCAAAATAACTCAAAATTAACGGAAAATATTTAACGATAAAGATTAAAACTATTTTTTTAAAATTATACGAATTAAAGTGTCGTTATGATAATATATAAGATAATTGGGTGTCATTTTAACTTATATAGTCCTTAATTTATAGTTTCTTAGGTAGGGACACAGTTTATTGGTTTTTGTCAAATGGGTCCCTAACTCCAACTAAAACGTAAGTACCCTTAGAATATCTCCAACAATTGACATCATTTATAATTCAAAGAGGCATCTATGGAATTTTGTCCCAACAATCTTCTTACACACCTCCTACCTAATATAAAATATTATATATTTATTATAAATTCTTACTTTTTTATTATTGGAATGATAAATCTTTCTAAAAAAATAGAAAATATAAAATTAATACGCTAAAAGTGTTGATTTGCGTGAATGACAGCTTAATTTACTCTTGAAAATTGAGAGTGATTTCCGAAAATTGATTTAAGATAAAAATATGATATATTATTTAAAAGAAAAATCTTATCTCACATTATATATTTAGGATATGACATATATTGTTTATCCCTTTGAGATGCTCTTACTTCATAAATTACAATGTTATATACTCTTGAGTTACTTTTGCGTCAAAGTTCAGTACTTCAAGGGTGCTTCCAAATTTTTAACAATGGTAATGGACCTATTTGAGAACTTTGAATCATTCTTTGAGAAAATACAAAATTTCGAGGATTCAGATGTTATTTATACTAGTCTTGCTTACGTAAGAGAGGTTTTTGAGTTGTGATTTACGACACGTCGCTAATTGAATATTAAATAATTAATAGTTATATCTAGATTCTAGGGATGAAAAAAATCATGAGAGAATGAGGATTGTGGGATCGGATGGGTAAGGGGACACATTTCTATATACGTTGGTTGAAGTGTCGAACGAATCATACATGAATATTGATATTTTCGTTAAATTAAAGATAAAATTCTCATGTGAACAAACATCCTGGATGAGGACCTGGTATTTTAGGTGCGGCTAAATGGATAATTTTCACCCATTAATATATGTACTTAATTATAGGTCCCAACATTAAACCGTCTAGACTATTTAGATATGGTTAGTAAATTGACCGGATTTTGAAAAAAACTTTTCCATATTTTAAGTGGTTTTTTATTTAAATTGTGTTTAAAAAAACACAATAAGAAAATCAATTTAAAATTTTAAAAATTAATTTTTTTAATATAATAAAAATATTAATAAATAACACTTGAATTTAGAAATATTTTTTTTTCAAATTCAGCTACATATTTAAACAAGTGCATTATATAGATTTATGTTCTGAACATCATCGTAAAATTGCTACCTACAGTAAGGGTGGCAGTTTAGCCCGCAGCCCGGCCCGTGGTGGAAAAAGCCCGGGCCGGGCCTTAAAATGAAAGCCCGACTCGGGCCAAATTTTTTTTTTAAAAAAAACATAAATATATATATATTTAATATGTTTGTATCATTTTTAACATTTAAATTGTTAATTTATCAATGAAACTTGTGATTTATTTATAAATTATCTTTGTATATAGTGTAAATATATTTTATATTTATATATTAAAAATTTTTAATTTTTTTTTTGAAATTCGGGCTCAAGCTCGAGCCGGGCTTTTCCTGGGCCCGGGTTTTTTTTGGTTGGCCGGGCTCGGTCCGGGCTTGCAAAAGCCAGGCCCGGCCCGGCCCCTTAACCTACAATAAAGTCTAGAGGGCATCTAGAGTCTAGACATAACATAGTAAAACAATTTAGACCTAAACATGCGGATTAAAAGACGTTCAAACTTCAAACATAATTTTTATTGTAAAGTATTCAAATAAATTATATTAAAATATCATTTTAAAGAAAATGTATTTTTTCCATCTGAAAATAATTAAAAGTTGAATTAATTTCAAAGTCTTTAAAATATACCAATTTCTAACTAAATTTTTTAAAATATATTAGTTTTCCCATATCAATGGTGGAATAATATTTCTTTCTTGCTCAGTAACCTGCTCTATTAATCGACTAAATTGAACAAGACAGGGATGAGTAGAACATTAAAGTCAGAATTGATAATTTAGCAATCACTGTATAAATCTTTGAATTTTACTCATACTTTCGCATAAATGATTCATGAAAGGGAAATACGACTACGAGCACTCGTTAATATATCGAAAGTCTTTCGATGTTTTTGTTCAAGAATTAAGATACCGAAACAGTCACTTTCAAAAACATTTGTAGTAATAAAAAGCGACCAAACTATAAGCCTTGTCACTCTGTTACTTCCTTTTCTCCTGTCCACGCGGCAGAGCCTCCGTAAACATAGTTTCTTTGTCCTTAATAAAATTCTCTCATGAACACTCGACAGTTCATAAAAACAAAATGAACGCGCGAGTTGTATCACTCTCTCCACGTCATCATCATCACCGGAAATTTAGGAATCCGATAAGCTGTCATCGTCTCCGGAGGTACAAGCCGCCGGGAACGCCGCTGTTGAGCTGGAAGTTTGATGAAAGACAAAGGGCTTATGGGGGTGTTCAGGTTTCTGCCAGAAAACTGGCTGCTGGCCTCTGGCAGCTGCGTTTGTTGTCTGAGCCTAAGGCTTACGATTGTGGAGTTAAATGCGAATCTTGTGATCGGTTCAGGTTTCAGGTTTCAGCTTATATTTCTTGATCATCGAGTTTTAAGATTTTTGTATGCATATTTTTTTTCTTATTTAAATTATACTTGTAAATGTAATCCACTGACTTGCTTTATAATGTTAAAATCTTTCTTTCATTTCTTATTTAGGGACACATCCATTTTGTTTTCACAATCTCGATTACAAGTTCTTTAAGAAATCGTTCACAATAAAGACTTGATTGAATATATCTTGGGTAATTTTGAAAATTTATATCCTTGTCAATCTTGCAGCCTCGCTCTGGACATGTCAAAATTGCAGCTTCCTCACCTTGCACTAGCAGAAGATATGGTGTGGAAATTAAGGGTCCGCTGGGGAGCCCTCTGCTTGATCATAGTTCGAACCTTGAGATCCAGCATAAGGTATGACTTCACATTTCAATGGGATATCATTATTTTCAACTGGTTTATACAGTTTTGAATGGCAATAGGCTAATCAGCTGGGATTCGGTGACCTCAAATATCGGGCTCAGTATGATCGGTTAGGCCAAGGATTTAACCATCTTGAGCTGTTGTCTGATCGATAGTCCATTAACAGTTGTTTGTTTGAACTTTTTGACGAATGAATGTGAATTAGTTGTATTTTTACAATGGCAGGGAATCTTAATTAGTCTGTTTTGTATGTCAATTGGTGGCAATTATTGTATTGCAAATAGCAAAATTAACAGCTTATAATTGCTAATCCCGCATTAAAATTATTAGTTTTTAGTTTCTGATATTTGTTTCATTTAAATATTGTTGTTCTAGCATGGATCTTCTTTGCTATATCCCAAGTTTGTAATGAAAGGGGTGACAAAGTGGGTTCCTGTCTGCTCGAAAACAGTAACCAAGGCATGTCTTTACAACCATGTGAAGCTTCTTGAAGATCAAGTTCCTACTTTCTCTGTTGTTTCTGCTCTGCGAGCAGCGCTAGTACATGCTCGATTGAAAATTCACGAACTTGAGGATGAGCATCGGTCCTCTAAAAAGAAATTTGAGAAGTTGATAAGAAAGCTCATAGAGGAAAGAAATTCATTGTATTTCAGAAAACGCCATAAAATGGAGGAAATTATTGATGACTTGAAGGGTGAATTAAGCAAAGAAAGGAAAATCTGGAAGCAGATTGACTTTCTCAACTCTAAATTTGTCGAGGAGCTGGCTAAGGCTAAGTCATCAGGAAAGCAGTTCATGCAAGATTATGAGAAAGAAAAAGGGGCCAGAGAGTTACTGGAGGAAGTTTGTAATGAGCTGGCTAAAAAAATTGGAGAAGACAAGGCTGAACTGGAAATGATGAAGAGTGAAGCTGCGAGAATTCGTGAAGAGGTGGAAGAAGAGAGGAACATGTTGCAACTGGCTGAGATTTGGCGTGAAGAACGTGTCCAGATGAAGCTGGTTGATGCAAAATTGGCTCTTCAACATAAATATTCTCTGATGAATAAGCTGGTAGAGGATCTTGAATCGTTTTTAAGGTCAAGTGCTGCAACATTGGATGTGATGGCATTAAGAAAATCTGAGTTAATCAGACGGGCAGTTGAATCAGTGAATATTCAAGATAGCAAGGAATTGGAATATGTGCCCCCAGAATCAGATAGCATATTCTCCATTTTTGAAGAACTTCGGCAAGGTGCTGATGATAGGGAGATGGAAGTGGCTTGTTCTCTTAACAGTATTAGCCGAGGCAAAATTGCTTCAAGGAGCATAGTAATGTATAATGGGAATGCTGGTCAGCATTCTCCAAATACAGATCCGAGGCAGAAGGCATGTTATGCATCCCAACTTAGATCAGATGATAGTGATCGAAGGGTTCCAAATGGAACAATTTCTGGTGTTGGGACAATGAGAAAGCCGGTAGATAACATGGGAAATCCACACATAACTCGAGGAATGAAAGGGTCCATCGAATGGCCACGAGTCACCCGAAAGACTAATTTGAAAGGAAAACCAGAAAACTCATTTGCGCAAAGTCCTTAAATAGACTAGTCATAAGAAATATTTCCACAGTTTTGCTGCTTGGGAATATGTCATCAGATCTAGTGTGCTGATGAGCCCTCACTGCATAACTGCTAGCAAAATTTACCTAGTTCTAGTTCTAGTTTCATCATTGAAATACTGTAGTTTGTTCTTCATATATGAATTTACAATATGTTTTAATCCATGTAAGCCATGAATTGTATAAAGGATTAGTATATGATTTAGACAGTTGAGCAAATATAATTCACTTGGTGAAACAGCTCCATTATCTTCTAATCTCCAAGTTTTTATCATTGACAGGATAATGAATATTGCCAATACAACACTTGGTGTTTTCATAATCTTTTCCAAAAGCACTCTCTGCCAATGCATTGAAACATAGTGCATAAGGTTTTCCCAGCATAATCAACTTAAATTTTTAAAAAAACCAATGTGATTCGAGACGAGATAAGACGAGACCAATTCTAGAAGGGAGGTACTGTGAAGAAAAATAATCATGTTTTATCTGAAACAATATGGTCACAATCACTCACTCTAGTTGTTTGAAGAAGCACATTTCGTGCACTTGAAGTTGGCACGGTTAAGTTCCTGGTTAGGGTAGCTATCTAAGCATAATGCAGGAATCACTTGTTTTTCTCTGGATAACAATTTTTTGAAAATTCTTAACCTTTCTACTGAGTTTTTTTTTTTTTTTTTTTTTTTTTATATTTTATTTTAATTTATTTTATTTTAATTTATTTATTTATTTAATTATAATTGGTCGTTATTGATTTAAATCTAATTCATTTGTAATTATGTATTGCTATTAAAGCACACGTGTTAAAAAATACGAAAAAACTTAACATAACTTGTTGATGGGGATTTTTGTGGCTGAGGGTTTTGAACAGTGCGGCCAGGGGCAGAGATGAAATTTCCCCTTTTTCGAAAGGGACGGGTGTTCAGAAAGTATTGACCACTCCTTGGCCCGGCAGAGAGTTCGGACCCGGTTACTCGGATTTGACCGATTAGAGGACACACCATGATACAGATGTCAGAGACCGACAACTTCAGAGCCGAGACCGACCACTTTAGCCCGGAGGCTCGGTTCGACACTATTTTTTCCTCCTAGATCAGGATAGTGAGCTCGGAAGTAGTTGTGGCAGCTCGATGTTCGGTTTGGACGTCCTTATGGCACTAGAGATATGATCGGGGTAGTTTGGACTTTTCCTTCTGGCATGTATCACCGAATGAAGGCTCTTTACAGGCTGGCATCATTAATGGTTGAGTGTGGCAGTAGAGAAAACATGCGTGAGGTGACAGGCCGTCAGACGGCAGGCTTGCTTTCGGCGAAGACAGTCACGGGGCAGAGAGCCCGACAACCAGCCGGGAATCGCAGAAAAGTCATAAAGTTGGAAGAACAATGTTGTAATTCATGAGTATAAAAGGAGAGTTAGATTCATTTGTAAAAAAAAAGGAGCAAAGGGATAACAAAAAAGAAAATGAGGCTTACTTGTAAAATTTGATAAACAGCTCGGTTTACGTTTAACCTGCTCCCAAAACAGGTCAGCCGAGCTCGTTCCAGTAATAAAACACCCCCACCATTTTGTGACCGTGGACGTAGGCTGGATTCATTCCGCCGAACCACGTTAAAACTCTCTTGTCAACCTGTGCGTTATTCTCACTTTTTACTACATTTGTCTTTGGTCTCCTCATAACCAAACAAATTCACAGTTGAAGGAGGATTGTCCCGGGAGCACTATTCCGATATTGCCCTTGAGACGAAAATCACCAGCTCGTCAACATAACTCAATGCAACATTGGATCTAAATTTAGTTAAAACATATTGAAATCAAAGATATCTCACATTAAGCATGATCAAGTAAAGCAATTCTTCAGATTGAAAGAGAGCGTATGTCATATTTTCTCTATTAATTTCCTTTCATTTAGGCTGTGTGTGCTTTTTGGCTATCTTTTTATACTCATGGTTTTCATTCGCCATAAGTGTGGCATCTATTCAACTTCTTAATCTTTTTTTTAAAAAAAAAAAAAACACAGGTAGCTAATTCATGCCACACAAAATCTTTCCAAGCTCAAATCTATCAAAATAAAGCAAAAATTTAAAGGAAAACATAAATAGCTATGCATCTAACTCGTGCATCTTGGATAGTCATAATTAACATCATTTTCAAGAGATTTTTTCAAAGTTTATTTCACTAGATTCATGGGGAATGCACGATAAAATATCAGTACTTCGTAGTTATTCTTCATACGATAAAATATCGGTACTTTACCGTATATCTAAACAAAAAATTGAACGTCCACATCACAAAATGTCTTTCTCTGTGTGTATATATATTTTGCAGTTAACTTTTACTGCTTCAGAAGCTACCTCATGGTGGTGTAAGTAAGACAGTGAATGATGAGCGGGAAAACATTAAAAATGAACAAAACATACGATTCTCTCAGCTGGTTCATAACAGGAAAAAGCTATCCTCATGCATTAATGCATGAATCAATCTAGACCGGTCCGGGCGTCCGGCGGTTTGGTTCGGTTCTGAACCGCAACCGAACCGTCCGATTCCGAACCGCAATCGAACCGTCCGGTTTCGGTTCCACACTAAAATGGAACCGGAACCGAACCGTTCGTTTGGTTCCGGTTCCATTCAGTTTTTTTTTTTTTTTTTTTTACTTTTTTGAAAATAAAAGTTAAATTACAAATAATTACATAATTACAAATAAAATTATGTAAATTACAAATTACGTTAAATTACATTACATAATTACACTAAATTACAAATAAAATTCTTATCTAAAAAATTAAAAAAATAT
This sequence comes from Zanthoxylum bungeanum, assembly GCA_019454045.1. NCBI lineage: Eukaryota > Viridiplantae > Streptophyta > Magnoliopsida > Sapindales > Rutaceae > Zanthoxylum > Zanthoxylum bungeanum. The sequence continues at coordinate 68,294 of SKCR01024002.1, read as the reverse complement.
ATTATTGTATAAATTCAAACTGGTTCCAACCGGAACCGTACGGTTCCGGTTGGAACCGAACGGTTCTAACCGGAACCGTACGGTTCCGGTTGGAACCGAACGGTTCTAACTGGTTCGGTTAGGTTCCGGTTCGGTTCCGAAACCGGTTGGAACCGGAACCTTACGGTTCCAACCGGTTCGGTTCCGGTTCCGAACCGGAACCTTGGCCGGATCTAAATCAATCAATGTAATTGGCAGGCCATGGAAATGTTTTTTTTTTTTAAGGCGTTGCTTTTGGCTTTTGGTGGACACCTATTTTTTCTTCTATCTCGATATTTTTACTTTTTAGAGGCGGAATCATGATTTTGGTAAGGTATGATCATAATAAAATTAGAGAAAATTAAGTGGTGAAATTGTAAACTTTCATAGAAATGACTTAAAATATCATTTTAATATCTTTTCTTTCTTATATATTTGAGTAATGCTACATATATAGTTAAGATATTTGATGTCATAGTTTATGCTTCAAATAATATAACATATGATGTGTCATCATTTGATATGTAACGTATATTATCACGCTGATAATAAATAAAATCAATCAAAACTTAACATATGTAGAATGACACATAACTTAGAATTACAAACTTTATATATATATCAGTTATGTAATTATATATAGTTTTACCCATAAAGTTCCTTATAGAAATTTAAGTCAATATCTCAATGAAAGCATGCAGTAAATTTTTTTAGTTATAGTCTGTAACTCAATCCCTTCCTCACTCAATAACTAGGGTTTTATTAATCACAGACAATTTGTTTATCTTTAAGACATGAATATCTAAAAATTAAATCACTCCCAATACAACCATTAAGTCAACAAGCTAAATGAATAGTGAAAGCGGTTAGGGTTTGTTTTGTCCCATGATGTATTCGAACAGACAAAACAATAAATCACTGTTGTTAAGTGATTTTTTATTTTGTCTATCCGGACATGTTTGAAAACATATCCATCGGACAAAATAACATTTTCCTTGTACAAAGTAATTGCTTAAAATCAAGATAATTTATTCTCGGCACATATAATAAAACATAGATAATAAAAAAGAATGTTAGAAAATACTCTCTCCAAGTAGAGGTGGTCACGGTTTGGTTCGGTTTCAGAACCGAACTGAACCGATTCAAAATCGGTTTTGTTATGGTTCCAGCTTTTTGGAACTATATAACCGAACCGAATTCCTTATTTTTTACGGGAAAAATAAAAAAATTTAGTTCGGTTCGGGTTCCGAACAGAACCTTAAGGTTACGGTTCCAAATTATGTTGAACCGTAACCGAACCGTTTGGGATTCAGTTCGGTTCCGATTTTGGAACCGGAACCGAATAAAATCGTAACCTTACGGTTCCATCCGATTCGATTTCGATTCCGAACCGGAATCGTGGTCGGGTCTATCTCTGAGTCCAAGGTAACAAATCTCTTATGGTGGCAACAGCAATCTTCAAATGTGATGAGATTGGGGGCGGCACATGTGATGACACGAGAAATAAAGCTGGCCCCAACGTGAAAGTTACAATTCCAATTCCAAATTGGAGATTGATGGCCAACTGTTCGTTGCAATTTAAACATGGAAATGACCCTGAAACTTGAGCTACCACCGCTACTGATATTAATTGTTTATGTTTTCTTTTATTATTATTATTATTATTATTATTATTATTATTATTAATTTTTAACATTCATTGTTTGTTTGATCAGTATTGAACTGTCGTTGCCCAGCTCCTTGATATCATCTTTGATTGTGACACATATTTATGAGTTTCTGTAAGGAAAGTGAAAAAGAAAATCGTGTGATTCCCATGAGATGATTGATTTACAACAACATTTGTGGCACCATTTAATTCAGAATATGAAACTCTTTGGCATATGTGTCCAGAAGCTCCAATCAATATTCAAGAAAGAATATTTCTAGTCTAACGAGCTAATTTTTGAGCTAAATCTTTGTTATGTGGGGAAAAAAATCAATTAGGACCGTCAAAAATCAAAGAGTTTGGATGACTACATCTAAATCTAATCAATCATATGATCATAAGATGAATACAGATTTATCTAAACCATCTCTAAATCAATTCCAATTGAAAATAGGAAGGTGCCTCTTCCATATAAATAAATCACTTGAGATTAAATCAGCACTAAATGAGGATAAAATCGTCCATCAAAATGATATAATTTCGATATTTTTTTATTTATCAAATTTTATCCTCATTTATTATTGATTTAGTTTCCGAATCAGTTTTCAAGGGTTAGGTAAAAATAATTACTCTGAAAGAGGGAGGATCTCGATCCTCTAAAGATTTGAAAAGATAAACTCCAAAAGAAATTAAAACCCCTAATCTCCTAATTAATAACATGCGAATATTCTTTCCAATATTTCTTATATCCTTAATTCTTAAATGGAATAATTAAAATGGGAAGTGGGTTTCTCTCGAACGAAAGGGGCACGTGGCCATAGTTTAGTTTGGCTGGCCTATACAATAAGGCTTGCTAGTTGCTCCTATCCGACAAAGCCTCCAACCACATAATACTTGTTTAATTAATAATTACAGTTAAGTTCCCAATTATTCTTAAACTAATCACACTCACTGACTTTTCTGTTTTAATTTACAAAAATAATCCCCTGTGGATCATCCTAGTACAAGCATTAAGCTGTGATCCTCTGGATTTCATTCTACTACTTAACAAGACGATCCAAAAACTTAAGTTGATACGTAAAAGATCAATAATAGTGATTTTATACCTGGGAGGATGGATCTTGAGAACTTATTTCTCTAATACTATGCTAGAGAATTGCTAAACCCGAAAGGGTTAGTGAGATTGATGAGATCACATTGAAACTACTAGGAGGTTGATTTTATTATTGTTTAAAAGAGTTGGATTTGTTGTATATTGCATTTGCATATTAAGGTGGAAGTGGTGCTGTTATAATGGGTGTGGCTTGGAAGTGTAGGGTTCATTATCATATTTTAAGATTTTGAATTCGAATCTAAAGAGTGTATTTCTTATAAAAGTCTGAGACAATCATAAATTTTACATATTCCACTTAAATCCGAAAAAAATAATTCGACTACCAGATTTTCAGTACATGGGTGAGATTCTGATTCTGCGACAAAATATTTGCTTCTCTGATTGTGAGTTGTGGTAGTAGTATTTTGGCTGTCATGTTTTTAGTATAAAGACACTTGTGGGTCACCTAAAGATTAGGGATCTATGCACTTGGTTCCCTACAAATGCTTCTTTAATTATTTTCCTATCAAATACTCAAATAAAATATCTTTAGCCTCCTATATCATTGGATGATTTTTCCTTGTAGGGTATTTTTCTTTATTTTATGTATAGCCGCCAAAGGATCTTAATTTTACAGATCCAAAATTGAGTACTCGTGATTCGATGTTACAGGGTTTGTCCTCATTATTGTGAAATTCTACCAAATAAATAATTTTGATCAAATTAAATTTAAATATCAACGGTACATGAAAAGTGTTGCAATTTAATCACATTTTTGGTTTATTTCATGTGTATTGAATGAATTTTCATACTCTTCATCAGTTTCTTCCATTTGATTATCACTCTCACTTGTTGGAAGCAATTCCTCATTATCATCATAAGATTGGAATTCTTGATCCCGACATGCATGTTTTCTTATAAAATTGTGAAGAATCATTGAAGCAATCAAAATAAATATATCACAATTTGTTCCGAATATTCTTAATACAATAATATAACCAAAATAAGAGAAAATAAAACAATAAACGATAACCAAAATAAGAGAAAATAAAACATAAGAGAAAATAAAACATAAGCGAAAAGTAAAAAAAATATTTCATGACCTTCAAGCACTCGATTTGAACATATGGGTACCAAACATCTCCATATTTTCCTTCCTAAGAAAAAGTTTAGTGGCTAGCATAAATAACTCTCTTTTTATCTCAATTCTAGGCAAATCACGTATAAGGGTGTCAATAGGCCGGGCCGGACCGGGCCCAGGCTTCAAAAAGCCTGACCCGATCGAAAAAAAATTGGCCCGGGAGTCGGCCGGTCCGGGCTCAGGCCCAGGCCAAAATCCGGCCCGAAATTTTTTTTTTTTTAAATAAAAGTAAAAGCTTAAAATAATTCATATTTTAGACAACTATACTTCATTGTTTTATGGATTGATTTCGCATCTTGATGAGGTACAAAATTGGCAGACGAGCCAATTGAATTTACCTCTCCTAGCAGGCTTAATCGCAACCTGAGACTGGGAGGAGCAGGACGCTGCAGGAGCAAGGCGAGCAGGAGCAGGCGAGCAGTGAGACTGAGAGGCGACTGGCGAGCGACTGGTCACTGGCAAGGCGAGAGTGGAGAGCAACTGAGATCATATGAGCAGTCAAAGAAATGTGAATTAGCAGACGAGCCGATACCGATGCCGATGCGAGACTGAGAGTGAGAGTCTTGAGAGACGAGATTTGAGAATTGAAATTGTGAAAAATTGAAAAATGAAATGTGAATTAAAGGGCATGGGCCGAGCGAGTGAGAGTGAGAGACAGAGAGCTGGGCAGATTTCAGTATTTCACTGATTTTTTTTTTTGAATTTAAGCCCGGGTCGGGTCGGGCCGGGGCCGGGCTGAAATCTTCGAGTCCGGCTCGGGCCCGAGCCCGAGCCGGACTCTGTCCCTAAGGCCCGGTTCGGTAATTTGGTCTCCCAGGCCGGGCCCGGGCTTTTCTGCCACCCTTAATCACGTAACATGTTCATTATTTGTGTAATACTACAACCACTTTCATCATTTCTTCCCGAAAATAGATGGTCTAGTCTCTACAGTATCACACATTAGTGTGAGCTCAATCTGCCTTTAATCTTTTTTGATTTTCCTCTACAACTTTTTTCATTCTATAACAAAAATATTTAATGTTATAATGCACATATAAATCAAAAAAAAAAATCAAACATTCAATATAGAAAAATAAATATAAATAATGAGAATTGACAAATCAAATATTCAAACTGAAAGTAGCTTTTGATGACAATTCAAACATTCAAACTTTATATTGAATGACAATTGATGACATTAATTTTTACTTCTTTTTTTCAAATGATAATTTTTAAAAAATTAGAAATAACAAGCCAACGAGAGACACCAACAAATAATAAACTAACAGTAATTTTTTTTTTCAAATGATAATTCGAAAAAGAAATAGACATACCTAGTGAAATAACTTTGCTGACGGCAATGTTTTTAATTTTTTTTATCAACACTTTAATCTTTTTGTTCAATAGGGTTTTATATATGAGAAGAATATTGTGGAATTAATGAAATATTATTGGATATATTTGTCATTATATCTATTTTAAAAAAACTCATTAGCCTCTACTCCCAAAAACTCAAATTTTGAGCTTTTATTAGTAAAGACAAAATAGCTTTTTTAATCCCTAGAAACTCCACTCAAAATATAACCAAATACTCTCAAAATTTTTGAAAAGTATTTTTGTAATTAAAAAAAGTTTTTTACCTCTACTAAAAACCATACCAAATAAACACTTATTGAAGTAGTAATAGATATACAAAATAAGTACATAAAATAAAGTTATAATTTAAATCAATCAAAAAAAGATTTTATTATATAAAATTTTAATTTAAAATCATTATTTAATTATAATTATGTAACGTATGAGTACTGTTGTTTTTTATTTTTATAGTTTCGTGCACAACTTGGCGTCTTCCATTTCTCACCGTACAAATTATAATAATCAAAGTTCATACAAAAATGAACTCCAAATTCACATGAAATGAAGTCGGTGTCTTCGTTATTACATTGAAAGCAACTTCTATATATACGTCCCCACTGCACCAAAACACAGCCTATGTTGTTGTGTTATGAGCTCCTATGTAATAATGGACTCATAACAATTTCTTACATTTGTTTTTTTAATTTTTAATTTTAGTTTTTATATAGGATGCTATATGGCGAAAGGCCGGAAATTGACAACGAGCAGAAGCGAACGGTATTTGGGAAGTTACGGTTATTGTAACGGTCAAGGGACAAACGGCGAAGTGTATGAACTTAGGGAGGAAGATGTCTGGTCGACGGTTGACGACGTTACGGACGGTAACAACGACAGGGTCATAAGTAATTCAAGAAACGAGTGGAGTCCACGCGCTGCAGGGGAGAGTAACAGGGGTTTTTCTACTAGGAGGAACAATAGGGATGAGCGCCACGTGGGAGGGCTGTCGCTGGCTTTTGATGGTACGGGCATAACGACGGAGTCGAGGATAGTGCATAATCAGTTCAGGGCGAGTGATAGCGTGGCTGCATCTCCACGTGGGCATCCATTGGCCACGTCAGCACCGGTGAACGTTCCTGATTGGAGCCAGATTTATCGGGTTGACTCGATGGAGTCGATGCATGACTCGGATGGTGAACGTGATAGGGAAATGATTCCTCCTCATGAGTACTTGGCGCGTGTGCACGCGAGGGAGAGGAAATCAGGTGGCGCGTCAGTTTTTGAGGGCGTGGGTCGTACGCTCAAGGGCCGTGACCTGCGGCGAGTGAGGGATGCTGTGTGGAGCCAGACCGGGTTCGATGGCTAAGCTAAAAATGATGAGCTGTGATTGCAGTATATATATATTTTTCTTGAGCAGTGATTCGGTTGAGTCAACTCAGTCCAAGCCTCAGCTGCGAGTGAGCTCAAGCACCATTCTGTCGTGGACTGAACTGAAAATGAATTTAGGAATATGTGTCCAATATTTGTTTGTTGGAATCTATTTTCTGAAAATTTGAATATTTTTGATGAAATGGGCAAGTGTAATATGCCAAAAGGGCCTCTCAAGTAAATTACACTCAAATTCAGAAGCATGTTTTAAGGAATTACTTAGACTTGTTTTTTTTTTAATTAAAATTGTTGGAAATCTTACCATCAAATATTTATTTCGGGTTTAAACAGAGCAGATAAAACCCTGAAACGTATTCATTGGATTCGAAACCAGGACCTCAAGTAAGATCCTAAACCTTACCACACCTTGAGAACACTTAGACTTAGTTTTAACTCAAATAAAGTGACAAAAAGTACCATACCAAATCACTACTAGTACTTAAAAATGCAACAAATTACTCATAATTTGTAGGTATTGCAGATGATGGGGCAAAATTGATGGGGAGGATGAAAAGTTTGCAAAAACATAAAAGAAATTGATGTGGGTAATTGGAAGACGAGTGATACTCTCACAAACAATTTCACAAATATTTTTACTAATCCCCTCACTATAGTTACAGTGATTCACTGTATATCATTGTAAATACAGTGAGAGGGTTAGTAAAAGTGTTTGTAAGAATATCATTTTTGTTTAGAAGACAGATCAAAAGAACCAAATCGATCTACAAGTACAGAAATGAGTTGAGGTGGAGTGGAATAAATAAAAGATATTGCAAAATTGTGACAATTAATTGTGGGGGACCAATTTCAGGAGAGGCAAACAAAAACCAGTTGCTTTTTAATAGACGGTGATGGATGATAATGGGTGTCACATTGGGCACAAAGTTGACAAAGTCAAGCGTCAATAGAATATATTTCCTCATCTCTTTGTGCAATAAACAAATGCCACGTGATTTTGAATACATTTAGAGGATTATACCGTTGAATTCATGAATCTAACTCAATTAAAAAGTTGACTTATTTGGATGTCAAAATCACTTCTCAGCTAATGCGAGTATTTTCCTCAATATTTTTTCTCATATGTAGATTAATCTTTTACCTGATTTTTATTATGAGGATATTATAGTATAGTCCCACTAATGGGTGAGATCGACTATCATATTATGTTGAAATTCATGAGATTAAATCAATCAAAAAACTAATTTGAGGGTTGTGTTATATTTATATTTAAAATCTGATATAATTGAACATGTTAGATAATCAAGGAAATGAATGATTAGCCGCTTAAGTTGTGAGATGAATGTATTCGTAAAGAACTTAGAAGCAGTCTAGGTCTAATTAAATTCATGATTCTAAGATGAGAACAATTTCCCTCATTAATCTCTTCATTAATTAGTATTCATGCTTATTTTGACCAATCCATTGCATTATTCTTTATGCATTTCATTACAAGACACCCAAAAAAAAAAAAAAAGAAGAAGAAGAAGGGAGGAATTGGCCCATCTATTAGTGGTCCATTGGTCCTAGAAATAGAGGGCAACCCATAATGGGGAAAATAGCCCGTACTCAGAAATTTAAATCAACCAAGAAACAAATTTCAAAAGTAACTCAACTAACATCTTAACACTAAGAAACTGATAAATTATACTGATATAAGGACCCAGATATGTCCTTTAGTGCAAAACAAAAGCATATGAGCAAAATTTTCAGTCTAAATAATTGTCAATCCGGAAAAGAATCCCCTTCAAATTGGAGGGTCCAGTGTTGAAAAATAAGGGCGATAATTGGGCACTACAACCCAAAAATTTTAATATGACCAATTTGATATTTGAACGGCCCTCAATTATCATAAATATTAATAAATTTTTGATGGGTTTTTAAAATCGAGTCATATCGATAAAAGAGAAAAGATTTAAAAATCATTTATACCCATTAAAATTGAAGTTTTATTCAAATTTTAGATCTTAATATTAAATAAAATTTTAAAACCATAATCATTTGTATCAATTCTCTCCAAGGCTACTTATAGATGAGATAGAATCGATAGTTATCAAATATAAATAAACAATAATGATAGACATTCATTCAATATATAATCATAATTTAAACTGTAATTTTAAACTGTAATTTTAAATTAAAATTTTCATTCAGATATACATGTGGTCTATATAACTCATCCGAATTTTTTTATTTTTTTTTAAATATTGGCTGAAGCAAAATTTTAAAAAAGAACTCAAACGAAAAGTACATGCTAATGGAAATATAGTAATTGTAATTCCTACTAGCTTTAATTAAAAAAAAATATCGACCACTGAAGAGTGAAAAGCCCTAAAATCTGTGTGTCTGTCCACTGTCTAAACTAATAATTCATTTTGTTTTGTCATGAAATATTTCGTTTTCATGGACCCCAGAATAAAAATTCATTTTTAGTAGATGGAATTTATAATTTTTTTTTTAAAGAAAAAAATAGGACGAAACATATCTTTAATACTATAGATTAGTAGATGACAGCTGAGGGTGTGTATGGTTTTTTAGGTTGATAAGATTCTAATTTTTGTTTTATACAAAATAATAATAATAATAATTGATTTTAACTTTTCAAAAAACTCAATTTTTTTAATAAAAAAATTCACAATTAATAATTATAATTTTTGTATCGTTAATTTAATATTTAAAAATTATATTTTGATTAAATTATAATTTTACCATCTCATCCCAAATTAAAAGATAATTTTGATTTTAATATCTCTAACTAATACGTAATTGAGAAGGAGTTGAGTAACAGCTAACTGGTATTTGTTTGGTATGATATTTGTTTTTTTTTGGGTGAACAACTAAGACATGAACAAAGCTAACATAAATTTAGGGCACGATTCTTGCAACAACGAGACACCAGCAAGTAAGTTGGGTTGGGGTAAGAATTTAGAAATGTTTGACCCAGAATCTGCTAAATTGTGCACCACTGCCGGCTTGCCACTTGCCACATTTATATGCGCATTTCCTTTCAACAAACCACCGCCCACTTGCCAAAAAGCTAAAAGATATTTTTGAGTGCTATGTTAGTGCCTAGGGTAAAATTTTAATGATCAAAAGTACCATCGATCCGGTAGAGTTAAGAGTTAGAAGTTTGATCGGGATGTAATTGGGGTTGACTCTGAAATCTGTTTTTTAATTATATTTTTATTTTATTTTATTCAAAAAAATATAAAAAATCAAAATTAATAATAAAAAATAAAAAAATTGACAAAAAACCCGTCGAACTCGGACCCGATCATCGGTTCAACAGTTGAACCGTCCGATTCGACGGATTTTTGACTAGTTCAACTCTGACCGATTTTGTGGGGGTCACCCGGACCGAAACTTGGATCGGATTCCGGTTCAACCGGTCTAATCAGTCGGTCCGGTCCGGATTTTTAATCACTGATCAAAAGTCATTTATTTTTTGAATCCTAACACTGACGCTGCAGCGACCAACTCAATCAAAGGTATTTTAGGTCTAAGCTCAACTCTGTGCCATGATAAATATTTTGGCATTCCCTCGATGGTGAGCATGAACAAGAAAACATTATTTGTAGACATAAAAAACAAATTGGTGAGCTCATTCAGCAGTTCAGTCAATGTGAAAGTCAACTTGTTCATAGAACAGTTGCTCTTAAACTGCAGGAAACTCTTCGGAAGGGTTTCCATGATCATTGTCACCTGATTTTGCACATTAATACGTGCACCATAAGTTTCAATCATATTAAGATGAGCCATCATCCTTAACACATGGTCTCGGACTGATGTGCCTTCCTTCATTCTAGCGGTCAATACAGAGGCAATTGCTTCATGTTGTTGTTGGTCTGAAGGTTGCCCAAACATGTTTTGTAATGACTGCATAATCATTGATGTTGTCGCCATATGCTCATGTTGTACAACAAGAACCTCAGACATGGATGCTATCAAATATCTATGGGCTTTATCATCAGCTTTAATCCAATTATTATAGGCATTACGTGCAGCTCTGCCAGCATTAGGTGCTGGCTTAGGAAGACATTCCTCCATTAGGATAAATTTAAGGTCTTCACAGACCAATATATCATTCATGTCACTTTTCCATTTAACATAATTATCCTCAGTTAATTTTTCTTGTTGTTTGATAATGGAGATTATTGCAGATGCCATGGCTGAAAAAATAATAAACGCGCATTCAATATTCATTCGTCGCATATTAAAATTGTCAAATATTTAGGCATAAAATTAAACATGATGCATGATCAATGTATAATGAATTAGAAACGTAAAAGAATTATTATGCCACAGTTATCTATCATCCCACAAATAAGTGCCGCCGTATGGTATGTCAAGTATTTACATGATAGATTGAGACATTTTCAATTGATTAATATATCTGAAATAACTCTTATTCATATATTAATCAACTACCGTTATTTTGATCAAGGAAGCTTTGATTAACAACTTAATCATTTCTTTGTGAGTGTGACCCATTATTTCGGAACCCTTGGACTTAACTAGTGAAGTGCCGCCGTAAGGTGGGTCAAATCACCATATACATCTAGAGTTCATATCCTTTCGGAATCCAAACCTGATATTGACCCAAAAAGGACATCATCCGTAGGGGACGAAAGCAAAGTCGTCTCGAGGCGCTAATTGAATCTCACGTTTCTGGATAACAATGGAGATCGCGGGATATATTGTGGTATACCCATCTCCCATTCACTATTAAAAAGAGTAAGGTTTCTATCTCACTAGTATTTTATGAATCTTATATTATGCTCGGCTAAAGTCATAACCTTAATTAATATTAGTTGATGATATAACGATCTAACAAATTTTAACTTTTAAAATTTTATTCACTAATCCCGATTAGTCTCTACTAACCAATTAACTTAATTAAACTAATTTAATCAAGTTTACTTAAGTGATCTAATAAATTTTAACTTTTAAAAAATTAGTTCACTTATAGGTTTTAAAATTTTAGAATTCAACTAATGGACTATATGTCATCAAACCATTTACTAGATTAAAAGTACGTTATTTACTCCAAATATACGTGAAATTGTATCCCGAGTGCAAACCAAATTACCGTCCATTCGGAAGCGGCTATGGAATTTATATCCGGGTTTTCATCCGATATACTAAGGAAAATAATGTACTCATAATGTCCATTTGTTCTTAAACTTGAATTCGTAATTTTTAAACCTTTAAACTAATTAATCTTATTGATTCGTTAACATGCATCTTATATTCTAATTTAACTTTTAAATTTACATAAAATCATATTTGATGTCTTGAATATCATGCATGTCTACATGTTATGACATGTGAAAATACAAGAGTAGGCACCCTAGGCTATATGACAAGTTAATAAATAATTTAAAACACATATATATGCCCAGGTATGGGCTGAAAACGTTCGTGTAGCGTTCTTTGGGCGTTTGAACGTTTCCAGACATTAGCCAAATGTTTGAGTTGCGTTTTACTGGCGTTCGAACGCTATCGGTCTGGTGTTCGAACACTAGAACTTCATTTACTCCGTTCCGGAGCTTCCGGACTCGTAATAAAATGAAGTTTCACATACATACATAAATTGCGTTAACAGGGCTCTTATTTTTTTTTAAAAAAATATTAATCTAATTAGTATAATAAATTTAAGGCATCCCTTGGTCTTCAAATCTTGCTCCATGGTATGTTGTTGAGTTCTTCGTGGAATAGGTTCGTAATGAGTCCTTCGCGACATCGGCTCCTCCAAGTTACAAATTGAGTTACAAAATGGACTTATTACAAAAGAAATGAACTTACAACACTTGAAAGAATATGACTTTATGGTCTTACATTTCCAATACTAAAAATAAGAGCCGGAAAAATTAACGATCAACGCAATACATTCATCACATGAATCAAAGTAAACATTCATCACATGAACATTAAAAACCATTCATCTCATGAATCTAATTGTGCCTACTCATCACAACATGCATATTAATAATTTATATCTAATATAAATTATTAAAACTTAAACTTAAAAGGAGAAAAGGGTTAAGAAAACTGTTCAACCTTAAGCTCTTGATGCCAATTGTAGGAAACGACTTTCCTTAGCGCGACGGAAGTTGCTAGTGGTGGCACCGGGTCCGGTATCGATCTTCAAAATTTTATTTGCCTTCTCCCTTTGTTGTAGTAGCCAAGATCAATCTTAGGAAATGATTTTCCGAAGATGGGTCTTCAATCAGAAACGAAGAAGCGAGAGCTAAAGCAGAAGCAGAATAGAGGGTTAGCCGTAAGACATCTTCTCCTTGACTTTATCCCTTCTTTATCAATATATGAGAAAAGAACCGGAGGATCTAGTCTCAATAGGGGAATCCTTCATTTAGGGAGATAGCCCTATGGTTACCCGCTTTCCCCACTTTGGTTGGATGCCTAGCTCTGTATCCAACACTTGGATCAACCACTCGATCTTTCGAACTATGACTTGAAACCAACAAACCGAAGTGTGGGCTTCCTGAGAAGAATCGGCAAATGGAATTCAAGATGGTTCTCTAGTGAGGGTAGAGAAGTCTTGATAAAGACTGTGGCACATGCTACCCTCTTACACAATGCGTGTGTTCAAAGTTCCTTCAGGTTCATGTGATGAAATTCATAAGAAGTTCAACGCATTTTGGTGGGGGTCAGCAGACGTGCAGAAGAAGATCCATTGGGTCAGTTGGATAAATTAAGCAAAGTTACAAAGTTTGAGGGTGTCAGGTTTAGAAACTTTGAAGGTTTCAACCAAGCTTTATTAGAAAGGTTGGAGAATTATTCAGAACCCAAATTCTATAGTGGCATCTGTTAGTTCCATATTTGTTGATTATGTCCGTAACAAAACAAGTTCAATTAAGTTATAATGAGTCTTGAAGATCTCGAAATAATTGTACTGATATTTTACAGACTAAGCATGAAAGAATCAAATTTATGTTCGTGATGTGTTAGTGTATACGTTCGAACGAGTGGCGTTAGTATCACGTTCGTGTTTGTGTTTGAACGAAACTTGACAGAAGGTTCCCGTGCGGAGTGCGTTTATCTTTCAGTTCGAACGAAACCTTCCAGTGATTTTACGTTCGAGGTGCGTTTGATACAACGCTCCAACGAGTTTGCAGAACAAGCACGTGTTCGACATGCATTCGATTGGCGTTCAAACGTCTGTGGGTAAATGAACTATTTTGGACGCGTTTTAAGTCTATTTTGCACTTGGAAAATCTTTCTTCTTGCCCTCCCTATATAAACACATTATAACCTCATTCACAAGTGTTGAAAACACAATCTCTCAAAGCCTAAAATCTTCATTGCTTTCAACCTACTTGTTTTTCACCTTGAAGACGTATTTGTTTTCTTGTTTTCTCTGTTTTGGTGAAATCTGTCTTAGATAAATCGTCAACACAACCAAACCCAATTTCCTAACCCTTCATGGTTCTCAAGGAGGAAGATTGGTAGTCAGATTTTCGGCGTTCAATGCTTGCAGAGTTGATCCGTTAAGAGACTTCAGAGGTTCTGAAGAAAGCTGTTTGGTGCGGGCTCGAGGAGTTCTTCGAGTTATTGCAGTCTAAAGGTATTAGAGTTGACAGAGTTGCGTCCATAGGTATTTTACCATTACTGTAAGTTTTTCTCTATTATAGTGAGTTTTGGCTAGTAACCTAGATACATGAAGTGGTTTTTTTACCTCACACGAGTTTTCCACTTCATCACCAAAATAATTGTGTTGATTTTGTTTATTGGTTTATTATTCTACTTTGTTTTATAATTACTTAGACTTAAGGGTGTTTGTTAATAATTCATAGATTCAATATTTAGGACTTGTTTTAAATTATTATGATTTATTCCGCATAGGGTCAGAACCTTAGACGAAAACCGAACTTTCAGCATCAATTCTCAAAGCTAGATATTTCAAGCACTCTGCCTTCCTAAGTTCGGAATTGGGGTACAATCCCTTGTATATCTGGAGGAGCATTTTGTGGGGCAGAAAAATCCTTAAGAAATGCATCATATGGAGAGTGGGGAAGGGTGAAAAGGCGTTTGTTTTTGTAAGCAATTGGTTGCTGAGACCGAACATGCCTAGATCGCTCTGGATAGGAACCCTTATAGGGAGTGCCAAATTCAGGACTTGATCGATGCAGATATTTGGAATGAAAACACCATCAGAGAGAACTTCACCGTCGAAGACGCAGCTACAATACTGTCCATTCCTTTGCCTAAACGTGCTCATGAAGACAAAATGTGTTGGGGTTTTAATTCTATATGAATGTTCTCGGTCAAATCGACTTATTGGGTGCATATGGAGAGTAAGTCGGAGTTAGACTTTTCAAGCTCACCAACTAATCAGAACACGCAGAAAAAAAATATGGGCTCTAAATATACCCCGAATGGCCAAGATTTTCATGTGAAATGGGGTCGTTGGTTAGCTGCCTACTGCCATGAGTTTGTGAAGTAAGAAAATCATCGATTCTGACAGATGCCAGAAATGTAGGGGAGCTGAGGAGTCTATAAACCATGCATATTTATTTGCAAAGAAGCTAAACACAACCGGTTTCTCTCATACTTTCGTCAGCTAGTGGAAAAAAGCTAAGCATGGATCCTTTGGAGATGTTGTTTTGCACTGTCGTGTGGCGTTGGATAATGAGGAGCTTGGTAAGGTGGGTGTGCTAATGTGGTATATAACCGGGGGGCTTTGAACGAGTTCATTTTTCAAGGGAGATCAGTTGGTGACGGGTCAGCTGATCAGCTCTAGCTAAAGCAATTGCAGACTACAATTTGCAGCAACCTTAGCAATAATAGCAGACTTTTCAGCCACCGGGAAGATATAAGCATCTCCTGGAAGGGTGGTTTGCTCCTTGAAGTGTCAGGGAATTATAAAGGTACATGTGGACGCGTCCGTGAACCGGGATGAAGCTAGAGATGTATTAGGTGTTGTGGTGCGTGATTGGACGGGAAAGACAGTCATTGTGGTCGCCAAGGTTATTGGTTTTAAAGGAGATGTCGAGATTGCAGAGGCCGAAGCAAATTTTTTGGCCTTTTATGTGCTAAGTCAATAGATTTTTTAAGCATCATAATCGAATCCCATACTAAAAATGTTATTGACTTGATAGAGGGGAAGATGACTAGTCTTTTGGAAATCAAATTTTTACTTTCGGATATTCAGTTTGCAGCTAAAGATTTGAAGCAAGTTTTATTTTAAGGGAAATGATAACGAGTACCCTCAGGACACTCGTTAAGAATCTATTTAAGGAAAGTTTTGATAGGAAAAAGGGAAAAAGTCATTAATGATTTGACAGTTTTTTCATTTCCCATAAAAATGATGTCAAAACTTTCCTTAAATGAATTTTTAACGAATGTCCTTAGGTAGACCCGGCCAAGGTTCCGGTTTGGAACTGGACGGTTCTGGAACCAAACTGGAACCTAACCGGTTCGGTTAGGGTTCCTCCCCTAGCCGAACCGGTTGGAACCGTTCATCGTACGGTTCCGGTTGGAACCGGTTTGCATATATATAATAATATATATATTTTTTAATTTTTTAGATAAAATTTTTATTTGTAATTTAGTGTAATTATGTAATGTAATTTATAATTATGTAATGTAATTTAACGTAATTTGTAATTTACATAATTTTATTTGTAATTATGTAATTTTATTTGTAATTATTTTCAAAAATAATAATTTAATGTAATTATTTGTAATTTGAGTTTTATTTTCAAAAAAAGTAAAAAAAAAAAAAACCGAATGGAACCGGAACCGAACGATTCTGTTCCTGTTCCGGTTCCATTTTAGTGTGGAACCAGAACCGGAACCGGAACCGGACGGTTCGGAACCGAACCGAACCGAACCGCCAGCCCGATCTACCCTTAGGACACTCGTTAGCATAACCCTTATTTTAATTCAGGTATGGTGCTTATAATATTGTTACTCATAAATTAGCAAAGTTCACTTACAATAATTGTCTCATCGGGCTTTCGAAGAGCGAAATTCCTCCATCTATCTATTATATTCTTTGTTCTTTTTATTGAATATTCATTTTTCCGGGAAAAAAAAAATGCCTCCACCCGTTACAGTTCATTTTTATACTATATTTTCTCAAGTTTCAACCTATTAAAAAATAATAATAATAAAATAGGAAAATCTAAAATCTAAAAGAAACCCCAATCTTCAAGGAAACATTAGAATATGGTGTTAAGTTGAATTATCGATTTTTTTTATAATATTTTATTATATGTATTTTAATAATAATACATAATTAATATTTAATTATATTTAAATTATTATTTAATAATTAAAAATTAGATTTAATAAAATGTTTAATATAAAATTCAGCTAACATCGAATCCAAATATTTTTTTTTCTGATATGTGAAATTAATATTTTTATTACTATGTTAATAATATGATATTAATTGATTGAAAATCATATATACTCCTTATTATAGTTTATTACCAAATTTAAATTAAAAAATTTCCCCTTGATATAGGGGAGAAAATTCCGGTATTTATATAGTCAATTATAGTAGTATTATACGCATTCACAAAATCAAATACATCTATTCTAAAGACTCGTTTGTCCACATTCAACTTTCAACTCACCAATCGTTTTAATTATATCCGAAAGCTTCAACCTTTTCATAAACCCACTTCCCAAACTTGAATCTTTCTTCAAAATCCATATTTTTAATTTTGATCTTATCATCTTGATCTCATAATGGGTTGCTGGGGCAGCAAAGAAAGAGTTCCTCAATCTGATATGAATATATACAGATCAGGCACTGCTCATTCCAGTCATCAAGCTCCTGTTTCAACACAAACCCATCAAACTTATCAACAGCAACATGTGCATCCTCCGAAAATGACAGCCCCACAACCACAGCCAAGGCAGCAGCCACAGCCACAGCCATTGAAATCTGCAGCAACAAGCACAAGGCCAGTGAAAAAGCCAGAAACAATACTAGGCAAGCCTTTAGAGGACATTAGACAGTTTTACACATTAGGCAAAGAATTGGGTAGAGGCCAATTTGGGATCACATACTTGTGTACTGAGAATTCAACAGGCAATACTTATGCATGCAAGTCAATATTAAAGAGGAAGCTTGTGAACAAACAAGATAGAGAGGATATAAAAAAAGAGATTCAGATAATGCAGCACTTGTCTGGTCAGCCAAATATTGTTGAATTTAGGGGTGCTTATGAGGACAGGCAAAGTGTGCATCTAGTGATGGAGTTGTGTTCTGGTGGTGAGCTTTTTGATAAGATTATTGCTCAGGGGCATTATACTGAGAAAGCTGCTGCTGCCCTTTGTAGGGCTATTGTGAATGTGGTTCATCACTGCCATTTTATGGGAGTGATGCATCGTGATCTTAAGCCTGAGAATTTCTTGTTGTCTAGCAAAGATGAGGGTGCTATGTTGAAGGCAACTGATTTTGGACTCTCTGTGTTCATTGATGAAGGTGATATTTTCAACCCTTTTGTTAAATTTTTAGTTCAAGTTTCAATTTTTCCAGTTTAGCTTTGAGATTTGTGTGGATTATAACAGTTTTTTGGGAGGCCGTTGTTAGACATGTATTCACAAGAAATTGGTTTAATTCCTGCGAAATTGCGAAATTTGTTAGGTTCTATAATGTTGAATTCACAATTTGTGGGAAAGAGGAGTTGAATTTATTGTAATCATAAGCTGCATTTGATGAAAAATTCTTCTAAAAAGTTTCCTGTCAAGATGAATGGCCTCTTTGTGCATTGACAATTGTTTATTGAGGCTCTGCAACTCTGCAACAGACAATTAAATTTGGAATCATCTCCTACTGATTGGATTTATCAACTTGTTATTTTGATAATTTTGCAGTTGATTTTTTTTTCCTTAATGTGGCTTCTTTAATGCTTTTATTTTTCATTGTTGCAAATCATTTCTAGAATTTTAAATGTTGTCTGTAATTTAGCCATAAACTAAATTCACATTTTCTGTATGCTTATCTCAGGGAAAGTGTACCGTGATGTAGTGGGCAGTGCTTACTATGTTGCTCCTGAAGTATTGCAGCGTAGCTATGGAAAGGAAATAGATGTATGGAGTGCAGGAGTTATTCTATATATTCTACTTAGTGGCGTACCTCCATTTTGGGCTGGTAAAGGACATGATATTTTTGTGTTATTTTATCCGGTTAGATTCTGTTGTCAGCAATATGTTCGATCATTTGTGTGCAATAATATACTTTGTTCTTTTGCATTGCAGAAACTGAAAAGGGAATATTTGATGCCATTTTGAAAGGAGATATCGACTTTGAAAGTGATCCATGGCCGTTGATATCAGATAGTGCCAAAGACTTAGTCGGGAAAATGTTGAGACAAGACCCAAGGAAAAGGATCACTTCTGCTCAAGTTCTTGGTAATTAACCCAGTTTTTCTTAGCTCTACTGAATGTCTGGAACTGATAAATAAATATTTAAATCATCCCATTATGCTGTAGAGACACTCCTATCAGTAACTTTTTTAATTCTATTTACTTCAAGAGTTTGTTCCTTGTATCTTTTCTTTTATTTCTTTTATGACTGTCATTTTCTGTAGATTGATATCCAATTCACATAGCTGTTGAATTATTGAAGAAATTAATTTTTTTTTGGGCAATTTAGGGTTAAATTTTGAGATTTATTCTTTTTGCTGTTTATTAGAGCAAACAACTGGTGTAACCTTGTTTCTCATTAGTCTATCAATGAAGATTCGTTTTTGCTTTTCTTTTGGCAATACATTCATGTAAGGCTTCTGTGCTGATGGCTAAAAATGTTATAATCTGTATGGCCAGAGCATCCATGGATGAGAGAAGGTGGAGAAGCATCTGACAAGCCAATAGGTAGTGCAGTTCTCTCTAGAATGAAGCAATTCAGAGCAATGAATAATCTTAAAAAGCTTGCATTGAAGGTATATATCGAACTGTCTTGATATTTCTCCTGAAAACTGAATTCTTTTTACAATCTGATTTAAACATCTAACTTCATTCCTTTTAATGAAACAAAATCCAAGAAGTACTAGTTAGAATTTTTATCATCATCATTGCTGCCAACCCAACATCACTGCCATTACCACTCACCGTGCTACCATCACTTGCCTTTCAATACTGTCATACACGACCATCGTCACTTCACATACACTGATACCTGACTGATGTATAGTTTATCGATCTTCATCTAATAATGTTGGTGCATTTTGGAATTCACACAGGTCATTGCAAAAGCTCTATCTGAGGAAGAAATTAAAGGCCTTAAAACAATGTTTGCAAACATGGATACCGATAAGAGCGGCACAATCACTTACGAAGAACTGAAGACAGGTTTAGCTCGACTTGGGTCAAAACTCTCGGAAACAGAAGTTAAACAACTCATGGATGCTGTAAGTTATTGAGGTCCCTACCTCATCTTAAATTCCGAGTGCTGCATATTCCTCACTTCTCATACTCAACTGGCATTTTTGTTATCACTGTGTAATAATTTCCAGGCTGATGTGGATGGAAATGGAACAATTGACTACATCGAATTTATCTCTGCTACAATGAACAGATACAGAATGGAAAGAGATGAGCACCTTTATAAAGCATTTCAATATTTTGATAAAGATAATAGTGGGTGAGTTCTCAGTTTCCTCGTATTTGTTATATTAGCTGTGTTACGTTTTGATCTCACACTACACCTTCTTCAAGTCTCATCTTATATGATACAGAGCAGATGATTCTTTACTTCTTTTTAAATTTATTTCTTGTAACGATATGTCTGTGCTAACTTCAGCAACTCATTTATTTATATCTGTTCTGTATTATTTGTCACTCACAACTGGTGAGTGGACACAGATAAAAGAAACACAGTGAGATTTCATGTATAATTCTTTCCTTTTCCATATGCTGGTTGATGCGTGTTTCCAGTTTTAAATCAATAAATTTATGGAGTAAATTCGATCAGCAATTATACCAATGGAATCCGAGTCTTCTTGGTTGATTACTGGGTTAAACAGTTAGGAATATCAGGAGAAGCTGCCCTTCCCTGCGTTTTATCTTTTATGTGAATGTGTCGGAGATGACTAATTATATGAACTGTGTGATTGTAAACTTTTCTGGCAGATATATTACAATAGATGAGTTAGAAACAGCAATGGAGGAATATGGAATTGGTGATGAAGGCAGCATCAAGGAAATAATTTCTGAGGTTGATACAGATAATGTAAGTTTTTTTCCGATTCATATACTTTAAACTGTCTTATAGAATTATTATTGGTTCTGATGCCTCTTGACTAACAGGATGGGAGGATCAACTATGAGGAATTCTGCGCAATGATGAGAAGTGGGATGGCACAGCCCGCAAAGCTCATTTAAATGCCCAATCATGCAAGTGAGCTGCTTGAATCCTTGATCACTTAACAATGTTAGAGGAATCTGAACTTCCAAATTTGGCAGTTAAAGCTTACAAGGCTATCAGTCTTTTTCACTCAGAGTTGGAGTAGTATTTGTGCATATCTTTTTCCCGAATACTTAACTAACTTGTTCTATTTTTCTAGTTCTTGAGTCTCTAGCTATTTTTTTTCCCGACGATAATATTTGATTCTATAATAAGCTAATTTATAAATTAAGACAAAGACAAAGCTCCAGTCCAGCTCAGGCAGAATGCATAATTTTTAGCCACTTTTATTTATACATCTAGATGATGAACAATTTTTTTTTTTAAAACAACGTCACTTGATTTTATAGAATTTTTTAGCAGATAATAAAAATATAAAGAAAAGGGGAGATGAATAATCAAGTAAAATAGAAAATACTTGATTTTTTTAAAAAAAAAAAAAAAGAGGTTCAAGGAAGGTCGGAGGGAATGACTAGCCCTATAGGGATGAGAATAACAGATAGAATTGTGTTATCAGGAGCGAAGTCAGGGGTTTTAAAGGTTTAATTTATAAATTCAGGATGATACTAATAGTGGGAAAAAAATTTGATGGGAGTCGACTGACCTCTTATATAAAAGACTTCGTCCGAATGTGTCATTGTGAGGAATCCAATTCAATACCTACTATATCAATTTAGAGCATCTTTGTTTTTTGTTTTTTGTTTTTTATAATGAGGAGGTTTGTTGTACAGCATCTGGCATACCGGCGAACAAAAAGCCTGCAAAGGTGCCACTATGTCCTAAAGAAGTAAAGAGAATACTTGAATCAGAAGTCCTGTTGCTGAAAAATACTCAGTCCCATACGATTAGAAAAATCATAGTCTTTGCATCTCTAGGTATAAGGCATGGATGTGACATGCTAAAGCGTGCACGATCATTTTAGCATTTTGAGGAAAGCGATTCTCAATGAGCGTGGTTTGGTGGGGTAAGGTTCACGATCTCACCTTGAGGTCCTGAGTTCGAATCCAGGGAATGCGTTTCTTGTAAGAGTTTGGGACAGTCGGAGATTTTACCTGATCTGCTTAAGCCCGGAAGGGATGGTTTAACATAAGGGTTTCCAACGATTCAAAAAAAAAGGGAAAGCGAGAGGCATATGTGTCTCCAAGTCCCAGGGTAAGCATTCTGTTTACTTCATATGATTTTCTTACATAACTTTACTACGATTTGCTTAAACATGATATTTGATTAGCTATTGAGAGATTTAGAATTTTCTTTTCATGCATCTTCTGTCTCGCTCATCAGTTAAACAGCTAATCAATTAGATGAAAATCCCACACTGTATCCTCTTCTGTTAGCGCCCTCCTTGAGCTAATCTCTTATTGTTTTAATTTATTTTTCATATTATTGGGTCCTTAAACTGAGTAAAGGCAATGGAGAGTTTGTTTGTGCCTAAAATTATCAAGATCTTGAGCCAATATTGTCCAAATCAAGCCCACACAAAAGTGGCTTTAGAGAAACCTGATAGTGACTCTGATAGCAGTTCAAGCAGTACAGACCCAAAAGAGGCATATGCAAGCTGCACATATATAGAACTGAGGTGAGTAGAGAGAGGTCTCAACAATAATTATGTCAACACCCACACAATCTTCAGAGTCTTTACTTAATAATAATAGTTCTTTAGAACCAGTTCGTCTATCTTCGTCTATGTTTTTACCTAGATCTTGTAATAAAACCCTTGCGTCTAAAATAGAAAACCTTGTCGAGTTTACTCATGTTCCTGAAGATGCACAGATATCAGAGTCTTCTTTACCTTTGTTGAGTCCGTATAATATTTACCGTCATAAAAATTCTATCACCCGAGTATGTCCAGTCGTCTACTCTTGATCAGCGGCTCGACTGCACAGTGAATATGTAACTTGCAAGTTCATGCATATCTGTGAATTTAATGGCCCAACGTAACCTATGTGATCTTCACTTTTGCATACATCCGAATATTGTCATGTTTTGTTTTCATCAATAAACATGACTATATTGTAAATTACAAGGCCACTGCTCATAATCATTGAACATTATAAGTGGGACAGCTACATGACCCACTATGTGATATTCAAAGTATTATTCTTACTTTGCTGATACAATTTATACTTGATATTTGTTACCACATCTGTAATCCACTGGAATTAGTTTGGCTGTCGAAATGCAACATTATGAACTAGAAAGAAAAGTTAACATTCTCGAAGCGGCGTGGTTTGGTGGTGATCTCACTTTGAGGTCTTAAGTTCGAATCTAATGATGGCGTTTCTTGTAAGAGTCTGGAACATGCGGGGGTTTTACTTGCTCCGCTTAAGCCCGAAATGGATGGTTTGACGGCAGAGTTTCTAAAGATTTAAAAAAAAAAAAAAAAAAAGTTAACCACTGTCCCAAAGTTGCAGCAGAAACATTTCCCTAATGAGTGTACTGTGAGTACAAAATACCATTTTCTTTCATCAGCAACTTCTCGTAAGAATCTGAAAATGGCAGAATTTCCAATATTTAAAAAAAAAAAAAAAAAACTTAAACTTGTCTGGTTCGGTGGCTCTTTCTCATTGTGCGCGCGCAATGATGGCTTTACTGCTACATGTGGTCTCTGCTTTGTAGGATAGTCCTAAGTTTTCAAGAATTTGTAGTATTTATTTATTATAATGAGTATTATTTTTTTCCTTAAATTTGAAAGGCTGCCCCAGCATTACCCCTGCTGTCTGTCTTGCTTTGGATTTATATAATTCTCTACCCACAGAAAATAATTTATTCCATTCATGTACATGGAGCCCTATTAGTGTCTCTTTCTTTATCCTTTGTCATATTAAATACTGTGAATTATTGCCCATGTCCTTTAGCTAACTTTGGGGACACGTAGACCAGTTTAATATGGATTTAAGTTAACCACTCTGGCTTAGGATGGGGGTCCTTGTCATTCAATTCTATTCTAAAAATGTGCATTATCCTGCCACCGACACCACGAATCTTGAGAGAGAAGCTTATTGCTATTGGCATGAATCATCAGCTTATCATCATTGTGTAATCCATGCCCATACACCATCCTCACCACCCATACATACATACATACATACATCCAACATCTACCATTGCCATTATTACAAACATCAAGCTTATACAGGCCATAACAATTTTTTGAACACAACAATTGAAAAGGGAAAAACTAGGCATCTACTAGAAAAGCCATCTTATTGGAGCTCATTTCACACTCTTTTCTCCCTCATAAGAGGAACAAGGAAGAAAATTCTGAGCTATAACTTGATGTAGCACCACACATAGCGCTTCTAGTGGAGCTTGTTGGAAAGATTACAAACCTTTCTGATCTCACCCTTTGTACCTGTAAGAGGGTTGTTCTCAGAAAGAATGGTAATGGCTCTTGAAAATTCCTTGAAGAAGTAGTCTTGGCTCTTGGCCATTTTCTTAACAAAAGGTTTTGTCCTCTTGTCAATGGCTAGCTGGTGATCAACCATCATCAAGCCCTTGTTGTCCAATATGTTTCTGTAGTAGTTGTTGTCGAGTACCATGGGTGTGCCACGGTCATTTCTCACATATTGGACAGCCTTGGGGTCTGGGATTGAATCAGGACACTTGTGGAGCATGTGCTCAACATGGTCAGGATTTAATGCAGGGTCAACTTCTGGGTACAATCGATGCACTAGCTTCACACAGTGGGTTCTGCCAACACTGTGAGCTCCTGATATTATACACCAATGAGACCAAATTTATAAGTTATGTGCCTAAATCAAGCATAGATAAGTAAATAATATGTACATATCAGGATATATTATTAGTATTATATTACCTAGCAGAGCAACAACTCCAGGGGTGTCAATGCCCATGGATCCAAACCTCTCAAGAACAACAGACATGCTTTCATTGTGATCTGGGAGGTACTCCTCAAGTATCTCAGCCCTGCTCCTCCTGCCATCTCTTCTTCCTGTCTTGAGAGGAATGTAAGGACCTCCAAGCTGAAACAAGATTTCCACAGCATCAGTTAAGTCTCACCTTCATGTGTTCTTTTGACTAAAATGGTTAAAAGGGAAGTAGTACCGCAACAATGCCATCTCTACCAGACAGGACAAGAATATCGGAACAGGAAACAACACCAGGGCACTCTCTTTCAACAGCTTCTTTGATGGTCTCAATGTACCTGAAGTTCCTCATACCAAAGCTCCTGTCCATTTCCTTCTCAGACAAGCTCCTTCTTGTTGAGTCCAGCAACAGTGAAGCATCACATGACTATACAAACAGACAATAATGATATATCAATATCTCTAAGTCTAAAGCATGTAACCAAAAAAGAAAAACATGACTGCATGTGAAGTGATATGTAAATATGTTTAATGAATCACCTGGACAGCACAGTCATGGAAGATATTTCTAAGCCAAGAAAAAGCAGTGTTCTTGTGGCGCTTGTACAGAAGCTTAACTTGTTCTTTGATTATGTCCTCAGCTTGAGGGCACGTGTCTTTGTAAAAGTTCATTACAAGACCTGGATCCTCTTCATTTTCTGCAAAAGCTAGCCTGAGAGACACAGCTGAGAACGATAACAAAACAAAAAAGAAGAGAGCTTTGGCACCCATTTTCCTTTTTCCACCAACTCTTCTCTCACTAAAGGCACTGACCTTGTACTTAGATCTCTCTCGGCTACTTCTTAAATAATGAAAAGGGAACAAAATGAGTAAATGTGGATAATAATAATTAAAAAAGGACAGTGGTGACTCAGTCACTCAGGGTGGCAATTTGGGTCAAAATTCGTTTATTCGTTCTATTCGATTCGTTTTAAAGCGAATACGGGTTTCAAAAAATGGATTCGTTTAATAAATGGGTCAATTCGATTCATTTATTAAACGAATCGAATACGAATTTAAGCTCATTAATTCGTTTATGATTCGTTTTATTATTATTTTTTTACTAATGATTGTTATTTTTCAATTAAGATTCGAGAAATTATGGCTAATTACCATAGAAAAAAAATAATATTTTCGATATTTTGTGAGGTATTTTTAATAAGTATATTAATTACATATTTTATATGTATATATTTAATGTAAATCAACCATGGTGAATTTTGATATTAAATAATATCATGACTAAATGAATATTCGTATTCAATTCATTTAATAAACGAATAGAATATGAATCCTGATATTAGGATTCGTTTAATAAATGAATCGAATACGAATCCATCACATTTCGATTTGATTCGTTTATAATTCAATATAAATTCGATTCGTTGATTCGTTTTGTCATCGCTTTACCCTTGTAATTCATCTAGCATTTACTGTTAAATCTGACTCAAACTTTTACCTCATTTTTGTGTTGAAAGTTAACAGATGATGCTGAAAGCAGTAATGACTCATAAAACTTGTTTACCAGTCACAGGTTCTTGATCTCTGGGCTTACTTTTTTGACTATTCTTATTTTTTATATAAAAAATCAATAATAAAAATAATTAAATAGTTAATTTTTTGTTATTTTCTTTTTATAAAAAGTTAGTATTTTTTTACAATATCCCCAAATTTTTATTGGATTTGATATTTGAAATAATTCTATAAATTATTGCTTAAATTGTCGTCGAGCCACCATATTTAATCCTACAGTCTTATATGCATGGTCATGATCCACACCGGTGCAAGAAGTTCTCGAGAGGATTATACTGTGTGCATGATGAAAAGGTTTTGGCATCCAGCATCGAATATGGGCCATTCCCTTTTATTTTATCTGTTATTTTTACTACTGTATTCTCTTCACTAATTGGATTGTTATTTCCCAATTGCTTAATTTTTTTTTGAATACGGGGAAATCTCACGTCATCAATTGATGCGTGAGTAAATCGATGTTGTCCCAAAATCTTATAAGGGTGCTATCAGAATTTGAACTTGAGACCTTACAGATAAGATCTCAAGTTCAAACCGTTAGACTGCGCCACTTGTTGAATCCGGGGAAATCTCACGTCATCAATTGATGCGTGAGTAAATCGATGTTGTCTCAAGCTCTTATAAGGGTGCTATCAGAATTTGAACTTGAGACCTTACAGATAAGATCTCAAGTTCAAACCGTTGGATTGCTTAATTTTTTTTTTGAATACGGGGAAATCTCACGTCATCAATTGATGCGTGAGTAAATCGATGTTGTCCCAAGCTCTTATAAGGGTGCTATCAGAATTTGAACTTGAGACCTTACAGATAAGATCTCAAGTTCAAACCGTTGGACTGCGCCACTTGGGGACTCCGAATTGCTTAATCATTTGTCTTTAGACCAAAAAAATAAAAAAAATAAATAAATTGTTGGATGCTGGAACCTTATATCCATAGCTTGCTGCTAGCTTAATTATTATTTTTTAGGGTTAATTCTTTGATTACTAATGGTATTTCTTGATAATGTTTAGTTAATTTTTGTCAAAGTGAAAATTAGCCATTGTTGTTATGTTATTCCTTTCACTTTCATGTGGGGGCTATGCCTGTTTTTCTTTCATTATTACTGTCGTCTTTCTAAGGAAAATGAATGGTGGGTTATGTGACTTATGTCACTAATTAAGTGAACAAGGCATCTCTAATTATTTGATAGAAAAATGGCAAGGAGTTCAAATAAAATTAAATCATTTTAATAATAATTAATCCTGTTTAATATATATTTCTTTACTCTTCGGATATCTTTTTGAAAGGACCCATTAACCAATCACTTAAAAACACACAGCCATGGGCCATGACTTGAAATTTTTCAATAATAGAGTTTGTCTTTAATTTAAGCAGTGCTTACATTTATGAAAGCAAACCAATTTCTTGTGAAATGACAGAAATGGGTATTCAAATTGGTGGATGGCAAGTTCTTGTCTTTTATAATTTTCACTATAAAAAATACGGAGAAAAAGGCAAAAGTAATGTGACAAAAGCAAAAGGAATCCACATTTTTTACGAAGCAATAATACAACTTCTTCTATAGATTGATTTAAAATTAAAGAATGACAAGTTGGGAAGCAACAATTAAGGTTTAGGGGACCATGTATTACAACTTTAGTAGCCAAATGTCCTCATCTACCCAAAATGCCCTTCATTATGATTGCTTTTGAGATGATTTAACTTCTCTTAATGACCCTCTTTAATTATCTTTAGAGAGCCTCTATATTTTATAAGTTGTGATAATCTAATTAAGTTTTAAAATGAGCGTGATCGGATTCTATGTAATTATTGTTTTGAAAAGAAAATAAAATAAAAGATTTTTTTTTTGGAAATGTTGGAAACCCCGCCACCAAACTACCCATTCTGTGCCGCGACGCAGGTAAAACCACCGGCTGTCCCAGGCTCTTATAAAAAGTGCACCCTCTGGATTCGAACCCATAACCTCAATGTGAGATCCTGAACCATACACACCAAGCCACACCCCTTAAAAACAAGAAAATAAAAAATACCCACAAAATGAGTGTAAGTTAATCCAATTGGTAAAATTTCTTCATGAAAATAAAAAAAATATGGGATTTGAACCTCACTCGTAAAGATCGAGAGAAAAAAAGTGAGACTACAAGAGTTCTTTCACAAGATAGTATTGGCAGAGGAACCAAAAGGATAAAATTGGAAGAAATTTGTGAACCAAATATGTGGAAGCCAAGCAAAAGAACTTGCCACCGACACTTTCAATATCTACTCACACTATGGAATTCTAAAATGGCGACCTCATTACAGGATATTATTAATCAACATTGGATAATTTATTTGGATTCCAATTAACTTTGGTTATTAGATAAAGTCAATAGCTATATTTTTTTTGAGTAGAGTGATTCATTAAAGAGCTAATTGATTACTAATTAGTATATTATTATTTAAAGCATGAAATTGAACAAGCATTGCATAGAGATCCACAAATACGATACGTATTGGGGCTCAAAAATCTGACAGCTGGAATAAAGACTCGTGTACACATGTTGCCAAAGTTGGAACTTGTGTCTTGTGGTATTTTCATTTCTCAGAATATATTTTGAAAATTTTAGAATACATAAACATGCTAACAACTGGTAAAATTTGATTTCCATTTAAAAAAATATATATATTCTTTATTTTAGTGATGATAAATTAAAATTATTTTTCATAAATTTATATAAGATATTTTAATTAAATTTCGGATTGAACGAAAATGAATGTCCCGCTTATACATACAGTCTACAAAGGATGTGGTTTGCTGGCTAAGGATTTATGATTTGGTTGTCAAGTTTTGGGTTCGAGTCCAAAGTGTGTATTTTGTAAGAACTTGGGATAATCGAGATTTTACCTACTCCATTTAAATCCGGATAAGATGATTTGTTGACGGGATTTACCGTGTTTCCAAAAAAAAATGTTCGCAACTACATGGTAAAATTATGCAATTTTTTTTTTTTTAAATCGTTGGAAATCTCTCCGCCAAATCACCAATTATGAACTTAAGCGAAGCGTGTAAAATCATCGAATGTCTCAGATTCTTATAAAAAACGTCCTTCCTGAATTCGAATACAGAAACTCAAAATCAGATCCTGAGATCCAGACTACTAACTCACGTCCGTTATCATAAAATTATACAAATTCATTAATTAATAATAAGACAATTATTGAGTATTAACCAGCAACAAGGGGAAAATATAGAGAGGCACATGGAACAGGACCACCACTCGCAAATCGTAAACCGTGAAGTGGGGGACAATGATGATGATCGCCATGTGCTCTATTAATGGAAGCTACACAAACTATTTCATACAACACCAGTACTCCATGAACTCATTTCAAATCTTAAAGACATCTCTTCTCCAGTCCCTATGATGAGTATGCCGCAATAGGGACCGCAAGGAATTTTGCAGGCTTTTGATGACACATTTGCAGTCGGGTATTATGACAAAGGTGGATCTGCTGAGAGCTTCTAAAATGAAATGATCTGATAATGGTCGGTAATTTGTCACCGAGTGCTCGGCTTTTACGGTTGGCACATATCATATCATCTGGTCAACAACACCCTTTTGGCCGGGTCGGCATTAAGGGTCTTGATCAAAAAGAAGTTACCATTTCTACCCCTATCGCATTGTACGAACATCATAACACCAGAATTTACTACCAACACTTCTCTTCTTACAGAACATTGTGCTGGACAGGCAAAATCATTTGGTGTCGTTAGGTAAATTCAATGTTTTATTTCTGCATCTCACATCTGCAACAAGATGGCGAATGTGGGACTCTTTCCCGAGATGTTCACTAGCTAGTAACAACCACTTCATGTAATGAGACTTCCAATGGGACAAAACCGTGTAGAATTGTTTGGAGAGCAATTCTGAGTACTTCCATCGATTACTCAAAGCGAGTAAATAATCTCATGCGAAATGGGTCACAGAAAAACGCAACTTCACCAATAATGACCTGCAAAATCCACTTGCTGGAACTAATTAACCGAAAAATAACGTGCTAGAGGAATCAAGAAAATAATACCTTCAGATTTAGAAATTTCATATATCGATTTTGAAATGATTTTATAGAGCTCTAAAAGCAGTTCAAAAATCGGATCTTTATAGTTAGGATAAAGCACCTGGCACTGGCAATAAGCAGCCCCTCATCTTCAGACAACTCAGATCATTATCATTATCTTTAAATATGGATGCTCTTAATTGAAATATAAGTATATGACATGGAAATATGATAAATTTTCAAATGGGGCATTGTCTTTGCTATTGTTATTGGAGGAATGAACTGATGAGTCTCTCCCATTTTCCTCAAAAGAAGCCTATAGCTCTTGAGGTTCTACTCTAGTACAATAGTACTTACAGGATTTAATAGAGGAATTAATGTTGGTAGGTATAATAATGGTCAACTTTTGTCCAGGTTCATAGTTGATGGTATGATCCTTTACATGGTGGTTGAGAAAAGAAGACAGGTAGTTTTTTTTCTTTTGAAATAAAGTTCCAAGTTTCATAGCTAAAGCTAAATGTTACAGTACAGACAAGGTTTGAGGGAAAATTAACCCTCCGAAAACCCAATTTCTAAGTTGATGAGGGGTGTGGTGTGTGCATTAGTTTGTTGGATTGGCTTTTTGTTTTTGTTTTTTGGCTGCAAAAAACTTTCATGGAAAATGCAGCAATTTCATGATTCTTCCCAGAACCCATTTATTTATTTATGTCCATCAACAGGTATTCAATTAAGAGATCACGTATTGATATCAGAAAACTAATATCTCATCTCATCTCATGTGCGGTGCAAATTAATTGAGTTGGTAAAATTTAGGCTATGCTTCTAACATTAATCATGAGCATAGACCATGGGCTTGAGTAGTGACCATGAACAAGGAACAAGTATAGTCTAGTCTTACATAAAAAAGAGTCGTCAACATTAGAGGGAAAATACTTTCTGGCAGCACTTTCTACAAAATTCAAACTAGTTTCTTGTCTTTCTCACCAAAAACCTGATAGCTATTTTGTTTCTTTCTTCTCGCTACAAGAAAGAGGCATTAAAGGTAATATGTTTTAGTTTATCTGTGGCTCCATTCAGTAAAATTTCTTATTCTTATTCTCTGTTTCGCTCCAACATTTAAACTTCAGCGTTTTTAGATGACAATTGGGTGGAAGATAGTGTTTTGCCAAATTCAGTGACCTACACTTTTTTTGGATAACCGGGGTGTCCGGGTCAGCTTACGCGCACCTCGACTAATCCCCGGAAAAAAAATGACCGCTTTACATAACAACCATTTATTCAAAAAGACTCGATTTCAGTGACCTACACTTGTATCATTAATGGATTTTGCAAAACAGGAAGAGCATAATTTGCTGAATAAATTCGTAATGCTATGATACTGGCTAGTATTGACGGATATGCAAGAGGTTGGAGTTCAGAATAGGCACAGAGGTTGTGTGATGAAATTGTAAAGAGGGGCTTGATGCCTAATACTGTTGTTTACAATTCAATCATCCATTGGCTTTTCACAGAAGGAGATGCTGAGGGAGCTTCGATGCTATTGGCTGACAGGATTCATAAGCATATATGCCCTGATCAATTCACTTACTCTATTCTCTCACAACGGGGCTTTGTAAAAATGGATATGTGAAACAAGCTTTAAAATTACATAACCAAATTCTAGAGGAACGCGTTTTATAAGATACATTTTTGCACAATATCCTCATCAATTATCTCTGCAGAAGTAATAATTTAGCAGCAGCTATTAAGCAGTATGATTGTTGGTGGCTTGATTCCTGGTAATCAAACATATAAGGCCATTATTTTCCCACTTCTCGGAGAAGAAAGTGCAGAGGATCAAGTTTCATTGGATTAACTTTTCTTATTGTTCATGTTATGTGTGTACGAAAAAAGTAAATGGGAATGAAAGATTTATAAGTGTGCAAAACATATTTATATTAAATTGCAAAAATAAGGCTTGTGATTGAGCTTGGATGTGTGTGGTTGGTTTAATGGCTTGTCATTAGGATTAATAAATATATTTAATATATTTAATTAATCAAAAAATAGGCATTGGGCTCATATGATTCATCAAATGCCTTATTTTTAATAAAAATATTTTTCTTTTTATTTTATTTTCATTTAAATCAGAAGAATTGTGTTTGATCAACACACCTCTTCATTTAACTAAAAACGTTTGTCAGACAATAACCACTTCTTTTCATTCTTTATAAATGTAATAGAAAAGGAAAAGACTACATTAAACAAAAGAGATTTTCCAGAGACAACATTTTCTAATTTTGAAAACAAATACCTAGTAAATTCGTTAGAAATCGAAACTTCAATGCATATATTTTGATTTTCAGATTGTTGAATTCTGGTAGCAGACATCCAACGAACTATAAGGACAAGAGTAGGGGATAAGACATAATATTATATGCTAGTCTCAATTTATACAAGTCAGTGTGCTATTATTGATTTTAATTACTTGCATTATAAGTTTCTGTTTTTGCTTTGTAAGTTTCTGTTCTACTTTGTAAGTTTCTGTTTTTATTTGTGTTGTTGATACTATTTAAGTATATATAATAAAAACTTATTGCATTCACTTATTGTTCTATAACAATGTGCTCTAAAGTATCATTGTCATTCTTTTTGTTCATTTGCTTTGAGTGGTTAGAGATCTTGAGTCACCAATGAGCGTGACTTAACAGTGTAGGGTTCAGGATCTCACTTTGAGGTCTTGAGTTCGAATTCGGAGAGTACGTTTCTTGTAAGAGTCTGGGACAGCCGAGGGTTTTGCCTACTCCGCTTAAGCTCGTAAATGATGGTTTGACTGCGTAGTTTCCAATAATTCTTGAAAACAAAAAAAAAAAATTTAGAGATCCTGAGCTCAATTGTATGCTGCTTATCTTTTACATTTCTTTTCTTTGCCCCCGAGAACAACTTTATATATTGCATGGTAGCCGCGGCCAAATGTTCCATCTAGTTATTAATTTTGGAATATGTAGCCTGCAAGTTGCTCCTGTCTATTTACTAATTTCATAATTCATATTGCCTTAGATTGACGATTACGATTCTTACCCATAATTTGCTGGAGTAATTGCGTCGGTATCCAGATTTCACTCTCATGTTCTCTTAATTTTTCCAACTTATTTTTCATTTTTTTGTAACCATGTACATTTCATAACATCAAAACACAAATATCAAGTTGCTGAACATTTGTTCTCTTTTGAAATTTTTTTGATAGAATTACAAGTGGAGAGAGAATCCTATTGGTGTTGTAGCATATACCTTTTGGAGCTGGGAACTGATCAGGTACTTGGATATCCAATGTTCCATTGAGATCATGCCACATCAGATAGGCTCTACGGTAAAATGAAATGAATCAAATTTATGTCCCAAGCAATCTCCAACGGTCAAATTCCTTATCCAAAAACCTCATCCAGTTCCTCCATTTCCCTCCACTCATTCCCTCTCATTTCCTCCAAACCAGAAGAAGCATACATGAAAAAGATAAGACTTTACGAAACAAACCAAACCAAACCCAGATACCAAATTCTCTCTCTTTCCCTTCTCTTTGAGTGCTTAGACTCTCATTGATCTCCAAGAATCCATTATCAGTAATAACCATGACTTGCTCAAATTTTACAGTATGCCGTGACGCTTCTTCACTCTCTTTTGGCTCATTTCTCAACCCATTTAGGCTTCCTTCTCAAAATTCAACCCTCAACAACCCTTCAAGATCTTCATCTGTTACCCCAATTCATTGTGGTCTCCGTGAGCTCAGAGACCGTATTGATTCTGTAAAGAACACACAGAAGATCACTGAGGCCATGAAGCTTGTGGCTGCTGCTAAAGTGAGAAGAGCTCAAGAAGCTGTTGTCAATGGCAGACCTTTCTCTGAAACTCTTGTTGAGGTTCTTTACAACATCAATGAGCAGCTCCAAAGTGAAGACATAGATGTTCCTTTGATCAAGGTCAGGCCTGTCAAGAAAGTTGCTTTGGTTGTTGTCACTGGTGACCGTGGTCTTTGCGGTGGCTTCAACAACTATCTTATCAAGAAAGCTGAATCAAGAATTGCAGAATTGAAGTCTCTTGGGATTGATTACACTATTATTAGTGTTGGAAAGAAGGGTAATTCATATTTCCTCCGTCCTCCTAGGCCTTATATTCCTGTTGATAAATTCTTGAGGGAGGTTCATTACCTACTGCTAAAGAAGCTCAGGCTATAGCAGATGATGTCTTTTCACTCTTTGTTAGTGAAGAAGTTGACAAGGTGGAGCTTTTATACACAAAGTTTGTGTCTTTGGTTAAATCTGATCCTGTGATTCACACTTTGCTTCCACTATCACCAAGGGAGAGATTTGTGATGTGAATGGAATTTGTGTTGATGCTGCTGATGATGAGTTCTTTAGATTGACAACAAAGGAAGGAAAGCTGACTTTGGAAAGAGATGTTGTGAGGACTGAGACTGCTTCTTTCTCTCCCATTTTGCAATTTGAGCAGGACCCAGTTCAGATTCTTGATGCACTTTTGCCCCTCTATCTAAACAGCCAGATTTTGAGGGCTTTACAGGAATCCTTAGCCAGTGAGCTCGCAGCAAGGATGAGTGCCATGAGCAATGCAACTGATAATGCAAGTGAGTTGAAGAAGAACTTGTCTATGGTCTACAACAGAAAGCGCCAGGCCAAGATTACAGGAGAGATACTGGAGATTGTTGCAGGTGCTGAGGCTCTAGTGTAAAGAATTATGTGGGGTTTCTCACATCCTACTCAATTGCGCATCTTTGTAGCTTTCCTTATTGATTCAAATATGCCTGTTTAAGAGGAGTTTATTCAGAATTTACACTTTTTCATTGTAATTCTCAGCTGCAAATATACTTTATGCACAAATGAGAACCTGCAGTGTATGTATCTGGAACAAAAAGCTTTCTACTTTCTATATTTGTATGTTATATTTTTTTCACCCTAGCTTATATATTATATAATAATAAACTAGTATAATTTGGATATGTAATTCCAGGCTCCCTCTGTCCTTGTTTAGTTGCATACATATTTGTTATATCAGCTTTTGGTTATTGTCACATTTACCTTGAATAAATCAAAGGTTTATACTTGTTTATTAAATTTGATTTACTCTCAAGATTCCAAGTCTGAAGTTGTGATTGCTAAATATTTATAGTTGTTGATTTATTGAATTTTCCACGAACAATGTTAGTATGTTACTGGCAAGAATGTTTCAAAGGGGCGTGGTTTGGTGTCGTAAGGTTTAGGATCTGACATTGAGGTTGTGGGTTCGAATTCATGGAGTGCGTTTCTTGTAAAAGCTTTGACAGCCGAGAGTTTTACCTGCTCCGCTAAAATCCGTAAGGGTGGTTTGGCGACGGGGTTTCCAACAATTCCAAAAATATTATGTTACTAACAAGTACACAACAAGAGTATTCTTGTATGAAATTGTCTGTCTATTATTGAGTCCTCCCCTCAAATATATAGCACTGTACAGCCTAATATATTCCTTAATTACATTCTAAACATAGGAAAGTATCTAATCACATCTCAACATAATAGGAAAGTATATATTTATAATATCTTTGACAGCTATACTTGACATCCCCCCTCAAATTGATGCAGGTGAATCTAGCAGCATCAATTTGTGTACGAAAAACTGATGTCGAGCACAAGGTAGAGGCTTGGTGAGGATGTCGGCGATTTGTTGATCGGTAGACACATGAGGAAGCGTAATAGAGCTATTATCAAATGATTCCCGTATGGAATGACAATCGACTTCAATATGTTTGGTACGCTCATGGAAGACAGGATTTGCTGCAATCTGAATCGCACTAGTATTGTCAGCATGGAGAGGAGTAGGATCATTTTGTTGGTAACCCAGTTCAGAGAGCAGACCACGTAACCAAGTAATTTCCGAGCATGTGGCAGACATGGCACGATACTCCGCTTCAGTTGAGGATTTGGAGACTCTGTCTTGTTTCTTACATTTCCAGGAAATCAAAGCATCACCCAAGTATACACACCATCCTGTTGTGGACCGGCGCGTATCAGGACACCCCGCCCAATCAGCATCACTATAAGCAACTAGATCAAGAGAAGAGTGAGCTGGGAAAAAAAGACCACGATTAGGAGTACCATACAGATAGCGAATAATTCGCTTCACAGCAGCCATATGTAAATGTCGTGGGGAACCCATAAATTGGCTCATTAAGTTAACAGCAAATGATATATCTGGTCTACTGATTGTCAAATAAACTAGGCTTCCAACTAGACGCCGGTACAATGTAGGATCCTGTAGAAGAGCACCTTCATCTTTGCGATATTTGACATTTAATTCCATTGGTGTATCCACTGAAGTAGTATTGTCTAATCCAGCTAGCTGAATTATATCCTTGAGAAACTTATGCTGATTAACAAAAATACCTTTCCTGTTTCTGTGAATTTCTAAACCCAAAAAATATGCAAGAGAACCCAGATCTTTCATGTGAAAGGAAGCATGTAGAGCTTTTTTTAGTTCATGAATGTTGTCAATGTCAGAACCAGTAATTAAAATATCATCCACGTATACAAGCAACAGAACAATTCCATGAGGAGTCTTGCAATAAAAAAGCGAAGGATCATACTGACTTTGTACAAAGGACAAATTAAGCAGAGTCTTTTTGAATTTTGCAAACCAAGCACGAGGGGCTTGTTTAAGCCCATATAAGGAACGTTTCAAGCGACATACCTGGTGTGAAGCAGTCGTTAAACCAGGTGGAGAATGCATAAAAATTTTCTCTGTTAAATCCCCATGGAGGAATGCATTTTTTACATCCATCTGATTAATAGACCAGTCTTGAGAAGCTGCTAAAGCCAAAAGTGTACGAACGGAAGTCATTTTGGCAACTGGAGCAAATGTTTCTTCATAGTCAATCCCATATTCTTGTCTATTTCCAAGAGCCACCAATCGAGCCTTACATCGGTCAAGTGATCCATCAGATTTTAGTTTGACTGAGAAGACCCATTTACAACCAATGGGAGTAACATCAGAAGGACAAGTGACAATGTCCCAAGTCTGAGTGTAGTTCAAAGCATCAAGTTCCTCCTGAATAGCTTGTCGCCAACATTCATGTTGCTTTGCTTCTGAGTATGATCCTGGTATTTTAATGGAGGACAGTGTAGCAATCATAGATTTATGATAACCAAATCTTTCAGGAGAATAACCATACCTATCCGGCGGTTGTGAGATGCGAGTGGATTTCTTAAGGGGAGGCGGATCACTATGAGGTGCTGGTGGCTGGGAAGACATTGGTGGTGACGGTATCAAATCAGTTTGAGGGACCTGTTGATGAGAGGGTTGAGGAACCAAATCTCCGTGTTGAATATTATCCTTATTGCGACGGGTGTAAACAAGATGAGGTTGGAATCGTGGGATAGAAGCAAGAGAATAGGACTGAGATTCAGTAGGCATATCCTCAAAAGCAGGCAACAGAGAATGAGTAGAATCATTAGAATGGACTTTAGGAAAAGGATAAAGGTATTGTTGGTCAAAGAAAATAATATTTCGAGAAACACGAATCCGTTGAGCGATTGGATCAAAGCACATATAACCTTTTTGATGTGGGGTATAGCCAAGAAAAGCACATTTGACAGATTGAGGAGAGAGTTTAGTACGTTCATGAGAGGGAAGAAGAACAAAGCAAACACACCCAAATGGGTGAAGATGGCGATATGTAGGCTGCTCTTGATAAAGAAGGAAATATGGTGTTTTATTTTGAAGGGTAGGTGTAGGAAGACGATTTATTAAATGGACAGCTGTAGACAAGGCTTCAACCCAGAATTTTGATGGAACACAAGACTCAATGAGTGAGGAACGAACCACATCAAGGAGATGACGGTTTTTACGTTCGGCAACACCATTTTGCTGAGGTGTATAAGGACAACTTCTTTGAGAAATAATGCCATTTTTTTGAAGAAAATCTTGGAAACGCTGAGACATATATTCCCCACCTGAGTCTGTACGTAAAATTTTGATGTTTGTGGAAAATTGATTTTTAATCATGGCTGCGAATTTTTGGAAAGACTCAAAAACTTCAGATTTGCGTCGTAAAAAATACACCCAAGTAAAACGACTATAATCATCAATAAATGTAACAAAATATTTATACTGAGCATGAGAAATGACGGGTGAAATTCCCCAAACATCACTATGGATTAAATCAAAACAATGAGAGACGTGTGTATCACGAGAAGGAAAAGGAAGAGTTTTACTCTTAGCTAATTTGCAGGTAGAACAATCAAAAATAACATCTTTAGATGGTAGTTTATTTCCTAACACGCCAGATTTTAACATGAATGAAAGGGTCCTATCATTTGGATGGCCTAACTTCACATGCCAAAATTTGTGCTCAGGTTGGACAGAACAAGAAAGAAAAGAAAACAGATTCATGGACTTGGCTGATTCATTGAAATGTAGTTGAAAGAGTCGGCCCCATTTAGGTCCCTCAGCTACTGTCTTCCCCGACGCCAGCGCCTGCACAACACAACCAGAAGGGGAAAATGTAACTTTGCATTTATTCTCTACCAGTTGTCCAATTGAAAGTAGATTAGCAGATAATGCATGAGCAATGAAGACATTTTTCATATATGGAGAGGAAGAAATATCACCAGTAGCAATAATAGGAATACGATTCCCACTAGCAGTCTCAATTTTCAAGTGGCCATCATATTTGTTGACATTAATCAAATCATTCGATGACGAAGTCATATGGTTCGAAGCAGCTGAGTCAAAAAACCAGGTTTTAGATAAGGATTTATTTTTACCAGTAATTCCAAGAGCAGAAAGGGCTGAAACAATCATCTGCTGAATATTCTCTTGTGTAGGAGATGGTGTTGATTGTTGAGGAGTCGTCATGTTGGTAGTTGATGTCTGAAAAGCACTGGGATTACGACTTTGTGGACGCTTCCTGCATTCAGAAATAATATGCCCATTCACTTTGCAATAATTGCAAATTTTTTTTGAACATTGATTCGCAATGTGCCCAAATTCCTTGCAGCTGTAACACTGGATGCCGGTCATGTTTCGAGCTCTCAGTTTACCTTGGGCAGCATATGCAACATTGAGAACATTGGCAGAGTTCCCTTGTTGCTCTAAAGTAGTCTGTGTCAGAAGACGCTGCTCTTCTCGAAGTAGTTCACTTAGACAATCATCCAAAGATGGAGAATGTGTTCTAAGCAATAAATTTGATCTCACAACTTCAAACTCCGGTCGGAGTTTCATTAAAAATTGATCTCTTTGACTTGTTTGATGAAAAGTGCTAAGAGCTTCTAATGATGTCTCCGGCACCAAAGCATAAACAATGTTTGTATATTCGGTCCACAATGTCACAAAACCAGAATAATAGTCTTGAATAGACAGGTTTCCTTGGACATAATTGGACATTTCATATTCCAATTGAAACCGCCTAGCTGAGCTGTTTTGGGCGTAAACTTTCTTGAGATAATCCCACATAGCTTTGGCTGTCTTATAAGGTCTTAGATTGACGACAAGAGAAGAATCCATAGTCTGCAACAACCAGCTCTTGACACGAGCATCCTTTGTTGTCCACTCAGCAGCTTTGATTGGATCAGCAGGCTGGATGTCCGTTCCATCAATGATCCCCCATAATTCTTTTCCTTGAACATAAATCTGGAATTGAAATTCCCAAGCGAAATAATTCTTTCCTGAAAACTTGACACAAATTATCTCTGATTTCTCCATGAATACGATATCAAGAGAACTAGAAAACAAAAAAAATTGCTTCACAGATGATGAATCAAGAAGGGA
This sequence comes from Zanthoxylum bungeanum, assembly GCA_019454045.1. Classification (NCBI taxonomy): domain Eukaryota; kingdom Viridiplantae; phylum Streptophyta; class Magnoliopsida; order Sapindales; family Rutaceae; genus Zanthoxylum; species Zanthoxylum bungeanum. The sequence continues at coordinate 28,028 of SKCR01024002.1, read as the reverse complement.
ATGCACAATCAAGAGGAAGAACAAGAAGCCCTGATACCATAACAAAACAAGAGTATTCTTGTATGAAATTGTCTGTCTATTATTGAGTCCTCCCCTCAAATATATAGCACTGTACAGCCTAATATATTCCTTAATTACATTCTAAACATAGGAAAGTATCTAATCACATCTCAACATAATAGGAAAGTATATATTTATAATATCTTTGACAGCTATACTTGACAACAAGAAGTCAATGAGTGTAACTTTGTGGCAAAGAGTTTATAACTTGATTGTCAAGTCCTGGGTTCAAGTACAGATGGTGCATTTCTTGTAAGAGCTTGCGACAATTAGAAGTTTTACCTACTTTACTTAAGTTCGGATCGGGTGATTTAGTGACATGGTTTCCAATATTTCCAAAATGTTACTAGCAAGAATTCTTCTGTTTTGATCAAACAGTGTTGGAACAATTTTGCACAAATAAGAAATATATTATGAGTTACAGAACAGTGTTACCGTACACCTGGAAATTAAGAAATCAACTGGGTTGAGTCGCGGATCAGTTCGCTCTCTTTAAGACGAATTCGCGGCTCTGCCCAGGAAACTGTGCTTGCAGTAATCAGCCCCGTCGTCTCCAGGATAAAACAGCCCAGAAAAATTTATGTCTCAATCGGTATGCACAAAAATCCGATTGGTACACTCACACCCAACACAAAAAAATATTTGCTCGGAAACTATAGAAACAACAGTGAGGTTATCGGCTTTGAAATTGTTGGAAACAGAAAAAATTCTCTCTCGGCTTACAAAAATATTTTCTCTCGGCTAGTAAGAATATTTGCTTTCTCTCCACTTACTTTGCTTGCTGTTTCTTTTTTTATTTTGTTGCAACATGTATTATATTACACAAAAAATATATATATATATATACACATATCTTTTTAAATAAAATTTTCTCCAAAAAGATATATATAAATACATCCAATTAAATTTTTTTGTAACTTCTCCAATTAAAACTTTTGTAACAACAATTTAAATTTCAAAGCATATAACTCCAATTTTTAATTGAAATTCACATGTTACAACAATCTTAATTTAAAAAAAATGTAACTCCATTTTTTATTTAAATTCACATTTATAACAATCCCCCACTTGAATTTTAATAAAACATTTTCATCGAGCAATATAATATAAGGTCGTGCATAAATAAAGGTGTCTATCGATTGAACCTTTACATATTGTTGACGATTCAGATTATACTAGAGTAACTCGTAGTTTTGAACTCTATCTCTGACAACGTTACACACACAACCCTTCAGGGTGTAGTCAAAAGCCCGAGCATTACGGCCGTGCTCGTATATCCCAGTATAGTGAATGCTCTAGAAATTTTTGCCTAAAATTTCATAAGAAGCGGCCACACTTCTACATTCACATAGGTGTGTCTATCAAGAGTACTCCTGTAGCTAGGTACTCCACTCTACATAGAGTATAGAACACATTAAGAGTTAAATAACTCATCCTTCTATCGCTTCAGGATATCATGCTCTCAGAAATCAGAATGGAACTCACAAATAAAATAATAGCATGATTCATCATCACTTCATGACTTGTTATTACCCATTGAACCTATTTCTTGGGATCTCCAGTCATTAGGTCGGGTTACTATCATAAGTGACTGTCTAATGGCAATAGTCCCATTCTTTTCTAGGTATTGTATACCTTCTCTCTTGCTAGTCCTTTTATCAAAGGATCAGCTAAATTATCATCAGTCCATACATGATCCATTCTTACATTCTTACAGCACCAGAAGAGAGATATTCTCTATCTGTACTGTGTATCTACAATCTCTTACTGTTATAATAACAGTTCTGAATATTTGTAATAGCCGCGGTATATTACAATGGATCAAGACAACTGGTATCAGTCTTTCCCATAAAGGGGTATCTCATAGCAAACTTCATAGTTAAGCTGCTTCTTCACAAGCTGATGCTAGTGGTATCATCTCATACTCAAGGAAATATATCCCTTGGTAACCTTGGAATCATCCGAAAAGATGTTCCAATTAACATCGCTATATTCTTCAAGGATAGCGGAAAACCTCTAAAAATATAACTCTAGGTTCATGGTCATTTTCAGGTACCTTATAACATTCTCAATAGCATGTCAATACTCATACCAGGTCTGCTAATAAATCTACATAGTAATCATACGACATATGCAATGTCAGATATAGTGTAATTAAAATATAACGTTAGTTACCAGTGTTGTTCGCATACTCAGATTATCTAACATTGTCACAAATGTTCTTGAACAACTTTACACTATAGTCATAAAGAGTACATGCAAATTTATTTTAAATTCTACTTTTTCTGACCTAGTAATTTAATTCTGATAATTACACTAGTTTCTTCTAAGTTTTTCCAATTACAGATTTAGAAGACAACATAGAATTCAACAAAATTAACAACATGCATATAGAAAAAAATAAACATATCAATATATAAACATTTCACATGTTTTCAAACAGTATATGTCAATTTCATTTACTTAAAAACCATAAGTAAAATATTAGAGGTAAACCCCCACTATTTTCAATTTATCATTGAAGGTCGAGCCCCCACTATTTCTTAATATCAAAGAAATATTTTTCATAGAAACAATATGTTCATATCAATCATAAAATTAATATGTTTCTATTAATGTTATACTCAAAGTTCTAGGTTCTCAAACCTTCCATATTTCACATCATAAGTTCTAGCAGCTATAGTGATTTGAGAAAACATTAATCACATTTATCTTATTCACAACTTGTACATAGACCTAGAACAAAGCATAATCATAATAGACATGACGGAAAACGGCAATGCCTACCCACCATCCCTCAAATCCACCAAACATGTTGATCTCAGAGATCGTAGTAACAAGTTGGTCTTCGGTAAGGTTCGCTTTTGGAGCAGAACTCTTTAACCGGTAGTTCCAGGCAAGGTGCCCTAGTTTGCTACAGTTGTAGCATTGGAACTAACTATCATCATTTCTTGAGGGAGTTTAGTGTCCATCCAGATTGTTTCATTTTCGGTGATTATGATTCTTGTTATTCTTAAGGTCATAATCATTCATATTGAAACAAAGACCATATATGCATGTATTTAGGACAGCTTTAACTTTCTATTATTCTTTTGCAGTAAATTCATCATGATAAATATCAAATAATGCATCAAACATACCGTTTGAGTATTTGATTCCCACATATTTCATCATCGTTGTTTTATTAGTTTCAGCAATTGATTCATCTTCATTACCTTCTGCTTAGCAATATGACAGCATTTGCATATGATTCCCAGCTCTTGTATGTGAGGCCAGTGAGAATATACGCATATAAGCCTCCAGGAAAAACAATGTCAGGAATCATTGCTATACTTAGCAATGCTAACCTCCATGTTTCTCCACCAACATCATGTTGAACAAGAAGAGTATCCGTTGAAACGTTGTCTCTCTCCAGTGTACATTCAATAAGCAATCGCAGTATAGGAAGAAAAACACACAATGAGAACAATCATACTTGTCAGCAAAAAAGTTAGAAAAATAATTAGCAAGCTTTACTCTTCTTCTTCTCTCTGCCTTAGGTGGCAATATCTTTGCTGCTTCAGCAGTTGGCTCAGCTATTATATATACAACAAAATGGGAACAACCTTCAAGTCTCAATTGAGATCAAGCACAAAAAGATCTAAACTGATTAAATCATTGACACATGAATATCCAAACACCATTTTGAACTAACAAGTAACAATAAAGTTAAAAGTGTTCAATTATTTCTAGAACTAGAATCAATGAAAGCCATTTATGTTAGAAAAAATGAACTATATGATTGTATGAAAAATCAAGAAATTTTTATATTAAAATTATTTTTTTACCACACGTGCTCTTGGTTTTCCAACATCATCTTGAGCTGATACTATTTTCTCATCATCCATAAAAATATGTAACTTTATTACTATAACAATCAACCATAGCTATAAAATTAGATGACCAGATTCTCATCAAACTGAAATATATGTATCACCATTTATGATGATCCCCACTACTACCCTACGTGTCTCATATCCTAGTCCACTAGCAAATTTTGGCATAATCTTTGGGGTTAAATAAAGGCCACAAGATCAGCACAGAAGTTAAACATGGAACATGGTCAAGCCAATCCTAGTCAATGAAGTCATTGCATTTTCTACATATTTAAACCATATAAATAAGCCACATACATGGACTGTTCGACTTCCAAGAAATCATAAAAATCATGATTTCAATAACAACATATTTTAATCCAAAATCATTCAAATCGATAAACACATGTTCAATTCATTATAGGCAATATATTCCAAATAATTTCTCAAATAAAACTCACAGGATAAGTATAAAAATTTCAGAATATGACATCAGACTATCAACATCAATAATCTATATATCCACTCATATTCTAGCAAGCTTTGAAAAAATTTCAATAAACAGTTAATAGTCATTAATTAAATTATAAATGTATTTAAACATTTTCCTGCAGTTTCTTGAAATTGTTGACAATTTTAAATAATCATCTCTATACATTAACAGTCATTTCATCATTGCATATTCTAAAAGTTCAACAGCTTCATCAATCTTATAGTCTCATCCGCACTTATTTTTAGCATAAATGATATTATCAAAATTATTTACTCAAACATGTATATTCAAATACTGTAGATACATTGACAAAATAAAATAAGTCATGCACAATGTTTAAAAATACGGGGCGGCGCCTCGAGGCGGCCGGCCATTGAGGAGCGAGGCGGACCTCCTTGAGGCGGTGAGGCGGGCGCCTCGATCCGGAAATCGGAAAAAATATTCAAAATACATTCATTTCTTCATAATTCATAATATGTTCAAAAAATAATTGATAAGTAATCCAAAATACATTATTTCTTTCTTCTTTCATAATTCAGTATGTTCAAAAAATTATTGATAACTAATCCTTAAATAAACTATCATTAGTGTCTAGCGGCATGAAGCTTGGGTCAAAATCTATGTCATCATCAGATGGGTCATCATCCAAAGAACCCCCTTCACTTGTATTGTCTTCATCCACTAATTGTGGAGCTTTCCCTTTCCCTTTCCCTAACAAATAACATAAAGTCGTATTATTTTTTTATTTGATTATATAGTTGTATTATTTTTTAATTTGATTATATAAGTTGCATTATTTTTTTAACGTCGAGAAGCTGAAGACGAAACGCCGAGAAGCTGAAGAAGACACGTCGAGAAGCTGATGCGTCGATGCTGAGACGAGAAACCCTAGACGAAATTGAGAAGATGCGTCGATGCTGAGAAGAAACTCTAGATGAAGATGGAATGAATTTGTAAAATGATTTTACGCTTATTTTTTTATTTATAAAGAAGTCAAAACGACGACATTTTGGCACCCCCAAAACGTCGTCGCTTCAATGGTAAAAATAAAAAAAAATAAAAAAATGGCACAAGAACGCGAGGCGGCCGCCTCGGACCGCCTCGCGCCGAGTCTGCGTGAGGCTGCCTGAGGCGGCCGCCTCATCGGTGAAAGGCGGCCGCCTCGGTTGTTGGCGTATAAGGCGGCCGCCTCGAGGCCCCGACGCCGTGAGGCGGTGCGAGGCGGTCCGAGGCGGCCGCCTCGAAACGTATTTTTAAACACTGGTCATGCAACATATACACCAAATGTTTTTTTAAAAAAAAATCAATTCCAAAACATCAGCATGACTGTTACCACATGAAAGTTGTTACTTCATGAATGTGCTTATAAAACTACAGCAAGAGAGCTGAGATATAAGGAATATCATAAGCATACCAACAGAAAATCTATTAAAATATACAATCTCACAAGGTTGAACATCTAAAGAAATAACCATGTATATATTTTTTCATGTAAAAGCTTAATTCAAAACAACACTCTGCAGGATGCAAACATCGAATATTCTAATTTCATGAAGTATGAATATTTGTCGGAACTCAGGATATAAAATATGTTAATGCTAATTATCTCACAAGCCTATCAATTCCCTTAAATTCACTTCATACATAATTTACTTATAATTGCATCATAAAAACAGTAACAAATAATCAAAACTAAATATGGCAGATTGAATCTCGTCTTAAAATTGTTGGAACAATTTTGCACAAATAAGAAATATATTATGAGTTACAGAACAGTGTTACCGTACACCTGGAAATTAAGAAATCAACTGGGTTGAGTCGCGGATCAGTTCGCTCTCTTTAAGACGAATTCGCAGCTCTGCCCAGGAAATTGTGCTTGCAGTAATCAGCCCCGTCGTCTCCAGGATAAAACAGCCCAGAAAAATTTATGTCTCAATCGGTATGCACAAAAATCCGATTGGTACACTCACACCCAACACAAAAATAATTTGCTCGGAAACTATAGAAACAACAGTGAGGTTATCGGCTTTGAAATTGTTGGAAACAGAAAAAAAATTCTCTCTCGGCTTACAAAAATATTTTCTCTCGGCTAGTAAGAATATTTGCTTTCTCTCCGCTTACTTTGCTTGCTGTTTCTTTTTTATTTTGTTGCAACATGTTTTATATTACACAAATATATATATATATATATATATATATATTGTAGATAACAATATTACAATTATTACACGGTAATTGGGAAATCCGAATATGACAAAAATTACAATTATAATTATTATCCTCGGAGCAGACCCTAACGGCAGACCCTGAAAGCGGAGGCAGGGACTGATGAGCAGAGGCAGAGGCAGATGGCAGAGGCTGAAGGCAGAGGCTGACAGCAGAGGCTGAGGCTGAAAGCAGAGGCAGAAGATGAAGCTGAGGCAGAGGCTGAAGCTGAGGCAGAGGCAGAGGCTGTTGGCAGATGCTGATGCTGAGGCAGAGGCTGTTGGCAGATGCTAAGTCAGGCAGAGGCAGAAGCTGAAGCTGAGGCAGAGGCTGTTGGCAGGCTGAGGCAGAGGCTGTTGGCAGGCAGAGGCAGAAGCTGAAGCTGAGGCAGAGCTGTTGGCAGGCAGAGGCAGAAGCTGCAGAGGCTGTTGGCAGGCAGAGGCAGAAGCTGCAGAGGCTGTTGGCAGGCAGAGGCAGAAGCTGAAGCTGATGCAAATCAGAACTTTCCCGAGGCTTGTTGTAAAACAACAATATCCTTAAAACAAATTCGTCCCCTACCGTAGGTGCAGTAGAACGTGAGACGATTGTTTCCCAGGATACAACGGAAACGTACGAGAAAGGGCACCACCAGACTCGTATCCAACGAACCACAAAGTGTTTGAACTCTCCTTTTAACAAAACAAAGAAAATGATCTTTCGTGTGTGCGCTATGTCTTTCTCTATTTCATTTTTCATATTTGAAAACAAGAACTGATGTTGTTTATATAGGAAAAGAAAACACATCTCAATTAATAGAAATTAACTTGCCAATTAAATTTCATAATGGGAGATGTTACACATTGTTGTAACCACTAAGCTAATTAAATTAGCACTAATGGAAATTAAACTATGTAACCACCAAGCTAATTAAATTAGCACTTATGGAGATTAAACTTTGTAACCACCAAGCTAATTAAATTAGCTGTTATGGAATTACAAAAGGCTTGAAAATTGTGAACTTTGAGCAACAATTTCTCATTCACCCAAGCACTATTTTAAGCATATGAATATACCATTTCGAAGTACTCACGGAGGAGTATCCGAATCATTCAATAACAACCACTAACACGAAGTGGACCATGCTTAAAATTGAGCCTCAAAATGACAATCCCCCACATGAATGAAATTGGCGAAAAACGTCGAATAAAATTATTTTTTATAAAATATTTTATTTTGACCTAGAAGAGTTCAACGGTTCAACACCTGCATAGGATAGGTAGGCCACAGCCTTTGAACCTTCCCTTGTGAAAATATATCTCATTACTGGCTGACAGTTGACGCGATGTCATTGAACTGTACTGCCGTTCATGTAATTGGAGAACACATATCACACAGATATTTTACCTACACATTTGAGTTCTCATTATTATGTTCATTTTGGCCATGAACATCTACCTGGTTCTGCAAGAGTTTCTAAAATTGTGCCCCGTACAATTCCCTTTGAAGCGGCCCCACTTCTCTCTCACATAGGTGATTTCTTATTTAAAGTATCTCGTAATACTCTGCTCGGATTCCCGACGCATAAGAATCATTAAAAGCTTTTGCTTAACCTCTATCCATACGAGCATCACTGTTTCATTTCATCATAGGAATGGACTAGAGGGTAACCCCCCACAGTGATCCAATTATGTCTTTTACGAGTAGGTTGTCCCATTGAACCTAGATCTTGGGATCTCCAGTCAACAAGGTTGGGTTTTCCTTCGTAATAAACATTTATCTAATGGGCTTCAGTCCCATTCCCCTCGATGATTTCACAACTAACTCTCTATTTAACCCTTTGGTTAGCGGATCCGCAATGTTATCCTTTGACTTTACATAGTCAATCGAAATAACTCCAGTAGAGAGTAATTGTCTAACGGTATTGTGTCTACGACGAATATGTCTAGACTTACCATTATACATATTGTTATGTGCCCTTCCAATTGCAGATTGACTATCGCAATGAATGCAAATTGCTGGCACTGGCTTAGGCCAACTTGGAATATCCTCTAGAAAATTTCGAAGCCATTCTGCTTCTTCAGCACACTTGTCTAATGCAATGAATTCTGATTCCATTGTAGATCTGGCTATCACAGTCTGTTTGGAGGATTTCCATGATATAGCTGCACCTGCTAGTGTAAACACATAACCACTAGTAGACTTTGAGTCTTTCATGTCAGATATCCAATTAGCATCACTGTATCCTTCGACTACAGCTGGATATCTATGATAGTGCAACCCATAATTACGAGTAAAACGTAAGTACCTAAGTACTCTCACTATTGCTTTCCAGTGATCAACCCCTGGATTACTCGTATATCTGCTGAGCTTGTTTACTGTACAGGCTATATCAGGCCTTGTACAACTCGATAGATACATCAAACTCCCGATCACTCTAGAGTATTCTACTTGAGATATACCATCTCCCCTATTCTTGATAGGTGTAAACTCACATCTAAAGGAGTTCTAGCCACAGCTGAATCATCATCGTTGAATTTACCAAGAATTTTGTCCACATAGTGCGACTGATCAAGGATAAGTCCATCTGGACTTCTCGAGATCTTTATTCCCAGAATGACATCTGCAAGACCCATGTCTTTCATGTCAAACTTGGATTTCAGCATATTCTTGGTAGATTTCACCATTTTGACATTACTCCCGACAATCAGTATGTCATCAACGTAGAGACATAAAATGACATAGCCAACTTCTGTCTCTCTGACATAAATGCATTTATCACATTCATTGATTTTAAAACCATTTGCCAACATGGTGTCATCAAACTTTTTATGCCACTGTTTCGGGGCTTGTTTCAATCCATACAAGGATTTAACTAACTTACAGACTTTCTTTTCTTGTCCTGGAGCTATAAAACCTTCAGGTTGTTCCATGTAGATTTCTTCATCTAAATCTCCATTCAGAAAGGCTGTTTTCACATCCATCTGATGTACCTCAAGATTGCGCAAAGCTGCAATCGCTAGTATCATCCTTATGGAATTTATTCTCGTTACAGGAGAATAAGTATCAAAGTAATCAAGACCTTCACGTTGTCTATAACCTTTAATTACAAGTCTTGCTTTGTACTTGTCAATTGATCCATCTGCCTTTATTTTCCTTTTGAAAATCCACTTGGACCCTAAAGGTTTACATCCTGGAGGAAGATTCACTAACTCCCAGGTGTGATTTTGTAAGATGGATTCAATTTCACTATTGATGGCATCTTTCCACAAGGCACCATCAGCTGACCTTACAGCTTCGTTATAGCTTTGAGGATCATTTTCTAGCAAAAATGTCAGAAAATCTGGACCAAATGATTTTTCCGTTCTAGCTCTTTTGCTACGTCTTAGTTCAGGTTCAACAACTTGTTGATCTTCTGGAACATTAATTTGTTCTCGGTCCTGACTATCTTCAATGATAGTCTCATGTGCCCGTTTGTGCACATCTGAATTCGAAATTAGTTTTACAAGGAAAAACGTATTCGAAAAATGATGCATTCCTCGATTCCATTATCGTATTCTTGTGAATATCTGGTACATTAGACTCATGCACAAGAAATCGATAAGCATTACTATGTTATGTGCATATCCTATGAAAATGCAATCAACAGTTTTTGGTCCTATCTTCACCTTTTTAGGTGGAGGAATGACTACCTTGGCAAGACACCCCCCCACACTCGTAGGAATTTATAGGAAGGTACTCTTCCTTTCCACATTTCATAAGGAGTTTTCCCTGCTTCTTTCCGTGGTACCTTATTTAAAAGGTAATTAGCTGATAAGACAGCTTCTCCCCACATAATCTGAGGTAAGCCAGAGCTGATTAACATAGCGTTCATCATCTCTTTCAAGGTACGATTCTTACGTTCCGCAATCCCATTGGATTGAGGTGAATAAGGAGCTGTGGTTTGATGTATGATTCCATTTTGTTCACAAAGTGATTCAAAAGGGAAAACATACTCACCACCACGATCACTTCTTAACTCCTTAATTCTTTTATTCAGTTGGTTCTCAACTTCATTCTTATAGAGAACAAATTTCTCTATAGCTTCGTCCTTGCTTTTCATTAAATACACATAGCAAAATCTTGTGCAATCATCAATAAAGGTAATAAAATATTTATTACCGCCTCTCGATTGTATTGAATTAAAATCACATACATCGGTATGAATTAGATCAAGTGGTTCAGAGTTTCTTTCAATACTATGAAAAGATGATCTTGTTAGTTTTGCCTCAACACAAGTATCACACTTATGTTTGTTATCAATTTTAAAATTGGGAATATGATTCATGTTAATTAACTTTCGCAATGAATTAAAATTAACATGTCCTAATCTACCATGCCAAAGATTAGAATACTCAACAATATAAGCAGAAGAACTAGCTTATTGATATTTTATTTTGGGTTTAACAACCATTACATTGAGCTTAAAAAGCCCATCAGTTACATACCCTTTTCCCACATACATCCCATTTTTAGTCAAAACTACTTTATCAGACTCGAACACCATCCGGAAACCATGCTTGTTCAGAAGCGATCCAGACACAAGATTCTTCCGTATTTCAGGTACATACAGAACATTGTTCAGAGTCAACTCTTTCCCAGAGGTCATCTTCAGAATCACCTTTCCTTGACCTTCTATCTCAGATGTTGCTGAATTTCCCATGTATATCTTTTCCCCATTTTCAGCAGGCTCAAATGAAGAAAACATGCTCTTGTCTGAGCATACATGTCGAGTGGCACCAGTATCAATCCACCACTCTCTTGGGTTAGAACCCACCAGATTCACCTCAGAAACCACAGCAGAAAGGTTAATGTCTGAAACATCTTGAGTCATGTTTTCTAGCACATTAGCCTCTTGTTTCTTTTTCTTCTTCGGCAGTCTGCACTCAGAAGACTTGTGACCCATTTTGTCACAGTTGAAGCATTTTCCTTGAAATTTTGATTTCTTGGAAACTCCTCCTTTAGGGCCCATCTTTGACCCTTTGTTCTTGAGGTTCTTGTTCTTATGGCCATGTTCGACAACATTTGCTTTGGCCTCATGAGTCATTCCTCTCTTTTCAGAAATCGGTTATCTTCCTCAATTCTCAGCTTAAGAACCAAGTCTTCAATGCTCATTTCTTTTCGCTTATGCTTTAAATAATTCTTGAAATCTTTCCAACCGGTGGTAGTTTCTCAATTATCGAGGCTACTTGGAAGGTTTCACTTAAACTCATCCCCTCAGCATGAATTTCTGCTAGAATAATCTGCAGTTCTTGTACTTGGCTTATCACAGTTTTGGAATCAATCATTTTAAACTCTAGGAAACGGCCTACGACAAATTTCTTAGTACCGGCATCCTCAGTTTTATATTTCCGATCTAAAGATTCCAAAGCCCTTTAGCTGTTTTCATTCCAGCGTACACACTGTACAAGGAATCACTTAGCCCATTCAGCACATAATTCCGACATAGGAATTCAGAATGTTTCCAAGCTTCAATGGCACTGATGACTTGGATATCGATCTCACCCTCTTTGGGTACATGAGTATCTTCCTTTAAAAACCTCGCAAGGTTCAATGTGGTCAGGTAGAAAAACATTTTATGTTGCCACCTTTTGAAATTCTGACCACTGAATTTTTCAGGTTTTTCCGCAGCAGGATTGACATGGCTCACATGTCCAACAGGTTGTCTAGCCATTGAGGCAGAAACACCTTGGCCAGCCACAACGGCTGCCATATTAAGCCCAGAGGCTGATGCAAGTTGGCCAGCCGAAGGGGCTGCCACTGCACTTTGGTCAGCCACGGGGGCTGCCACAACATTCTGGCCAGCCGAAGAGGCTGCCATATTCGGATCTACTGTGTTTGGACTGATTTCCATATCCACAGAGTACAAATTTTGTTTTAAGACTGTAGATAACAATTATTACAATTATTACACGGTAATTGGGAAATCCGAATATGACAAAAATTACAATTATAATTATTATCCTCGGAGCAGACCCTAACGGCAGACCCTGAAAGCGGAGGCAGAGACTGATGAGCAGAGGCAGAGGCAGATGGCAGAGGCTGAAGGCAGAGGCTGACAGCAGAGGCTGAGGCTGAAAGCAGAGGCAGAAGATGAAGCTGAGGCAGAGGCTGAAGCTGAGGCAGAGGCAGAGGCTGTTGGCAGATGCTGATGCTAAGGCAGAGGCTGTTGGCAGATGCTGAGTCAGGCAGAGGCAGAAGCTGAAGCTGAGGCAGAGGCTGTTGGCAGGCTGAGGCAGAGGCTGTTGGCAGACAGAGGCAGAAGCTGAAGAGGCTGTTGGCAGGCAGAGGCAGAAGCTGCAGAGGCTGTTGGCAGGCAGAGGCAGAAGCTGAAGCTGATGCAAATCAGAACTTTCCCGAGGCTTGTTGTAAAACAACAATATCCTTAAAACAAATTCGTCCCCTACCGTAGGTGCAGTAGAACGTGAGACGATTGTTTCCCAGGATACAACGGAAACGTACGAGAAAGGGCACCACCAGACTCGTATCCAACGAACCACAAAGTGTTTGAACTCTCCTTTTAACAAAACAAAGAAAATGATCTTTCGTGTGTGTGCTATGTCTTTCTCTATTTTCTATTTCATATTTGAAAACAAGAACTGATGTTGTTTATATAGGAAAAGAAACACATCTCAATTAATAGAAATTAACTTGCCAATTAAATTTCATAATGGGAGATGTTACACATTGTTGTAACCACTAAGCTAATTAAATTAGCACTAATGGAAATTAAACTATGTAACCACCAAGCTAATTAAATTAGCACTTATGGAGATTAAACTTTGTAACCACCAAGCTAATTAAATTAGCTGTTATGGAATTACAAAAGGCTTGAAAATTGTGAACTTTGAGCAACAATTTCTCATTCACCCAAGCACCATTTTAAGCATATGAATATACCATTTCGAAGTACTCACGGAGGAGTATCCGAATCATTCAATAACAACCACTAACACGAAGTGGACCATGCTTAAAATTGAGCCTCAAAATGCTTATAAATAAGCATTTTTCCAACATATATACACATATCTTTTTAAATAAAATTTTCTCCAAAAAGATATATATAAATACATCCAATTAAATTTTTTTGTAACTTCTCCAATTAAAACTTTTGTAACAACAATTTAAATTTCAAAGCATATAACTCCAATTTTTAATTGAAATTCACATGTTACAACAATCTTAATTAAAAAAAATGTAACTCCATTTTTTATTTAAATTCACATTTATAACAATAAAATTTTTTCTCTCTCGGCTTACAAAAATATTTTCTCTGGGCTAGTAAGAATATTTGCTTTCTCTCTGACTCACTCATTTGAATCATACAGAATGGTGTATGTTATAAAGTGACTTTCCAAAATGTAACCCAAAGCAATGCAGTTGCAAAATTCAAGGAGTCGATATTTGACAACATGAGAAACCAAAAAAATCACAGATTTTGATATCTAAAGTTGAGGACCTTTGCTGATTCACAAACCAAAACATGGGATACATTCCATTTGCTTCGGCATAGTGTCTCCACAAGCCAAATTAGGTGGCCATATGAACAAGTCATTGTTTTCCTGATTTTGTAGTGATATTATTGTTTCAAAGTTGAGAAAAGTTCTCCCAGATAAAAATTATGATCCAGATTTAAACGAAAAATCATCTCGAATAAAAATTTTAGTTTGAGTTCATGATAATTTTTATCCCAAATCATAATTAAGATGGTACGGGATGAGACCGACACGGGATGAGATGTCTCGATTGTCATTCTCATACTTCAATGACTAGTTTGAGAAGAGTACTATTTTTATATACTATTACGTTAATTTTGGAAACTATAGGGATGGGTTTGATAATAGCTTGTTGGTTGGATCAAGTTAATTAAAGGGAAAAAGAAGCTTAACCGTAACAGCTGGCTTACATGATTTTGAAGAGTACGGTGAATTTAACACAGGATTCTCGCTTAACACACCAATGATACAAATTAAGTTGATATGAATTAATATATTGAAATTGAAAATAATTATGTAAATAGTTAAGTGAGTCATGTAATATTTTGTGGTGTAATTTGATGGTATATGATTTATGATCTGATCCATATCATGAGTTTGAATCTAAAGAGTGCATTTCTTGTATGAATTTGGGATAATGTGGGAACACAAAAATCTGGGGCGACGCATGCTGTCCCGGGCTCGCGGCCCGGTCGGGAGTACGGAGTAGTCACGGGGGACTAAACCGGAGAATAATGGAGTCGCCACCCGGTGTGAACCGGGAAAATGAGATTTAAGGCCGCACTCACCCCTCGCAAGGGAAGACCTCAAACCGTTGGGTTCGGAATGGTCTCTTACTTATGCCATTTGTAATGAAAGGATTTACATAATAATTTAATCAGGCTTAAGTAACATTTATTCCTAAGAATATCATGCTTCTATATTCATGGGTACAAAATAACACTCATACATACATTTCGCATATATCTCATATCTAATAACACATGTCTAACAAAATACCTCAAAGTAACAATGAACATACAACTTCATTCAGCATATCATATTCATGAAAACACAAGCATACATAATATCCGCACAAGCATACACGTGAGCACTCTTCCAAGTGATACGTGGAATTGTATCCCAAGTACAGACCGCATTACCGTCCATTCGGAATCGGCTACGGAATTTATGTCTGGGTTTCCATCCGATATATCACAAGAAATAATACTCCAAAGTCATCATGGCATAGGCATATGAATCGTAATGCGTTAAATCAAGACTAAGGCAAACGACGCAACTAATGGAATAAACATGCTTTTCATTATTATGTGCACAAAGATAAGAATGACTATGTGTGGTTCCATAAAAATCACATAAAAAACAATTATACGTGGCATGTGATGAATATGTCTCAGTTTAGTGTGTTCGCGTTCGTGTAGCGTTCGTAAACGCGTTCGAACGGAAATGAAACAGAATGCTCACGTTCGTATGACGTTTGTTAACGCGTTCGAACGGAAATGAAACATAATGCTCATGTTCGTATGGCGTTTGTTAACGCGTTCGAACGGAAATGAAACAGAATGCTCACGTTCGTATGGCGTTTGTTAACGCGTTCGAACGAAAATGAAACAGAATGCTCACGTTCGTATGGCGTTTGTTAACGCGTTCGAACAGAAGTGAGACCTGATGCATGATAAGGCGAAATGTATGCGCGTTCGAGTTGCGTTCGTAAACGCGTTCGAACGGGAACAGACCTGATGCATGTAATGGGACGCAATACATAAACAACAAAATAAAGGGGCGCGGCGAAGTACTGCCGTAAAGGTGGCCTTTTGGGGCTCTTGGTCTCTCAAAGAGAGGACATTTAGACTAACATACTAAGCCCATGCGCGTCACATCACACATACAAAAATAGAGCCAATCATATCAAAACCTAGTATGCCCGATTGAACACATCTTACATCCAATCCGAACACACATCAACCGGCGCGGCAAAGCATCGTGGTAAAGGGTTTTAACCCCTCCCCTTAAGGGATCTTTCATTCCACTTACTAAGCCCATGCGCTTGATTGAACCATGCATAAAAAGATAAAATCAATAATATCAAACTAAGTATGCCCGATTGAACGTATCTTGCATCCAACCGAACATACATCAACCGGCGCGGCGAAGTAGTGTCACAAAGGTGGCCTTTTCGGCTCTTCGTCTCTCAAATAGAGGACCTTTGGACTAACTCACTAAGCCCATGCGCTTGATTGAATTATGCGTAAATAAACAACATACAGAATTCAAGTGAAAAATAAACAAACCAAAGCAACACAAGGCAAAAGATAGTGCCGTTTACTCAAGCGGTACGTGGAGTTGTGTCCCGAGTACAGATCATATTACCGTCCATTCGGAATCGGCTATGAAATTTATGTCCGGGTTTCCATCCGATATACCGCGAGAGTTAACACATTTCTCATTCATCCCATACCCACAACACACATCATACATAAACAGGATTCAACGAATAAGTAAAATATAATCCAAAATAAACAACAAAAATCACGTAGAGATGGGTGTGAAAAGTACCCTCAGGTCTAACCTTTTAAGCCGTCTCTCGGACTCATGTTTCACGAAGATCGAAAGGGGTAAAGCTCCGCAACTTTTCTGGTTCACTGGTTCAACGTCCTAGCTCACTGCTTTGCTGTTTTGCTTGCGGTTCGAACTCCGTTCTGCTCCTGTTCGGCCTCTGTCTTGCTGCTCACTGCTCGGGCCACCTGTTTTAACGTTTTCAATGAACTATTCCAAGTTTGTGTGGGTTCTTAGTGCAGATTTTTTTGTGATATCTTAAGGATTAAAGGTGCAGTTTTTTGTGCAGTTTTTTAGTGTTTTAGGGGGCTGTTTTAGGGTGATTTTGCTGCTGTTTGGGCGTGTAAAACAGTGCAGTTTTTGTTGTAATTTCAGTGATGGAGGGCTGCTGTATAGGGCTGGTTTCGGTGATGTGTGGGGGGTTTACGGAGGTGGTTTTCAGTGGTGGTTAGGGGCTGTATTGGTGGTTGTATTGGCTACAGAAATTCGGCTATGGAGGGGTGCAAGGGAGATGGTGTTCACGGCTAAGGAGGATGAGGTGGAGAGAAATTTTTTTGTCTTGATTTCTTGCTTTGGCCGTGAGTCTTGGTGTGTTTCTAAGGCTTGGGCGTGACTTAGGTTGTGTGAAGGGAGTGAATGGCTTTGGTTAGGGGTTGTTTATATAGAGAAGGGTTAGGGCTTCACCTTGTCTCACAAGGAAGGGATTTGGTGCATTCAATAAGGATATGATTTAGTGCTAGGTAAGGAAAGCAATGGATTTGATTGGGGGACATGTCTTGGCTAGATAGGAATACAATATATTTGATTGGTTAGGATTAGGCATTTAATTTGTTAGATTAGGAAGTCAATATTTTTAATTTGTTATGATTGATTTTAATTAGGTATATCATCTTTTTAATTTAGGTATATAATATATTCAAATTATTTAAATTAGGCATGATTTTAGTTTAAGTTTGGTAAATGTTTTAAATATTTTATTTAATGTTTAATGATTAAATTAATATTTATTTATTTAATTTGGGATGTGTTTTATGGGCTTTGGGGAGCTAAATGGGCTGGGGTGTGAGGCTAGCAGCAAAACCAGAATTACCGACACCGTTCGAACGCTCCCTCGAACGCGACACGAACGCCCGCAATCTGTTTACCGTTCGAACGAAGTAATGAACGCAGCACTAACGAAGATAGTGAGCTTGTTTATTCTGAATTTCCCCTTCCGATATCCGTTTCCCGCGGCTTTCGTGACTCAAAAGGTAGTGCCTCCAAATGAGACTCATCATCGGGTTTCACATGCAAAAATGCAATGCCTACAGATAACCGATAATTTTATCTACTCCGCTTAAGCCCGAGATCAGATGATTTGACGCCATCGTTCCAAAAAAAAAAGTCTTGTAACATTTTTTAATCAATCAATCAAGTCATGTACATAAGTAAGTTATTAACTTAGCATAAATGTATTTGTACAATTGTTTGTTTTTATTTTTGAAATGGTTGGAAATTCCGTCGTCAAATCACTCATTTCGAACTTAAACATAACAAGTAAAACTTTGGCTGTCACATGTTCTTATCAGAAACGCACTCCATGAATTCGGACTCATGACCTCAAAGTGAGATCCTAAACCTTATATTACCAAATCACGTTACTCAGGGACATACAATTATTTATTGCTATGAGAAATGATATACGTACTCTATTTTCTACTAATGATTTTCCAGAACGACAATACTCAATGCGTTTTGGTGAAATGATGTTATCCAAGAATTGTCTTATGTTGATAACCGAACATCTCATGACCAAGTTATAAAAAACAAACCCTAACCTCCAAATCAGACATTTCACCAAATTTATAGTCGTCTCTTTCTCCAACTCAAATTCGTAGCTGCCTGTAGTACTCCAATCGACTGAGATTTACTTCTCCAAATCCTGCTGGTAGCTGCCTGTAGTAACTTCGATGG
The DNA here is from genome assembly GCA_019454045.1 of Zanthoxylum bungeanum. NCBI lineage: Eukaryota > Viridiplantae > Streptophyta > Magnoliopsida > Sapindales > Rutaceae > Zanthoxylum > Zanthoxylum bungeanum. Next base: position 9,396 of record SKCR01024002.1, on the reverse strand, counting down.
TTCTACATAGCTGGAATGAAGGAACGTTCACCTGTAGAACAAATGAACGTTCGCTGGAACGGTTGAACGAAGGAACATAGTTGGAATTATTGGACAAATAGAGAAGTGCAAATAGCTGGAACGAAGAACAGAGGTAACATAATTTGAGTAAATGGAGTAGTAACTGGAGTAAGTGTATGTTTAATTTGATTTTTTTTTTTAAGTTGTTCAATTTGCAAAACTGTGACATATATTCAACGGTTAACATCCAACGAAGAATTTAGAAATAGAAATTGAATTTGAAGAGGATGAGGGTGTAGATGTAAACGTTAATGAAATTGATGACAATGACGATGATGAACCAAAGACATATATGGTTTTTGATAATGCTAATGAGATGTTTAGTTATTACAAAGAATATGGTAAACGAAAGGGGTTTCCAGTGGTGCGCAAAAGTAGTAAAAAGGGAGGTGATGAGATTGTTAGGTATGCGACATTTGCTTGTGGGAGAAGCGGTTTTTCAAAAACAGCCGCGAGTAATATTTGAAGGCCGCAACCTAATTCAAAAATTGGTTGCAATGCTAAAATATGTGGATGTGTAGATGAAGTTGGAAAATGGAGGGTTCGAACTTTAGTTCTCGAGCACAACCATGAATTATTATCGCCATCGAAGTCCAAGTATTTCAGATGTAACCGTAGCATCAATGTACATGCAAAAAGGAAACTCGAGATAAATGATCGAGCTGGAATTAGAGTTGCCTAAAGTAGCAATTCTCTTGTTATTGAAGCCGGTGGGCATGAAAATGTTAAATTCACGGCAAGAGACTGTAGAAATCATGTTGACAAACAAAGAAGATTACGGCTTGGCGAAGGAGATGCAGTTGCTTTACAAAACTACTTGATGAAAATGCAAGCAGACGATGATAGATTTTACTTTAGCTTGAACTTGGATGATGAAGGTCGATTGAAAAATGTATTTTGGGCTGATCCGAGGAGTTGGACAGCCTACAAATCTTTTGGTGATGTTATTACATTTGACACCACATATCTAACAAATAAGTATGACATGCCATTCGCTCCATTTGTGGGAGTTAATCATCATGGTCATTCTATATTGTTAGGATGTGGATTGATATCACATGAGGACACTGAGACTTTTACATGGTTATTTAGGACATGGTTATCTTGCATGTCCAATATTGCACCTATTGGAATCATCACTGACCAAGACAGTGCAATGAAAATATATCCTTTTATTTTTATTTAAACATTACACAAAAGAGAAACATTATGCTTATGAAGTTTGTATGCAATATTTACATATAAAAATAGACAAAATGACATTTTAAGTTTGTATTCCATAATTCTGTGTTGATAAATTCAGGCAAATTAAAAGTCTAAAGTACAAGAGAAAAATATCACCATTAAACTGTGGAATTTGATCCCTTAAAATGTGCTTGATTTAGAGAGTGATCTTTCAGATACAAAAAATGTCTCAAAACCTGCAAGTGAAAGGTCCTAAAACCTCTTAAGTGTTCATAATAACACACTATTACACACCTTAAAAGTATTCATTGGCAGAAAGTTTACATTAAATTAAATAACATATTATAAATATGATACATAGCAATAGAAAAATAATTATTTCAGCTGCATATTTTTTAATGAGACTCATTTCTCGATTTCCTAGTTCATCCCTTATCAACTTCCGGATTTCACCTAGTAAAATTTCATTATTAAGTTCGTTCCCCTTTCGATCTTCCGCCCATTGATCATCGTCATTTCAGTCAAAGGCCATACAATCCTTGCATTTCCAAAACTTTCGATTTGGATTCCGCGGTGTACTATAAGTCTATAACATTTGGTAACCATTTGGGCATTTGCGACAACGTCGCCGTTCCACTGAATTTGCACTTGTGCTAGATGACATTATGATTACAAATCATCTGCAAAATACATCATAACATAAACTTTAGGTAAGAATAAGACAGAAAATAAACAAATACATCCTACTCATATTCAACCTACGCTACGCATATGACATAACGTATTCAACCTACATAGTCATAAACAAATACATCCTACTCATATTCAACCTACGCTACGCATATGACATAACGTATTCAACCTACACAGTCATTCACAACATATTCATTAACCAGTGAAACATAAGGTTGCGATAAACTAAATTCAACCACGAAACACAAAAACCAAATTCAACAGACACCGACTACTCCAATCGACTGTTGCTGTTACCTAAGCAAAATTAGGCCTTTCTATATTCAACTGTAAAATGCATCATAACATACATTTTAGCCAAGTTTCATTTTGAACCACTTCAATCAAAAATGAAATTAAACATACATTCAACTGCAAAATACATCATAACATAAAATTTACCCAAACTTCAAACAAAAATCAATTTAAACATATAATGACTACTTCAGTGAGTGTTGCTGTTACCCGGGGTCGAATATGCTCCTCAAATTTTGTTACATTCGTTCTTTGGTCCAGCTATTTGCACTTCGTTCTTCGTTGTAGCTATGTTCCTTCGTTCAACTGTTTCAGCGAATGTTCATGTGTCACTCGTTGCGGTGATTGCCGAATTCGGTGTAGCTATCATCGTTGGTGTCACTCGTCGTGTGGTAGATTGGGAACGACTGCTGGATTCTTTTAATGTCGCCGCAAAATTTCTCAAAAATGATAGACGATTTGTAGAACCATCTACCAGTTGATAAGTGTGGTTTATACCCACTTACTCGGGTATTATTAGCTTGTTATTTTGTTATATTTCGAGATATTTAATATCATTTATAGTTTATTTCATGTTTTATTTGTAGGAGCATTAATACATGGATCTGGGAACAATTGCACGTGTTTTGGGAACTTTCGGGAACACAGGACGAGCATGGGAGTAATTGGCGCCATGGCGCCTTCAAGAATATTAAACCCAGCCAAAAAGCCGAGCTATTGGCGCCATGGCGCCACTTGAACAAATGAATTAGGCGCCATGGCGCCCATTGAATAGTTACAAAGTCAACTCCATGGCGCCCCATTGAAGGAAGAATAAAGGCGCCTTGGCGCCTACTATTGCCCAACTCTAATGGCGCCAAGGCGCCATAATTCAATCACTAACATGCGCCATGGCGCCTGTTGCCCATGATCACAAATGCAAGGCGCCATGGCGCCTCAAGCGTTCAAATTCCCATACATTTTCCAGGGAATTCAGCGTCATGGCGCCACTCAATTAACTCAGCCACGTCACTGCGAGATGTGTTCCAGGATTTAATTTTAGGGTTTTTTAAGATCCCTAATGATACCCAATGACTCCTAGCCTCCACTATAAATATAACAGTTCATCCATAACTCAAGGGAGGCTAATACAGAGCACAAAACACAGAAACACATATTTTTAGAGACCCAAGGAGAGGATTGAAGAGCGACAAGAGGAGATTAAGGGCTGTAATATCCGGAGAGGAAGAGATTCAATTCGGGTTTTATCTTCTTATTTCTTTTTTAAAACTCTAATGATTTCCATTAGATTCTTGGCTTGATTATTTATTATTTTATCTTTTGTCATGAATTTACTCCTTAATTTTGGAGAACGATTGTAATCTATGCTCAAACCTTGTATTTTATTTATCAATTTTGTTATGAAGTTTTATTAATTTATTTATATTCTTTTGAGTTTAATGCTTCTTGGTTGCTGGCCACAATTGAAGATGATGAATGTTTAGAATATATCACTCGAGAGAGAGGATTTTGAATAGATCTAAAGAATATAACTTAGGATTTTATAGAGTTCGAGAGAATATGTAGTCCTTTGAAGTCGTTAATATAGAATCACAAAGCGTAATGAGTTGTTATTTATTGGATTTTTATAGAGATATCGAAGTCTGTAGTTGATAATATTTTCACTGATGCTCGAGAGAGGGAGTGGATATTTGCGGAATCTTGACTTATAAATAATATAACTGAACAAAGATTAATTGGCATGATAAATACATAGGTGACAGCTAAGTGAAATCAGGATCCAGAATCTCTATCGTATTAGTTCCTCCTATCAAATTATTATATATTTATTTTTTACTTTAATCAGGATCCAGAATCTCTATCGTATTAGTTCCTCCTATCAAATTATTATATATTTATTTATTTACTTTAATCTTTATTATTTGATACTAACAACAGCGAGTAAACCTGCCTATGAGATAGAAAGAATTCTGGGAGTTGAGGTTGACGATGGTAAGCCTTGGTATTATGACATTCAGAGGTATCTGGAACATGGTGAATTCCCGGAAGGGGCGGGCAGAAAAGACAGAATAGCCATTCAGAAGTTGGCTTCCCAGTATGTGACTTTGAGAGGGGAACTGTACAAAAGGCAAGCAAACGGCATTCAGTTGAAATGTTTGAGAAAAGAAGAAGCTCAGAAAGTGATGGAAGAGGTACATGCCGGGGTATGTGGCCCGCACATGAATGGGCTGAACTTGTCCCGCAAGATAGTGAGACAGGGGTTTTATTGGTCGACCATGGAGACAGACTGCGCGAAGATGGTAAAGCACTGTCATGACTGTCAAGCACACGGTAATTTGAATCATTTACCGCACACAGAATTACACGGGTTGTCAGAGCCGTGGCCTTTCTCAGCATGGGGAATTGATATGATCGGGGAAATTCGACCGAATGCATCTAATGGGCATCGCTTCATAGTAGTAGCAGTGGATTACTTCTCAAAGTGGGTGGAAGCCGAATCCTTCCGTAATGTTACAGCGAAGCAGATGGCAAAGTTCATAGCTCGGAACCTCATTTGTCGGTATGGTATGCCGCATCATGTAGTGACAGACAACGGGGTCCAGTTTCAAGGAGAGACGAAGGCAATGTTACAGAGGCACGGGATAGGCCACCACAAGTCATCACCGTACAGGCCGCAGGCAAATGGGGCAGTTGAGGCAGCCAACAAGACTATAAAGACCATTTTAGCCAAGATGACAGAAAATTGTAGAGATTGGGCCGAGAAGTTACCGTATGCTTTGTGGGGGTACAGAACGTCGGTCAGAACGGCAACGGGTGCAACACCTTACTCCTTGGTCTACGGAATGGAAGCAGTGTTGCCAATAGAAGTGGAAATACAGTCCCTGAGGGTATTAGCAGAGGCAGAACTACCGGAACAGGAATGAGCCGCACAGAGATTTGATCAGTTGGTACTGTTGGATGAGAAGAGAACGAAGTCTTTGTATCACATGCAGTTGTATCAGAAGAGACTAGCCCGGGCATTCAACAAGAAAGTACGTCCCACAAAGATCAGAAAGGGTGATTTGGTACTTAAGCAGTCGAGGCCGTCGACGACGGATCCGAGAGGGAAATTCAGGCCTAACTGGGAAGGACCTTACGTCGTTCAGAAAGTCCTGGGAAATGGAGCAGTGAAGCTATCAGACTCGGAAGGAAATGAATTCACATAACCAATCAATGTTGACAGGTTGAAGTTGTACTTTGCTTGAGAAGACTTGGTCGCCAGCGGAAGACCTAACCCAACGGAGTAAGAAAACTCCTGCATACATGCATACACGTAACCTATTGCATATTTTTGTTTGTTCTGTTTTGTGTAAACAGGTGTTGAAGACGGGAAAGAGCGAGCAGTAAGCCAATCAGAGATAGTAAAGGCACATCATTTGATATGGGCAGTAATCTGAAGATTGAAGTCCCAATGAAGTTAAGTTCCGGGTATGGGTCTCGGAGGGCGAAGCCCATATCGGCTAAGGGTCGAGGCCCATATTTTGTCAGCGGTATTGGGATGCGTCCCAGGGTCGAGGCCCCCGTTGTCGGTTGCAGCTATTGGGATGCGTCCCAGGATCGAGGTCCACTGCATCATCATTTTCGGGATGCGTCCCAGGGTCGAGGCCCACATTTTGTCAGCGGTATTGGGATGCGTCCAGGGTCGAGGCCCCCGTTGTCGGTTGCAGCTATTGGGATGCGTCCCAGGATCGAGGTCCACTGCATCATCATTTTTGGGATGCGTCCCAGGGTCGAGGCCCATATTTTGTCAGCGGTATTGGGATGCGTCTCAGGGTCGAGGCCCCCGTTGTCGGTTGCAGCTATTGGGATGCGTCCCAGGATCGAGGTCCACTGCATCATCATTTTCGGGATGCGTCCCAGGGTCGAGGCCCACATTTTGTCAGCGGTATTGGGATGCGTCCCAGGGTCGAGGCCCCCGTTGTCGGTTGCAGCTATTGGGATGCGTCCCAGGTTCGAGGCCCACCTCATCAGCAGCATCGAGATGCGTCTCAGGATCGAGGTCCACTGCAGTATCAGCTCAGCTCGAGACAGCTAGCTAGCCAGGTAAGTAAAATGCATTGCATAACTTTGATAGGATTGTTCAAAGTCACACACTGCACAAGTCCCATCAAAGTGGGGGCGACTGTAGGCATTGCATTTTCGCATGTGAAACCCGATGATGAGTCTCATTTGGAGGCACTACCTTTGAGTCATGAAAGCCGCGGGAAACGGATATCGGAAGGGGGAATTCAGAATAAACAAGCTCACTGTCTTCGTTGGTGCTGCGTTCGTTGTTCTTCGTTCGAACGGGAAACAGATTGCGGGCGTTCGTTTAGCGTTCGAGAGAGCGTTCGAACGGTGTCGGTAATTCTGGTTTTGCTGCTAGCCTCACACCCAGCCCATTTAGCTCCCCAAAGCCCATAAAACACATCCCAAATTAAATAATTAAATATTAAATTAAATATTAAACATTAAATAAAATATTAAACCATTTACCAATTAAAATAAACAATTACCAACTTAAACTAAAATCATGCCCAAATTAATATGTTATACACCTAAATTAAAGATAATATACCAAATTAAAATCAATCATAACCAATTAAAGCCAATCATATATTTGACTTCCTAATCTAATAAGATATTTACCAATATAAAATATTTGTATTCCTAAACCAACACAAATTAAATATTACAACTTCCTAATTTAAAATATCTTGTCCCCCCTCAATCTTGTGTATGCCTTTCTCACCTCTCCTAATTTGGAAACAAGATCCCTTCCCTTGTCAACCCTAGCCATTCTCTATATAAACAACCCCTAACCAAGGCCATTCCTCTCCTTCACACAACACAATTCACACCCAAACTCTCTCGAAATTTCTCTAAACTCTCTCTACACACCTAAAACACATCCAAGAGAAAACACTTCATACACACACAAAAAGAAAACAAAGAAACCACCACAAGACCACCCTCCATAGCCGAACCCAAACTCACCCATAGCCGAATTCTAAAACACGCCAAAACACCTCCTAGATTACCTTAAAACAGTAGCCCAAAATCCTTAAAAAACAGTAACTTAGAAAAACTACATAGATAACCTTAAAAATAATCACTTTTAATTGCACTAAGAACCCACACAACTTGGAATAGTTCTTTGAAAACATTGAAACAGGTAGCCCGTGCAGTGAGCAGCAAAACAGGAGCCGAATAGGAGCAGAACGGAGTTCGAACAATAAGCAAAGCAGCGAAGCAGTGAGCTAGGACGTTGAACCAGCGGACCAGAAAAGTTGCGGAGCCTTACCCCCCTTTTCGATCTTCGTGGAACGTGAGTCCGAGAGACGGCTTAAAAGGTTAGACCTGAGGGTATCTTTCACACTTGCTTTCCTTTTCCGCATTATTTATTAAGTATTTCTTGTATGATTGTAATGTTGAAATGTGTGTTGTGATTTTTGAGTATATAAACATGCATGAATTATGAGATGTAATATGTTGTGGGCATTAGATGAATGAGAGATGTGTCAACTCTCGCGGTATATCGGATGGAAACCCGGACATAAATTTCATAGCCGATTCCGAATGGACGGTAATATGATCTGTACTCGGGCCACAACTCCACGTACCGCTTGAGTAAACGGCACCATCTCTCTTTCGTTGTGTTGCGTTTTGTTTATTTAGTTTTCTCTTGAATTCAATATATGTTTATTTTTGTATGATCAACCAAGCGCATGGGCTTAGTGAGTTAGTCCAAAGGTCCTCCATTTGTGAGACAAAGAGCCGAAAAGGCCACCTTCGTGACACTACTTCGCCGCGCCGGTTGATGTATGTTCGGTTGGACGCAAGATACGTTCAATCGAGCATACTTAGTTTGATATTATATCTTTATTTTCGTATGTATAAGTCAATCGAGCGCATGGGCTTAGTAAGTGTGTTGTGAGATCCCCTATGGGGAGGGGCTAAAAGCCCTTTACCACGATGCTTTGCCGCGCCGGTTGACGTGTGTTCGGATTGGATGTAAGATGCGTTCAATCGGGCATACCTGGTTGATATGATTGGTTCTATTCTTGCATGTGTGAGTGACGCGCATGGGCTTAGCATGTTGGTCTAAAGGTCCTCTCTTTGAGAGATCAAGAGCCCCAAAAGGTCACCTTTACGGCAGTGCTTCGCCGCGCCCTTTTATTTTCTGTTTATGTATTGCATCAGGTCCGTATCCGTTCGAACGCGTTCACGAACGCAACTCGAACGCGCATTTGTTTTTGCCTTATTATGTGTCAGGTCTCGTATCCGTTCGAACGCGTTAACAAACGCCATACGAACGTGAGCTTTCTGTCTCATCTCCGTTTGAACGCGTTTACGAACGCTACTCGAACGTGAGCATTCTGTCTCATCTCCGTTCGAACGCGTTTACGAACGCTACTCGAACGTGAGCATTCTGTTTCAGTTCCGTTCGAACGCGTTTACGAACGCTACTCGAACGTGAGCATTCTGTTTCATTTCCGTTCGAACGCGTTTACGAACGCTACACGAACGCACACACACTGAACTGAGTCTGTCTTACTATATTCATGCATAATTGCCTATTAGTTGATCTTTCTTATGCAAATGTGTCACAATTCGTATGCTCATGTCATGATAACATTTGAGCATTATTTCTTGCGGTATATCGGATGGAAACCCAGACGTAAATTCCGTAGCCGATTCCGAATGGACGGTAGTGCGGTCTGTACTTGGGCTACAATTCCACGTACCGCTTGGAAAAATGCTCATATGTGTGCTTGTAGGATCAATATGGGTGCTTGTGTTTTTCCTGAATGTGATATGTAAGTAAAGTTGTATGTTAGTTGCTATCTTGATATATGTTAAGCATGCAAATTTAAATGTAAGATATATGTGAAATACATGTATATTTAGGTGCATATTTTATTTTATAAATGTGAATTTAGAAGCATGATACCCTTAGGAATAAGTGCTACTTCAGCTTGTTTAAATTATTATATAAATCCTTTCATTACAAGTGACATGAGTAAGGGACCATTCCGAACCCAACGGTTTGAGGTCTTCCCTTGCGAGGGGTGAGTGCGGCCTTAAATCTTTGTCCCGGTTCACACCGGGTGGCGACTCCATGTTATGTAATCCTTCCCAACT